>RRZL01000080.1:2703442-2734472 GCA_006782975.1 Chlorella sp. Dachan | reverse complement strand
CAAGCATGTTCCCAGGCGCCCGCCACTCTCCCGCCGTCCTTCGCGCCCGACCCCTGCCCCGCAGTGACCCACCCCTCACATGCCTTGCTTTGCCAGCTGGTTTGCACCGCCCCTCGGGGCAGCAGAGCTAGTGGATTCATTTCTGATGTGTCCCAGCCCGTTAACGGGCATCGCCTCTGTAAGCACAGACAGACAGACAGACGCAACGGATGGCGCCGGGGCTTCCCGGTCAGGGCCGCCGCCCGCCCGCCGCCGACCCCGCTGCCCCCTCCCTCCCGATCCTCCCAACTTGCCTGCCCTGGGCCATCCCTTTTCTGGGCACCTGAGCCCATACCTCCTGGCGCTTGCTGCCCTTACACCCTCCCACCAGAGGCTATGCCTCTCCCACTTTCTCCCCTCGGTGACCTGAGCCGTGCACTCGTTGCACCCTCTCCGCTTCTCTCTGCGATCCCGGCCTGCCCGTCTGGACGCTCCTGCAGCTACTGTGCCGGGGCGGGCTGCGCCGTCTGACGCGGTGTCGGTGCTTCAGCGCCGACTCCCATGTTCCCCCTTACACCCTCCCACCAGGGGCCATGCCTCTCCCACTTTCTCCCCTTGGTGGACCTGAGCCGTGCACTCGTTGCGCCCTCCCCGCTTCTCTCCGCGATCCCAGCCTGCCCGTCTGGACGCTCCTGCAGCTACTGTGCCGGGGCGGGTTGCGCCGTCTGATCCGGTGCCGGTGCTTCAGCGCTGGCTCAGCCATGTCCCCCTGTTACCCTCCCACCAGAGGCCATGCCTCTCCCACATTCTCCCCAGCCGCTGGCTGAGACAAGCATGTTCCCAGGCGCCCGCCACTCTCCCGCCGTCCTTCGCGCCCGACCCCTGCCCCGCAGTGACCCACCCCTCACATGCCTTGCTTTGCCAGCTGGTTTGCACCGCCCCTCGGGGCAGCAGAGCTATTTGATTCATTTCTGATGTGTCCCAGCCCGTTAACGGGCATCGCCTCTGTAAGCACAGACAGACACTCGACCGACCCAAGCAAGCGCTGCTTTTCTGTATTCGGTCGGCCGGAGGCAAGGAGGACTCCTTTGTCTCCATGTTGGCGCGCCTCTACACCGCCATCTCCACGCTGGGGCAGGTCCCAGCTGGCCGGATGGCTTGATCACCATCTTGTTCAAGGCCTGCCGCACCGAACCCGCCAACTACCGGCCCATCACCCTCCTGTGCACCGACTTTCGACTCTATGCCAAGGTGCTGGCCCTGCGCCTAAACCCTTGCCTTGCGGGTGTGATTGACCAGGAGCAGACAGCCTTTGTGCCTGGCCGCCGCATTGGCGAGAATGTGCTGGCGCTGCAGTGCCTGGCATGAGCTGCTGCGGCGCCGGGGGCGCTGGGCCCTGTGCGTCTTTTGTGACTTCCGCAAAGCCTACACACCCTGGATAGGGCGTAGCTTCAACTGCAGCGCGGAGGCCCGAGTCTCAACTGCTGCTGAACGACATGCAGCAGTCGGCAGGAAGGGCAGCAGTCCCCCCATAACAGTGGCGTGCAAGCACGGTGCCATCAGTCCGCTGGTGCCCCGTCACGTGGACGGCCTGGGGCCACTCAGAGCACGTAAGACTTGCCGTGCCCCTGTTGCAAACACTCCTCGCACATTGGCATAATCCACCATAGATTCCGGTCATGGTGCTTTGCGTGCCCCACCAGCGCCATGGGTGCATCCAGTCCTGAACGGGGCGACTCAATGTCCATTACAGCAAACTTGTGCACGGCACTGTATCAAATTTGGAGTAGGCTGGCCAATGTGCGATGCTCAGAACGGCAGCGCCGCCAGCTGCTGCGCTGCTGCCTCGCGCTGCTCGGCGGGCATGAGGGCCAGGAACTCGCGCAGCTTGGCCTGCAGGTGTGCGGGGGATGGAAATACGGTAGTCGTGGCAGCAGCTAAACAAAAGGGTACAGCCATCCAACCCGCATTCCTTCAGTACTGCAGGGCAGGGCCGGGTTAGCACAAACACACATCCCATACGCACCTGGGCGGCCTTGGCGGAGTTGAGCGAGAAATCAACATACCTGCGGCAACGACACAAGGGCGCAACAAAAAGTTACTCCAGGCGGGCTGCTGCAAGCTAGGGCACTGATGGCAAGATCACCAAGCGTACGCCAACTGCCGCATGTTCCCATCAGGCACGCACTGCTTCATCAGTCGGCCATCGCGTGCCGCTGCCCGCGAGTCAAAGTACTGCAGCAGGGGTGTGCAGGCTAGTGCGGTAAATGCACTGTTCAATAGCAAGGTACTCTTCAACAGGAACGAGCATGGCAGTTGCTGAACAAGCCAGTGCTCTCCGAGCAACGCTGTCTGCCGCCTCTGCCAGTTTATGTTGTGCCCTACCCAGCCCTGCCCTGCTCTGGGCCCCCACCTGGTCGTAGTCAATCTGCCGCACATACTCGTACACATCACGCCCCAGCACCTCGGCCGCCTCCACCTCCCGCGGGGTGGGCAGGCCTGCATACGTTGTTGGCGCAGCCATCAAGCAAGGGCAGCTGTGAGGGACAGGGGTTCACTTGCCCGGTGCATGCGGCCGACCACCAGCCGCACGGAAGCACACAATCCAATATGCAGACCAATACCTCCAACAACCTACATGAGGCGGCGTCCCGCAGGTTCTGCTGCAGGTTGTTGGGCTCCCCCAGGATGCGCGCCAGCAGGCTCTGCGGCGGGTGCAGAAAGAGGCGGGTGTCGACCCGTGGTCGTGAAGCCTGCTTGCGCATGGCTCGCAACCTGTAACTCAAACTCCACGATAATTAACAGGCAGAGCTGCTGGGTCATCCATCCACCAATAGCACGGCGCGACCCAGCGTGGCCGCTGCGCCCCGCACCTGCAGCGCCGGCAGATCTCCGTCCGGCACCAGCTGCTCCGCCTGGGCCAGCAGCTCCTGCACCCTGCACACCAGTTGGGAAGCGGAACACCAAGTTGGCAGACCAGAACCGCACAACTCTCAATCGAAAATAACATTCCGGCCTTGGTGGGCCGGCCAATGTGCCGGGTTGTGAAGGTTCAACCGAGGTGCCACATAGTTAGCAGCTAAGCTTGCGCTGCCATCCCATAGCGCCAACAGGCACTCTGCCCACCACTGCCGCGCCCCCTGCCGCACCTCATCAGCGGCACAAGGTAGAAGAAGAGCGGCTTGCTGGGCTTGGACAGCTGCAGCTCGCCAGTGGGCACCAGCGCAAATGCGCCCAGCCCCACGGCTGCCACCGCGCCCAAGATGAGGCGACGCTGCGGCAGGGAGTGTGCGGCGCAGGGCAGCTGATGCTTGGGGCATGGGCATAGGCATGGGCATGTGGGCAAAGGTCGCTGAGCGGTGTTGTACTCTGTGGCGCGCTGGAGGGACCAGCTCTCCACGTACCAGCGCCACTTGAGCGGGCTAAAGTGCAGGCACGCCATGCCACCCCACCCCACCTGCACTACCGCCTGCTCCTCCTTTGACAGGCCTTCAGCGTCGCCCGCCTCGCTGGGGCCGCCACCCGTGAAGAAGGACACGTCGCTCTCGCTCAGCCAGTTGCGCTGCTTGGAGTCCACGCCGCTGAACAGCGTCTCGCGCCGCAGGTCGCCGCCATCGATGCGGGGCGGCCGCGCCTCATCAGGCGTGGGTGCAGCTGCGCCCGCCTGCAGTGCGTGAGCAACGCACATTATGCACAAAGTATGAGCAACAGGTTTCACAGCAACACCGCAGCGGCGTGAGCAGCTGCATCAAAGGCATGAGCTGGTGCAACACTCACCGCTGCCTGCGCTGCTGCAAGCTCCTGCTTCAGCCGTGCAGCCTCCTCCTCAGCGGCACGCAGCCGAGCAATGACGTCTTCGCTGACGCCAGGCTCGCCCTGCTGCGCTCGCGGTTGCACCGCTCGCTGGCGGCGTGCGGCCAGTGGCGGCACTGCCCGCCTGCCCAGCCCGCAGGAGCCCGCGGCGCCCATTCGAGCTGCATCGCAGCCTGGTTTGCTCAGCGCGTACATGGCAGCGCGACCTGAGGCTGGAGAGTGGGCGAGGCGCGGGCGTGGTGAGCCGGGTGGAACTAGGAGGCCCAGAGCGCTTTGCGGCTTTGATCACTGAACCACAGTGCATTGCATGGTCCGCAATGCGGTTGCCCAGGCCATGCTGTGCCACACCGCCGCCGCTGGCCGCCAGCCGGATCCTCCCATCGGTGCACTCACGTGAACAATTTAGCAGCATGCTGCTGCATGTGCCGGTTCTGCCCAGACGACGCATCAAACTGCAGTTACAGGGTCACTGCCATTTGCTGCGGTCCCCCTACTTGCCCGCCGACAGCTGCTCCAGCTGCGCCATCAAGTCGTCCACCCCCGCCTCGGTCTGCTCCACTGCATCCGCCGCCAGCGCTGCAGCATCCACGCCGCCACCGGCGGGCATGCTGAACTGCAGCCCCTCGGGCAGTGCCTCTGCAGCTGCTGGCACGGCGGTCGAGCTGGTGGCCGCGCTGCTGCTCGCCTCCTCGCCACCTGCATCCGACACTACCTCAATGCCCCACTCATTGCTTTCATGCAGCGGCCCCGCCGCCGCCTCAGCTGCCGCCGCCTCGGCGGCCGCAGCTGCAGCGGCCGCCTCTCGCGCAGGCGCGCCTGCTGCCCACTCCGCCTGGCGTTGCCGGCAGAGCGCGTTGTCACAGTGTGTGTTGGGCTTGATGTCCATGGTGGGGAAAAAGTCCTTCAGGCTGCTGTAGCCCAGGTACTGGGTGACCTGCATGCATTTTGGGGAGGCAAGGTAGCAGACTGCGTGATGACGATGACAAAAGCGTGCGTGCTCCAGCCAAGCAGGCCGTGCCCCCTCCCCTCCATCCACATGCTTGCGCCAAGCCGCTCCCACCTGGCCAAAGTGCAGCAGGTGCTTGAGGCTGTTCTGCACCAGCAGCCCCGCCACGATGCCCATGGTGGTGGGCAGGCTGGCGGCGCACACACCCTCGCGCTTCAGCGTGCGCTCGTCAATGCCTGGGGCGGCGCGCGAGCGAAGGGGGAGCAGGCAAGGGTGATTGCACGCCACGCCAGAGCAGAAGGGGCTGTCAGCGCAGCCTGCAAGCTGTTCAGGTGCCACCCAACTGCCTCTGCAAGCTGCCTAGTATAGCCCTGCAGCTCACTGGCCCTGACCCACCAGAGGCCACCACCAGCGGAGGCACGCACGCAAAGCAGGCAGTCTCGCCAGGCGCCACAACCTGCAGCAGGTGAGGGCCATGGGGGCGGCACACGCTGGTATGTGGGCTCGGCACGGTGTGGTAGCAAGGCTGCTTGCCTTGGGGCCACAATTAAACATGCAACGGCCCTGCCGGCCCACACTGCACATGGCCCTCAGGCCCTCCTTAGTGAGCTTCAGTGGGCTGCGGTGGCCCACCTGGATGTGGCCAGACACCGCGTCCTCGCTCACGCCCGACTCCATCCACGTCTGGTTGAGCTCCAAGCACACCTGCGGCGGGGAGGGCGGTGGGAGCTGCAGCGGGTCAGTGGGCAGAGCGTAACACAGACCACGCAGCACCATGTCGTGCATGCTCAGACCGCCCAGACCTCGCAAAGATGCACTCGCAAAGATGTGCAAGGTCCCCAGCACAGCGGCAGCAGCTGCAGGGCCGTACCTGGTTGATGGTCATGCGCGCCTCATAGTTGTCAACGCAGGACAGCACGAGGTCCACACGTGAGGTGCCAGAGCCGGGGGCTGTCTCCAGGGTGGCTTTGAAGGCGTCAAAGCCCTGCGGGAGGGGCGGGCGGCTCAGCCAGCGGCACTCACGGCAGCAGCCCAGCAGCCAACAATGGGCACCAACAGCACAGCAATGCGCCTTGCGAGCCGCTGCCCAATCATGCCAAGCAACCCTCACGCTGCGGCAGGCAGCCAGTCGTTTGGCACCATGTTTCCGCGAAGCGCCTGCTCGGTTTGTGGCAGGGCAGCTGTGCCACGCACCTCCAGCGTGGTAATGTTCATGGTGTAGCTCTCCAGCACCACGTCGGGGTTGATACCCGCCAGCGTCTGCAGGGCAGAGCGGTTGCAGGAAGGCAGTTACCAGAGGCCCATGCCGGGCCGAGATGCGAGGGCGACACGCAGCCAGCATCACAACGCGCAGCCAGCCAGCTACCTGTGCTGCCGCATCGGTCTTGGTCATGCCGCACTGCTCGGGCCGGAAGAAGAGGCGGTTCATGTTGGCCAGCTCCACCTGGCGGGGTGCAGGGGAAGGGCGAGGTTGCGGTTGGGAGTGGTGCTGGAACGT
Source organism: Chlorella sp. Dachan (assembly GCA_006782975.1). Lineage (NCBI taxonomy): Eukaryota > Viridiplantae > Chlorophyta > Trebouxiophyceae > Chlorellales > Chlorellaceae > Chlorella > Chlorella sp. Dachan. The sequence continues at coordinate 2,728,236 of RRZL01000080.1, read as the reverse complement.
TGATAGGGTGGGAGGCAATCGAAACTGTGAGCAGGTGATTTGAAGTAGCGCCGCTGTGTTCATGCAGATGGCATACAAACCAGCCATTGGCCATCCGAGGGCACTGCCCACGGCCGCCAGCAGGCTGCCCCACCTTGTCGTAATCGTACATCAGCAGGCGGCCGATGCCACAGCGCGTCAGCATCTCTGCCGCCACGCTGCCCACGCCGCCCATGCCCACCACAGCCACCTGCAGACGGGACAGCAGCCCGCAGGGTTGCAGCTTGGTGCCGGCAAGCTGGCGGGAGTAGGGATTTGCTGATTGTGTGGGCGACAGGGGGGTGGACAGCAGCAACGGGCGATGCCCACACTCGCACTCAATGGCCAGCAGGTGCGCACAGCATACATTGGTTTGGAAACATACGCTGCCCAGCATCTGCTGCACCCTGCTGAAGCCCAGGAGCCCACCGTCTTGTTACGGATCTGCTCATAGTCCTTGACCACGCCCATGCGCTGCAGCGCCATCAGCCGGCTGTACGGGTTGGAGTCCACCACCTCGCTGCTCAGCTTGTCCACCTTTTCCCGCGCCGCCCCGGCGCCGCTGGGTGCCCCCTGCACGGCGCAGTGCGCGTGCAGATTAACAGGAGCTTCATTGCTGCCGCTTGATGGGCTGTGAAGGGGCAACGTGGCAGTGCTGCGCAGCCAGGCATTATGACCAACTTCCTACTGGATGGGCAGTCGCACCTGCCCACCCGCCTGCGCCATCGGCCCCAACCTGCCGTTGGGGCTGGCCAGCTCCTGCTGCAGCTGTGTGAAGAATCGGAAAGCTGTCACGTAATCAGATGAGGGCGCGGCAGGGGCTGAGGAGGAGGGACGGGGCCACACAGCTCTCACCTGCCCTGCGGTGGCTCGCAACTGATCGACTGACAGGCCCGATACGCTTCCCTGCAAGTCAGTGCTGGGGTTGCAGCGGTGGTTCGCATAACAGAGCCTGCTGCACGTCACGGCAAGTCCGCTCAAGCCCTACAGCCCACCTGCAAGCGCTGCAGCTGCCTGCTTACGTCGGTCTCTGCCGTCGTGATCGGTGCGGGCCAAACTTGGCGTGGAAGGCGATGCCCATGAACGCAGCACGGCGCCAGGTTGCGCAGTATGGCGGCTGGGGCCTATTGCGCCCACTCGAAAGGCAATCCAGGTTGAATCTGTGAAGTTAACACCCAGCCTGTGCCTTACAAGTGGCTGCAGCCAACATGGCGATTGTCACAGCGGCGCTGGGTGGAGCACAGCGGGCCATACTGACTCCAGCTGCACGGTCACGACCACACAGACCACGAGCCGTGCGGACATTGGCTGCAGAAGGGTAAGGCGTGGCGCGGCGGGCGGTGCCCGCCTGCCGCCAGCCAGCGCCGCCGTTCTGTAGCAAAGTGTGTGTGCAAGTTGCCTGCTCCAGCCCCTACTTGCGACTTTCACCACCACAACGGCTGCTAGTGCATCCCATCATGTGCTGCCTGCTTGCACACACTGCAGTGCACAGCAGCCCGCTGCCGAGACGTACCAGCTGACGCTGCGCAAGCCGCTGGGCTTGGTATTGGCTGAGCGCAAGACGGCTGGGGGCGCACCCGAGGTCTTTGTTGAGGAGGTCATCCCAGGTGACACACACTGGAGTGCTCTGGACAGTTACACTATTCCTGGCTGGCCCAGTGCGTCGCCACTCCCCACTTCCCAGGCCACGCTCACAGCAAGTGCATGTCCTTGCCGTTGCTGTCTGCCCATCCCTCGCCCAGGTGGCAATGCTGCAAAGGACGGGCAGGTTCAAGTGGGGGACGTGCTGACCAAGTGCTCAGCGGTGCTGCTCAAGGCGGGCAAAGAGGGGGAGTACGAGCGGGAGGGCTACGGCCAGAGGTGAGGCAGGGCAGCCAGCAGGCGTGGAGCACAGGCCAGGGCAGGGGTATTTGTGTGCTGCTCATCACATCATACCTGGCGAGAACTCACTCAGACCACGCTGCATGCCTCTAACTGTAGGCCGTATGACAACTGGGAGCAGGTGCGCGCTCGTGGTGGCGGCGCTGGTGTGTTCACTGGTTGCATTGCGAGCATGCTGCTGCACAGTTACAGGAAAACAAGCGCTGCTTCGGCTGGCCCTCCCTGTCCAGATCATGTTTGATGCGCGCAACAAGCAGTTTGACACCGTCATGGCGGCGCTGGGCAGCAACTCTGAGCGGTGGGGCATCTTCACCGTCTCCCTGGAGTTGGAGCGGCGGGCAAGCGGCAGCAGCGAGGGTGGGGCGGCATAACCCGCCTGCACTTGTGATTCACTCCCTACAACGCAACGCATGCACGCCAGCCGGCCCACTTGACCAGGATCCACAAGCAGGAGTTACAGAGTGCGAATAGCGCAGAAAATGGGGCGATATGGAACAGATGGGCGCTCGGGCGCACGCTCACACTGGCCGCGGCATATTTATGCGGCGGGTCAACAAAATTGAGGAGATGGCGGGGGGTAGCGACAGGTTGATGGAGGCGGCATTTGTGGGAGGGGGCACAAACCGCAGGGAGGGGCGCGACTCTGCTTGCGGCGCTCTACGGCTCAAAAGGCTCAAGAAAAGGCGTCAAGACGTCCACAGCCCAACGGGGTGTCTGCAGGCGGGCCGGCCGTCGCAGTGGGGCTACATGCACGTGCTTTTAGACTCAGTGTAAACGGTGGGGGGAAGAGAATGGTCGATGGTGCTCGTGTTCCGCTGTATAGGGGCAGAATAGGGATGCAGTACCTGCATGCTTGCCAACGCTCATGATCAGATGGCAGTGGAGGGGATTGCAGTGCCGCTGCCGCGCGACGCTCCCCTGGCTATTTGCACTTGATGGGCTTGGCTGAGAGCTGCGGCTGCCGGGAGGGCAGGGCGCCTGGCCAGTTCAGGCTGGCAGGCCCTGCAGCTGCTCCAGCCACAGCCGCTCTGCTCTCCTGAAGGCCGCCATGGGGTCTCTCGCGCTCGCTTGCGGGGCTGTGCGGGCAGGCCTTGGGTTGGCTGCTGCCTCCTTGGGCAGCACGGACGCTCACCTGTGCCAGCTGCGGCTGGGCTCAGGCCACCTCCTTGATGGGGTCCAGCAGGTGGCCGGCGCTGGAGGCGCCCTTCACGCTCTTGTCAAGAGCGGACAGGGAGCCCAGCGAGCCGTAGCTGCCAAACGAGCCGTACCTGCGGCACAGATGGGAGCGCATGCATGTTCGAAAAGATGCAAGATGCATTGCAGACATCTGCCGAGCACACTGGTTGTGGAGCTGTGTGCAGCGCATGCACGCAACCACATGCTGCACTGCTTGCAAAGCGTGCAGCGCGGCGCCTCACCGGTCGTCATACACGTCCAGGCTGGCCTCGGTGGCGCCGGAGCGCAGCATGCGCACAAACTGCAGGGCAGGAGGGAAAAGGGCGCCAGAAGCAGAAGGCAGGAAACCTGGTCAGCACTTGCGGGCTGGCCTACTAAGTGATACGCCAGCTGGCGCTGTTGGGCTGTGAAGTGCATGCAGCAGCAAATGCAACTGCCATAACCACTCACAAACTCACAAACGCAGCGGCACGGCCCACCAGCGCCAGAGCGGGGCACACATGCTACCGCCCTCACCTGGCGGAAGGTCATGCCGTCCCGCACGGAATCGTTGGCGGAGTGGACGGACGAGTCCTGCTCCACGGCGGCAGCGGCGGCGCCCGCCACATCGGAGCGGCCGCGGAAGGAGCCCTCAGAGCGGCGCGCCGCCTCCTGCAGCGCGTGCCGCACTGCAATGTCCACCTCCTCCTGTGATGGCGCAATGTTGATGCGGGGGTTGGCAGCGGTTGGGGCATGGAGAGGCAGCGGCATAGTGATGCGCCAAGGATGTAGCAACCTTGCGCTGGAGCATTGCACCATGTTGCACCCTGCTGCCCCCCCTCCCCCCGTACCTTGGGCAGGCGGTGCCGCAGGACGGCAATCATCTCGTCCACGCTGATGCGGCCATCACCATCCAGGTCCAGCTCTGGGGAGGGTGAAAGGCGGTTGGGGTGGTGCGGTTGAGGTAGTGAGCCATGTGCATGTGCAACACTTGTCGACGGGCAGCTGGTGGCAGCAGCACACTCGAGAGAAGCCAGATGTACCTCCAGGCATTCACAGCAAGCAGGGTTGGCAGCGGATCACACCTGTGAAGGCGCGGCGCGCGCACTTGAGCCAACGCTCTGTCTGGCTCTGCTGCAGCACGCGCCAGTCGATCTGGGAGGCCGCCACCTGGCTCTTGGCTACCTTGCCTGCGGGCGGGGCAAGCATATGAGGAAGGGCAGGCTTAGATGATGCTGTTCAAGCACCTTGAGAACTGCAGCCAGCTGCGCCCATGCTGCGCAACGCGGCTGGCAACCACAGCTTGTTGCAGTGTACACCCAATGTGAGACGGCTGCGCGCGCACCCGTGTTGCCGGGGTCCAGCGAGTCCAACAGGCGCTCCAGCTCATCGGCCGCCAGCTTGTAGCCTGAGGGCAGGGCAGCAATTGACAAGATGAGACGCATGTGGGCAAACCACCTGCTCACTCAAAGCACCCAGCAGCGGCATGTTCATGCACGCATCCAGCCACCAAGCACGAGCAGTGTGGCCAGCCAGGCAGGGCTCACCCAGCTGCTCCAGGCCGTCTGCCACCGCCTCTCGGTCCACCAGCGCCTTGTCGGTCATGGACAGGTGCTCATACAGGTACTCCATGGCGGAGGCCTGCAGCGAGGGGCCCAGTGGGACAGGCAGGTGAGGGTAGCGGGGCAGGTAGGTAGGTCAGCAACCGGCCGCAAACAGAATTCGCGGGGCAGGGCCAGGAGGAGTGTGATCAAGGCCACACCATGCCACGCTTGTCTCGCCCCAGCCCAGCGGCCCACGCACCTGTGGGTCGGTGATGATGGGCACGGCGCCCTGGCCGATGGGGCAGCCCCGCTCCTGCTCCGCGTCCTTGCTGCTCATCAGCTCCTCCGCAATCATATCCAGCACACTGCGCTTGAACACCGAGCCCTGGGAGTAGCGCTGCAGGGCGGGACGAGCGGGGCAGAATGTTCTTGGCAATCAGGCGGGCGCGCTGACACCAGAGTGCAAACCGGGAGTCAGCCTGTGAAATCAAGGAGCACCAGACGCACCAGTGCACAGCCCCTGCCTGCACCAACCCGCCTGCAACCTGACCCTGCGCACCTGGATGCGCTGCACCACGCCGATGCCCAGCCGCTTGCCCTTGCCGCGCTCAGACGCGCCAGGGCCCTGCAGCCACGGGTGCTGCAGCGCCTGCAGTGCTGTGGGCCGCGCGGCGTGGTCCTGCAGACATGCAGCAGTGGGGGCGGTGAGTCGCAGTTAGCCGCCCCTGCTTGCCCTGTACCCTGCTTACCCTATGCCCTGCATTCACCACCAGGCGCACCGCATTGTGCTCCTCAGGCTGCTGCTGACCCACCAAAGCAACATCGAGCGGCACCCCAGCCCACCTTGTTCAGCAGCTGCTTTACAAAGTCCTTGGCCTCGGCGCTGAGGCCCTCCCAGTGCGACCGCCTGAAGTCCACCTGCAGCGCAGATCAGGGCACGCAAGCCTCCCAGTTGCAGGTAAGCAGCGGTGCAGCAGCAAGCATCCCTGCGCACACCACCACCACCACCACCACCACCACCAGCATCCCTGCGCACACCACCACGCTGCCCCTCCCAGCACACACCACCACCACACTGCCCCACCCGGCGCACAGCGCTGGCGCACCTCGTCTGTCAGGATGGAGCCCCAGACCTTGGAGAGCGAGGGGGAGAAGGGGTTGGACTTGTCGTCAAAGGGGAAGCGCCCCGTCAGCAGCTGGTGCGCCATCACCCCCGCCGCCCACACGTCAGACGCGGGGAAGACCTCCGACCGCAGCGTCTCGGGCGCCATGAACCTGGGCAGACGAGACAGGAAGGGGGGAGGTGCGAGGGGTGAAGGCTTACCAGACCAGCAAAGAGCCAGTATTAGCGGTGAAGGCGCACGCAATGCCCGCTCTCCACCAACCAGGCACAGCCTGCAGCGCATCACCCAGCCGGCGCACCAGGGGGTGCCCTCCAGGCCCAGGTCAGTGCGGGGCAGTTTGTCCTCCTCGAAGAACACGGCCAGCCCAAAGTCGATGGCCTTGAGGCGCGAGTTGGGGTCATCGCTCAGCAGCAAAAAGTTGCCTGGGCAGCGGCGCAGGGGCAAAAGGGGCGGGGTGAGCGATGCAGCAATGGTCGCCGACGGGGTGGAGGAATGCCAACGGGCTGCGCAGGACTCCAACTTTGTCTTGCGAGGCGTGACACGCCCAGCCCTACATGCCGTCTCACCGGGCTTGATGTCGCGGTGCAGGATATGCTGGGCATGGCACTGGGCCAGCGTACGTAGCACGGCACGCATGTACGATGCCACCGTGCGCTCTGCAGAAGCGAGGGGCCAAGCAGGGGAAGGGCGAGGCTGGTTAGCCTGCAACGCCAGGGTACGCAAATTCCTCAGCCTGGTGCCCTCGTGCGTTCCGCACTGACCGCGGCGGCTGGACAGCACGCCGTGCAGTGCCGCCTGTCCGCAAGCTGCAGCGCTGCCGCTCAGCCTCCCTGGTGGCAGCCCGCCTGCACGCACCCGAGTACACGGTCTCGCCGATGCGGTGGTGCAGCTCGCCGCCCTTGCAGTACTCCAGCACCATGTGCACGTGCGTGTCGTCCTCGTACACGTCCTCCAGCGCCTGCGGCAGGCGAGCACAAGGGCGGGGTGCAATCCACCTGCCATCCGCACGCGATGCCGGGTGTGCACAACACAAGCGGCGAGCTTGCAGCACAGACTAGCTGCGCAGCATCCGCATTGGCTGCTCCCTTTTGCAGCGGGGCAGCGCTGCGGCTGCCACCGTATGCATTGGCACTCACCGCCACATTCAGGCAGCCGCGCAGGCGGCGCAGCACGTCCACCTCACGCTTGATGGCCTCGGCATGGCCCGCCCGCTTGCTGCAGCTTGAATGGGTGGCGAACCGCAGCCATCAGAAAGCAACACGCCCGGTCAATACGCAACAACATTCCAGGCATGCCCTTGTAGGTAGCACGGGCTGCCTGCAGGCGGTGCAGGGCCGCAACAGGGTGGCAGGCACAGCTTGCGCAACACCCCCTTGCGCCTGCCAACCCTTGGCTCGTACAACCGCAACCGCTTTCCCGCCAACCCTCTTGCCCGGTACGGCTGCACCCCCCTGCCGCCCCGCGCCTCACGTCTCGGAGACCTTGGGGTCCACCAGGACCTTGGGGATGGACTTGAGCGCCCACTCGGTGCCGGTGGCCAGGTCCTCCACTGCGCGCACCACGCCGTTGCCGCCGCGCCCCAGCTCCCGCAGGATGCGGTACTTCTTCTCCAGCCCCCGCGAGTAGCCAAAGTCGGGGGAGGCGGGGCTGGCGGAGCGCGCCGTGGGCTGTTCAGAGCCGGATGCCGTGGGGGTGGATGAGCCGGAGCCGTGCTGGCGGCCCTCGTCGCTGGGCACCGACGTGCGGTCAAGCAAGGCGGCAGCTGCCGCCGCGGCCGGCACCAGCCTGTCGCCGCGCTCTGCCGCCCGTTCCGCCAGCTTCCAGCGCGGCACGACGCTGCGGAGGTTGCCCCACAGCCCCGCCGACTTGGCGGCCCTTGAGGTCTCGGGCTGAGACAGCGCCGCGGTCTGCGCCGCCATGGCTGATCAGCGCGCCTGTCCCCCGCTTGCACGTGTCGGTGTTGGTGTCGGACAGGGGGCGGCGGCGCGCGGGGTGCGCACGAGCGTTGGTGAAAAGGCGAGGCCCCACTGCGCACAAGCCCAAGCGGCTGTAAAACGCTGGAAAGTTGAACGTGCACGCAAACGTGGGCTTGACAGGGCGTTCGAGGCTCCTTAGCAATGCTGCAGTGCGCATGGAGAGATGCACTCCCACCAGCGCTGCAAGCTGATCGACGCACTTGCTCTGTTCATGGCGTGGGGTGCAGTTGCCCTTGCCAGCGCGCGAGTTGCAGCCTGGCACCTCAGCAGCCAGTTGAACTTGCAAACTCGCACGGCAAGGGCCGCCATGGCCCCCAAGCGCGCCAGGGAGGCTTCTGCCACGTCCAACAAGCCCTCCAAATCGGCCAAGGCTGCTCAGGCGCTCCCTGACATCGAGGACTTCAGCCCCTCCGACCTGCAGCAGGTGAGTGTGTGCCTGTGCGATTCCACTCAGTGTGCTATCAGCTGCGCTCAACACAAGCGATTGTGCTGGGTGGGCAGTGCCGTCAGCAGGTGCCCGCCGGTGTGCGGGCCGCAAGTTGCGCCTGCGCCTCCGCTCGTGGGCCCAAGCAGCGCTCATCCCGGTGCCGCGCAGATCCGGGCCAGCCTGCTGGATTGGTATGATGCCAACCACCGCATCCTGTGAGCCAGGCTGGGGACAGGGGCGCCGCAAGCCGCGCTAAGCGTGGCTGCTCCCACTCTGCCCTGCCTCTCGCTTGCAAGCAGCGGGGAAAGGGTGTCGCGCCCAGTGTCGTAGACTTGCAAACAGATGTTTGATGCTGGCACTTCCAACGAAATCGGGCCACACACACACACATCAACCTGGTGCCTTCCGCCCGCAGGCCCTGGCGCCGCAACCCGCACTCGAAGCTGAGCACGGCTGTGGTGGAGGCGGCGGCCGCCGAGGGTAGTGCACCCGCGCCTGCCGACCTCCCACAAAACGAGTTCATTTACTACGTCTGGGTGTGCGAAATCATGAGCCAGCAGGTATGCACCAGGCTGCAGGCTCGTCAGGATGAAGCGCGGGCTGTAGCTGTGCTGCCTGCGTCGTCGCTTGAGGCGCAGACGCACAGCATGCCTGCGGTACCCAGCTGGCAACTCTGTTGCTAGGACGAGCAGTCTCCCCTGCATGACACAGTCTCTGCCTCGAATACCCCACGTCTGTGCCGCAGACCCAGGTGTCGCGCGCCGCAGAGTACTTCCGCCGCTGGGTGGCGCGCTGGCCCACGGTGCAGGCGCTGGCGGGTGCCAGCCAGGAGGAGGTCAACGAGCTGTGGGCAGGTGACGGCTTGGCATGGCCGCATTTTTGGTGTGGGCAGGAGGGCGAGTGAGACAAGAATAGTCCGGCCGGTGGCCGCATGAGACCTGGCTAGCCAGGAGGTGTTGCTCTGCCCAGCCCAGCTTCCCGCTGGTCTGGAAGCGAGCGTCCCCCTGCCGCCTCCCTGCTGCCCACTAAACATTGTGAGCAGGGCTGGGCTACTACCGGCGGGCACGGTACCTGCTGGATGGAGCCAAGTACATTGTTGGCGAGTGCGGCGGCCGCTTCCCCACCACCGCCAAAGAGCTGCAGGCCATCCCAGGTGTGGGCGGGCATGTCTGGATGTAGCAGGTGGTCTCGAAGTTGATGATCAGTGTGGCACCAGCTGCTGGGCACCACGTTGGCCTGCTTGCCTTCACCTACCAGTTTCTTCCCTCCCAGGCGTGGGTGCGTACACCTCGGCTGCCATTGCCTCCATTGCTTGCGGCGAGCGGGCGGCGGTGGTGGATGGCAACGTGATCCGCGTGCTGGCTCGCCTGCGCCGGGTAGCCGGCGACCCCCGCTCTGGTGCGCATGCAGGCAGCTGCAGAGCTGGTTGTTGCGTCATGCTGCTGTTTGTTACCTACCTGCTTCGGCACTGACTGCGGCTCAAATCTGCCAGCGATCATCACACGATTGTGCTGCTGAACACGTACCCTGGGCCTGCAGCCGCCGCCACCAAGCTGTGGGCTGACCTGGCGGAGCAGCTGCTGGACCCAGACCGTCCCGGCTGCTTCAACCAGGTGGGCTGCTAATAGCGTGCTGGGGCAGTGACTGGCTGGAACAGAGGGCTGACGGTCCAGAAGTGCACCAGCAGCTGGCTTGCTGCACCCGTCTGACGACTTGCAGTCGCCACCTGCCTGCTGCCTGCTGCTGCACAACCGCATCACAAGCCCCCAACCTGCCACCTGCAGGCCATGATGGAGCTGGGTGCCACCGTGTGTGTGCCCAACACTGAGCCGCGCTGCGGCGACTGCCCCATCAGCGGCGCATGTTTGGCACGCCAGGCGGTGCTGCGCTATGAGCGGGAGGGCGGCGACGCAGCAGCCGCAGGAGCGCCTCGAGTGACAGACTACCCCACCAAGGTGAGGGGTGCTGCTGGCCGGGTAGCATGCACTGGTAGTGAGCGGCTGTTTGCCAGCTGCTTGCTCCTGGCACACAACCGCCGAGAAACGTCACGATCCCCTGCCTGCACACAGGTCGAGAAGGCGGAGAAGCGGGAGGAGACGGTGGCAGTGGCAGTTGTGCAGCTGGTGCCACCCGGTGCCTCGGCCTCTGGTGCCGCGGGCCTGGCTGCCAGCCGCTTCCTGCTGGTGCAGCGCCCGCCCAGCGGCCTGCTGGCGGGGCTGTGGCAGTTCCCGCTGCTGCAGCTGGCGGAGGGTGCGGAGGACGAGCCGCGGCGGCAGCAGCAGGTGATGGGCGAGTACCTGGAGGCACAGCTGGGGCTGCGCCTGGCGCCGCAGCCAGGTGCGATGGCTGCGAAGCATGTTTGGGTTGTGCGACGGGTTGGCAGCGGAGCCAGTGGGTGCTACATGTGCATGCACATAGCAGTTTGTCAGACAGCACCATGCTGCGTGCTATCGACCCGCTCCCTCCTGCCCCGCCGCTGTTCAGGCAGCACCAGCAGCGGCGGCGGCGGCGGCGGCAGCAGCGTGGCTGTGGTGGAGCGGCGGCCGCTGGGCTCCCTGGTCCACGTCTTCTCGCACATCCGCATGACTATGAAGGTGGAGCGCATCCTGCTGCAGGCAAGCAGTTGATGGGCGCCCTGCTGTGCTGTAGGCAAGCTGCGCCTGGCTGATTGCATCAGTTGCATTGCTCGTATGTTCGTGGTTCATGCCCCTCCCCCGTGACTCGTTGCCCTCCAGCCGTGCTGCACCGCAACCCATGCGTGCAACACTCCGCCCCTCCCCTCCACGCCGTGCAGGGAGACATCAGCACGGCAGACCGTGCAGCTGATGAAGCGGCAGGGCTGGCGGCGCTGCAGTGGGTGCCTGGCAGCGAGATGCAGGGCAAGGGGCTCAGCAGCGGCGTGAAGAAGGTGCGGTGCGACACAAATGGTGGGAAGCAGAACCTGTTCTGGGGGAATACGTGGCTGCGTAGACACAACCTTGGTGCGCAACCAGAGCCTGCATGTTTTGGGCTGCCTGCCTGTGGCCCATCCAACTGCAACCTGCAATCCACCAGGTGTACAAGCTGTTCGCCGACGATCGCGCCAAAGCGGGCAGCAAGCAGAGCATCACCGCATTCTTCAAGCCCGCAGCAGCCAAGTGACCCGGCGACTACACCCTTGCATCTCGTGGAACGAACGAACCTTCCCCTCGGCGTACTGCGCACCACCATTGTGGACTCAGTTCTTCAGCTGCAGCAGGCTTTAAATAATGTCCAATGTCCAGCACAACAGTCAGAGTACATGCCTGTAATGGGTGAATGGCATTTCAATTTTGGATACATCTGGACAGCCGGAAACAAACAAAATGGGTGGGCAGGGATGTCCTCGGGGTGTACAAATACGGCGGCGCATGGCAAGTCGGCGTGCTCTTAATGGTGCCGTGCGTACGTCACTGGTGCTGCCGTTGCTGCTGCTGCTGCTGCTGCAGCTGCGCTTCAGCGCCCAGCTGCTGCGCCTGCTCGCTGCTCATGCGCCGCTTCTTGTCGGGCGCTGCATCTGAGGCAGCCGCCTGCGGCGGCAGCAGCGTGGATGGCGTACTGGCATGCTGCTGCAGCAGGGAGGAGGCAAATGCGGCCCAGAAATGGTTCAGCGGGAGCAGAAGCGGCACCGTTTGGGCGTGCAGCTACATCACAGTGGCGCGGTAGGGCGCCCAGTTCCCGCATGCCACACGCTCTACCCCTACCATCCCTGTGCCAGTTCATCCACCAACATGTGCGCGCACAAGCCACACCCACCTGCATGTCGTTCAGCATGTGAAGCGCCGCTCGGGTGCGCTTGAAGATGGCCACATGCTCGCTGCCTGCCAGGTCAGCCTCAGGATCAACTGCCGCCTCCTCCACCGCATCACTTGTGCTGCTGGTGGGCGCTGCCGCGGATGCTGCATGACAACCCGGCAAGCGACGGTGTGCGTAAGGGCAGGCTGGGCACTTGCAGCGGGGCAGGCGTGCACTGCAGAGCTGAATGCATGCACAATGCAGGGAATGCCACCCTTGCAGCCCAGCGGCTGCAGGCTCGAGCCCTTGGGGCCACACCTGTGCGACCGGCGCTGCGTGCCTCGCTAGTGGAGCCGCCGCCAGCCGGGCGGCTGCTGCCGCCGCACAGCTGCGTCAGCTCCTGCACATGCCGCTCAGCAGCTTTCACCAGCTGGCTGATTGACTCGGTGGAAAGGAAGGGCTGCGTGGAGGGGGGGGGGCGGTGTGGGAGGCATGTCAGCGGCATGAGGGACAATGAGCAGCACGGTGAGGGGCAGTGAGCAGCCTGATGAAGGACAGTGATTAGCCAGGGCCGCCAGCATCGAAAGCCACGCAGCCGCAGTTGATGCAGCGCTTCCGCGCGGTGGAAGCAGGAGCGCACATGGCAGTGGCATTCACCTGGTGCAGCACCGAGGCAAGCACAGGGGCTCGCAGGCGGGACCCGGTCAGCTTGTCGTGCTTCTTGAGGATCTTGGCCACTGCAGGGCAGCGCGAGACGGAGTGGGCAGTGTGCGTTAGAAGGGAAGAGGAGAGTTCGGTGCATCTTGCTGGACATCAGGTCCTGCGCATGCCTCGCAGGACCGCCAGGCTGGTGCCACAGCCCAGTCTGGCCCTACCTGCTGCATAGTTGACCAGCGACCAGTGCAGCAGCAGCACCAGCTCTCCATGGAAGTCCACCATCTGTGGAAAGGGTGGGGCCACAAGAGCAGCATGTTGTCAGTAAACAGCCATTACTGGAGTGGTCATGAGCAGGCTTGGGCGAGGAGTGGTGGCATGGCTGCGGATTGAGGTGCCGCCAAGGGAGCAGCCCAGCCAGGCGGCCACCCTGCCCAACATGCTGCGAGGTGGACAACAGCTTCGTGCGGGCCAAACAGCTCACCTCGCTGCGGAGCTTTTCCAGCTCTGCCAGCAGCGCATCCGCTGCACCCGCGCCGCCGCCCTCGCCAGCAGGCGTAGGGGCTGCTGCTGCCACCGCCGCAGCAGCTGCTGCTGCGCTGCCGGCAGGTGCTGGCTTGAAGGCTGCCAGCCTGTCCTCCAGGGCCCGCAGCCGGATGACGGCGTCCTCCTCCTTCTCCATGAAGTAGGCGTTGATGTTGCCCAGGTCCTGCGGGTCGCACGAAAAGCACTCGCTGGGCCTGTTGTCGCGCCTGCTTGCACACGCCGATCACGGCACAGCGCTGGATCGAGCACATCCCCCACCTCGTTCAGCGTGGCAATGAACTCGCGGTCCTCCTCGGCCACGCCGCTGCTGGCGTCACCCGGCTCGCCGCCCGCAGCTGCAACCACAACCGCAGCAGCAGCGGCGGCAGCCCGCGGCGGCGGCGCCCCAGGCATGTCCTCATCGTCTGAGGATGCACCGCATTGTGCCCCTGCACGGGGTAGAGTGGCGCAGGCTGCCAGGTGAAGTGGATGCAGATGGTGGACGCCTGCCGCCGTTGCGCGCCCAGCGCTTTTCAGGTGGCCCGCTCCGCTCCGCCCACCTGACGCTGCCTCTGCAGGGGCGGCACTCTCCAGCCCCTGGTCTATATGCGCCTTCTGCGCCTTAATCAGCTTCTTCAGCTTCTGCGGCAACAGCGGTGGAGGAGCAGGGGTGGCGCTGAGGGCAAAGTTTGGCAGCACTGGCGCCAGCGGCGGGCGCCGGCGTCAAGGACTGCGGGCTTCTGCAGTGCGCTGTGCACCTTGTAGTTGAGGCACACTTTGTCGGGATCATCTCCCTCCACGAAGCTCTTCAGCAGGTGGCCTGGAGCGGGGCGGATGGGAGGTTTTCGGTGCACAGGACGCTGGGAGCCCGCCGGCGTCTGCAATACATTACGCAGCGCAGGCAACATCTGTGGGCCAGTGACCAGCCGGCCCAGGGCTGCTGGCGAGCACAGCGGGGGCGGCAGAGGAGGGTGGCGCGCACTGACCGAACTTCATTTATGCGGCTCGCAGTCGCCGAGCCTCGAGTGGGAAGACAGAACGAGCGACAACAGGCGAGGAGCACCGAGACCTTCGCGCTTCGCATCTCCTGTTCGGGAGCAGCAGCAGCTCCCAGTTGGATGCCTGTACGTCGCACCTTTGATCAGCAGGCAAAAGCGGTGCGAGGACTGACAAGAAGGTGTGCGATGTGCCGCCGCACTTGCAAGGACGGTGTGTCTGATCGACAGCTTCGCCTGCCGCCCGCCAATCTTAACACAGCTCTATGTCCAGGGCCACACCCGCCTCAAACACCTGCTCGTGGTTACACAAGCCAAATGTCGCGCTTCACGTGCATCAGGCATCCTGCGCTGCCGCAGCGCCGCTTTCGCCAGCCGCAGCTTGTGCCGTGCGGTCCCTCCGCCGCCGCTTCCGTGCCTCCCGCTCTGCCGGGTCATACTGCCTCTTCCGCAGCAGCTGCGAGGCCAGACGGCGGCGCTCTGCAACCGCCGCCAGCGCAGCTGCCTCGCCGCCTGTCAGCGCCTGCAGCTCTGCCGCGCCGTCTGCCGGCAGCCATGCAGGCAGGTCAGCAGGGGCGAGGCGTGGCGCCGCTCCAGCTGCCGCCTCCACCGTTGCGCAGGCCAGGAAGGCGGCGGTGGAGTCGTCCGCCACTGGCCCGCCGGCCACCCACAGCCGACCGCCAGCCTCAAAGGCCAGGCATGCAGGCAGGTGCAGGCCTGGCAGCGCGCACCAGGCCGCCTCCCGCAGCTGCCGCGCCTGCCAATCCAGCTGCACCAGGCACAGCTCGTCCCGGCCGTCGACTGCTGCCACCACCCAGCCGCCGTCTGGCGAAGCCGCAAGGGCCAGCGGGATTGCTGCATCCGCAGCAGCACCCTCTGAGCCTGCCGCACCACCGGCACAGGCGCCCGCCTCGTCATCGCTGCTGGCGCCACCCTCCTCCGCGTCCTCCTCTTCCTGCCCCTCCACATTCCCTGCCGCCTGCTGCTCCGCTGTCTGCACATCGCCGCCCTGCTCGCCTGTGGGCTGCAGCAGCGGCGGCAGCTCCAGCGTGTGCAGCAGCTCGCCGCTCAGCGGGTCCCACAGCCGCAGCGTGCCGTCGCCGCCGCCGCTGACCAGCAGCTCCTGCGGCAGAGCAGACCATGAGTAGTGTCAGGAGAGCGCGAGAGCGCCAAGTGGCCAAGCTTGCTGACTGGGCTTGCAGTCCGGCTGGCAGCGTGCCAGCTGGAGATGCAACCTGTGTGCAGCTGGCCAAGCCATCACATCAAGCCACAACACTGGCCCTCCCGTTGCCCCACCTGGCTGCCTTGGTGCACAAAGGCTGAGCACGTGACAAAGGTGGTGTGGCCAAAGCACAGGGACTGGATCTCATGCGCCCCCGCCATGGGGTCGGCCGGCACGATGCTCACACGCACGCGCTGGTCCCTGCAGGTGGGGCCAGCTGAGTGCAGGGATCAAAGCTAGGCAGGCCCAATTCACGCGAGTGAAGCCTGGTGCCGCGTGCTGTGAGGGCTTCGCGCTAAACACAGCTGGGTGGCAGCCTGCAAGCCGCGCTCGACCCTACCTGTCGGTGGTGGCCAGCAGTCGGCCGTTTGCCGAGAGCGAGAGCGAGGTGAGGATGGCGCAGTAGTGGCCCAGCATGATCTCGGGCTCCTGCGCCTGGCCCTCTGGCAGGCCTGCAGCAGCGTGGCAGGCAGGGAAATGCGGCGTGGAGCAAGGGCCAGCCAGCAAGTGGTGTGCAAGTTTGTCGCTGCATAGCCGCTGGGCTGTGCAAGGAGTCCAGCAGCCGGCGGCGATCAGCACGTGCGGCACTCACCCTCGGGGCGCTGCGTGGCAGCAGCCAGCACGTCACCAAACTTGTCGGCCGCCAGCATGTGGCGCCCATCAACAGTAAAGGCACATGTGGTCACCTTCTTGGGCACCTTGCTGCGGAGGAACATGGGATCAGCAGGATGAGCGTACCAAGCAAGGATATGCGGGCAGGGAGCAGGAGGCGCAGGGCAGCAGAAGTTGTTGGAAGGCAGAGAACAGTCCTGCACAGGCTAATAAAAATCCCACCCTGCCTCACATGCTCTGCAGCAGCTCCCAGGTCGCACAGTCCCAAAGGCGCAGCCCCGCGGCCTTGTCCTCGCTGCCCGCCAGCAGGTAGCGGCCGGAGGCATCAAATGCGAGGCCGCGGATGATGGGCGCAACCGTCGCCTGCTGCTTCCCCTTGCCCTGCTGCTGCTGCTGCTGGCTCTCCTCTGGCTTGCTCACAAGGACATGCAGCTTCTGCTGCCTGCAAAGCAAGGTGGGCACAAGGCTTGGGGCTAGAGTGGCAGGCAGCAGCGGCGGCGGCGGCGGGCTCAGGGTGCACTGCTGGGCTAGCCGGGGAACAAGTCACTCGAGCGACTCACTGGGTGTCGTAAACGCGCAGCTCGGGGCCCACAGCCACCGCCAGGGCGCCGCCCTGCGGGTTCACCGCCAGGACAGCCCTGGGCGGGTCCGATGGCTGCTGGTACTCGGACTGACGTTGCTGCTGCTGGCCGGCATCGCCATCGCCCTGCCCGTCCGGCGTGTTGGCCTGGCGGCCACGGCCCTTGCCTTTCCTGCGTCCCATGGATTTGCGCTGGTCCTCGAATCAACAGTTGGTGCTCCAGTCAGCGTCTGAATATGAAAGCAAAGTGAGCCGGCTCGGCCGGCGTGGGCTCGGGAAGAAAGTTCATGCATGGGACCTTCAGCCGGTCTCCCTGGGACGTCCTGAGCAGTCCGATCACTTGTGTGGGGCTCGGCCCGCTCAATCGGACCGCGACATGGATCTGTTCGGCAGCCTCGCGGGACTTGTGGGCCAGGAACCGCCAGAGGTGGGCCGGCTGGCACCAGCGTTGGCAGTGGTGGGGTGTCAGAGGACGCCCGGGGCCACACACCAGCGCTCAAGGCCTGCGGCGCTTGCCTTCAAGACGCCTCCCTTCAAGACCCACGCTTTCCCTCTGCCTGCCATCGCAGGGCAGCGAAGAGGAGGATGAGATGCTGGAGGGTGTCGAGGAGGAGGGGCAGGCGGAGGAGGGGTAAGCACCCGCTGCCGCTCGCACGTGCGCCGCGTGCGGCCCTGCCTTGGTACCTTGCAAGCGTTGAGCTGCTCGCCAGCCTGAGAGTGGACAGGGTGAGGAAGCGGATGGAGGAAGATTGCCTGTTACATGCCGCTGTGATGCAGGGCCGACGAGGGCGGCCCAGGCAGTGGCGCGGCAGCCGACCCACCGCCCAAGCTGAGCTTCTGGGGCGTGGCGTCGGCGCTGACTGCCACTGTCAAGGCCAAGACGGCTGAGGTGCTGACGGCGGTGCAGGAGACTGACTGGCGGGCGGAGCTGGAGGCATTCCAGCAGGTGGGGGCTGCGGAGGGCGGTGCAGCTGCCGGTGCAGCAGCCCCAAGCCTGCCCATTCAGCGGCGGTTGCACGGCGGTTGGGCAGCGTGGGTGGGGCAATGGCAGCCCTGAGATGCCAGGCTTCCCAACCAACATCCTGACGTCGCCCGCATGGTGGTATCTGTGATCACTCGTTGGCGCAGGGCGCCAAGGACGATGCGGCCGCTGTGGGCAAGGGCGCCGACGTGGTGGTGCACAAGGCGCGCGAGGCTGCGGAGCACCTGCCCGCCCAGCTGGAGCAGCTGCAGCTCCCCGCCTCCCTGCACCTGCCCGAGTCGGCGGCCGCGCTGCAGGCGCGCGCCGGCGCTGCCAGCGCCGTGGCGCGTCAACAGGCGGAGAAGGGGCTGGCCTCGCTGGGCGCGCTGGGCTCCAAGCTGGTGCTGGGCACGCACGACCTGTTTGAGCAGATCAGGTGGGAGGCGCTGGTGGGGAGCCGGTTGTACGCCTGCCTTGATGTTTTATGTGTTAAGCCGGGCTGGTTTCCATGGCGTCCGCCTGCGCAAAACATATGCCTGTTTGGTGGTTCGGGCTGCAAGCTTGCTGCCACTGAGCATCTCATGTGATCGCGCACGTCCCTTTCGTGCCTCTGCAGCCATGCAGTCCAGAATGAGCTGGCGCTCACCGAGCAGAACGTGGCGGGCGGCCAGCCGGGCGCCGTGGGCGGTGCTGGCCAGCAGCGGTACAGCAGGTGCTAAGGGGGGTGCAGCTGCCTGGTGGTGTGAGGGCGGCTCGTTGTGGATGTTATTGTGGACTGTGGTGGCCATCATGTAGCTAGCCAAGTGTGCGTACTGCTGTAATTACTGCCACCCTGCATGTTCATGCTGCCATGCTCGCCGTGCTGGCATGCAGGTTTGATGCCGACGTGGCGGCCATGCAGCGCGACTCCTCCACCTACTGCGATGAGCCCGAGGACACAGAGGAGTTTGAGGATTGGCTGAGCGGGTGCGTCTGTGCTGGGCCGCAGGATGGCAGCGTGTGGTGGCAGGCAGCGGCTTCCCACAGGATGCTCAGCATGCACTGGGCACCTTGCTGTTGCTGCATGTAGACAGGCATGCAGTGGCAGTGCTTCGTGTCTGCAGAGGCTGCTTGGTTGGTCCTTGGTCTGGTTTCTTGCCACACATTTGCTCACCCCCTCTTCTCCGCCCTGCCCTACCTGCAGCTTTGACTTGAATGCCCGCAAAGCAGACATCGACCGCCTGATTGCCGACAACACATTCATGGCGGAGCTGCAGGTGCATGCTAGCCCAGAGCGTGTTGCGCGTTGCTGTCACGCAGATAATCCCTGCAGAGCTTCGCTGCCTGTCCTAGCATTGCTCTGCATCTGGTCTACTAGAAGCACCTCCCATTGCCCCTGGTGCTCCCTCTGCAGGCTCGCATAGTGCCGCTGATTGTGGAGTACGACGCCTTCTGGACGCGCTACTTCTACCGCCTGCACCGGCTGGAGCAGAAGCACGCGCAGTTCCAGCAGCTCACGCAGCGCACGCTGGCGGCGCAGGCAGAGGAGGAGGAGGTGCGCTCCGCCGCTGTGCTGTGCTCTGCTGCAGCTGGCGTGTGACCTGTGCTGTGAAGGGTTGCTTGCTGTCAGAGGTGCACCATACACTGGCCGCACTCCTCCGCTTCACAATGCACCCTGCGCCTGGGCTGCCCTTGCAGGTTGGCTGGGGTTCAGACGACGATGAGGAGCAGGCGCTAGCAGCAGCATCCCCGGCGTCCACGGCGCCAAGCTTGGTAGCGGCTGCGCCACACGTGGCTGCGCAGCAGGCGGCATTGTCCGGCGCAGCAGGCGCACAGCCAGACGCAGGTCAGGAGGCTGGGGGGCACGCGCAGCCCGTCGCAGCTGCCGCCCCACCCACGGGTGCTCAGGCGGTGCCGGAGGGGGAGCAGCCAGAACGCGAGGCGACAGCAGCAGCAGCAGCAGCAGTAGAGCAGCCCTCAGCAGCAGCTCAGGGAGCAGCTAGCAGCAGTGAGGCACGTGCGGTGGAGGCGGCTCCTGCGCAGCCCAGCCCAGCTGCCACCGTCAGGTCGGACACCAGCGTGACGAGCGGTGAGCACTGGCAGGTTGTGAGCTCGCCCCAGGCGGCTGCTGCGAAGGAGCAGCAGGCAGAGGTGGTGCAGTCTGAGGACCAGGCGCAGCAGCAGCCAGAGGAGCAGCAGGCGCAGCAGCAGCAAGCACAGCAGGCAGCAGCAGGGACCGAAGCCACCGCGTCTCCGCAAAAGCAGGCAGCTACGGCAGCAGTAACGGCTGCAGCAGGTGTAGCAGAAGTGGCGGATGACGGGGAGCTGTCTGACTGGGGGGACGAGGATGATGCCGCGCTGGATGCAGCGGCAGCAGGAGCGGGTGCGGAAGACGCAGGAGGCGGCGAGTCGGACTGGGGCTCTGACTGGGAGTGAGGGCCTGCCTGGTGTGTGACGCCCGACCCCTGCGCCTGAACCTTGGCTTGCCAAATGCGTAGCTGTCGTTGCGTACTCTCTTTGTACACTGCGTCGAAATCACAGCTGAGCATGATCACTCCAGGCGGCAGTCCTGTCCATTTCGTTTGCCTGTAAAGTATGCAGCGCATCATTACTTGGCCGGTGCTGCAGCCGCCAGCCGCTCCGCCACCAGCAGGCGCAGCACCTCCTCTGCACCAAACACGCCCTTAGCTGCCGCTACGTAAAAGCGCTCGGGGTTGCTCTCCACCGCGTGCCGCACAGTGTCTGCTGAAATGCCCGGCAAATACGCTCGGCGTACCAGCGCGGCAAGCGCCAGGTCATTGTCGTCATCTGCCACAGCAGTGGGCAGAGAATGGGGAAGCAGCGTGGGCTAGTCGATTTGCACCAGGGGAATGCAGCATACCTGAAAGCTGAATAGCCGAGCAAGCTGCACTGCGCAGCTCACCACACATAAATGCGCAGTCGGTGGGCGCAGCGCCGAATCGATCCATCAAATAGCGAGCCGCGTTTTCCTGCATCACAGGGCACGCAGCAGTCACTGGGGCGAGACAGCTTGAAAGCTCGCGGTGGTTGCAAGCTGCTGAGCTGGAAGGTTGGGGAGGCTCGACCTGCCTGATGCATACGCCCTGCCAGCGGCACGGCCTCTGATCACAGCAGTCAACCTACCTTGCCAGATGTGGATGGGAACACGTCTGCAGCGCCCAGGTTCACTGCCGTGGACAGACCGTCTGGCAGCTCCGCCACCGCCGCCGCCACTGCCTCTGGGGGCCCCTTCACCCGGAAGGCTGAGGTGTAACTTGCGGCATCCGTCTTAACGCCCGGTGGAGCGGCTGCTGTCAGCTGCGCATAGAAGCGCCACAGGGGGCCGCTCCGCTGCTCAGGTGGCACGCCGTCCTGGCCGGGAGGGCCTGCCGCTGTCTGCTGCTGCCGCCACGCCAAGTCCTCCACAAGCGGGGCGGCGGTGGGCAGGTCGCCGGCAGCGGCAGGGTAGAAGATGCGGCCGCCTCCCTGTGATGCGCATTGGCAGAAAGTGCAAAGGCGTTAGCAACAAAGGGCAGAGTGGGCCCGACAATGGGTTGCTGGCAAAGCAGGTGAGGAGTGCCAAAGCTCGGCAGCCGTGAGGAAGCGCACCTCGCAAACGTAGGCATCCGCCGCTGGAATGAAGGGCAGGCGTGCCAGCAGTGTTGCGGTGCGTGCACCTGGGATGAGCAGGAGAGGGAAGTGGGGATGCAGTGGCATATGACTAAGCATGATGCAGCAGAGCAAAGGCGAAGTGCCGCAGCCACAAGCACCACAGCATATGTTGACAGTCGGCTACAGTGCGCACTTGCGTCCTGCTGCGGCATGCAGCCTCACCGGTGACCACCACCAGCTTCACACCCAGCTGCCGCAGCGCAGCGTACAGGCGGAGCGTCTCCAGTGATATGACGCCCTGCGCGCCTGCGTAGAACATGCAGAGATACACCATGTCAGGCCGGCGGCCCAGCAGCTCAGTCAACAAGGGATGAATTGGGCCATCCACCAGGGCCAGGAGAGCGGTTTCATACCGCGTCCCACCACCATCGAGCGCACCGCTGGTCGAGGGCGGCAGGCGCAGCAGCAGCGTTTGCTGCGCGCCGTCGAGCGAGGTGGCTGGGTGGAGGGCAGCGTCCGTGGGATGCTCCTGGACCCGCGCAAACTCATGAATGTCGTAGTGCACACACGTGCCATCCAGGTCTGCAGGCGTGAAGGAAAGGTATGGGGGAGGGCACACAGGGCGCTGCAGCGAGCGGCGGCGGCAGCGGCGGCGGCAGCGGCAAGCTCGCTTTGGGGAGAGGACTGCGTGCATATCGGCGGCCTAGTGGTCTAACAGTGTGTCTGTGGCAAAGCTTCCCCTGCAAACGCCTCCTGCAGGCAGCGCACCCGTGAACAGCACAGTAGTCAGGCTAGCGTTTGCCACCGCCATTGCTGCCAACGCCTAGTGAAAAGATCCGCAGCCAAATGAAGATTAGTGTGAGATCGGCCGCCCTCTTGAACCCCTGCGGTACACCATTGTACTTCGAGTTTTGGGCGAAGGAGCGTGCAACATTGCCCCCTAACGAGTCTAAATGAGTTTATGAAGTCTTAAGAGCTTATTGAAATCGCCCTAAGAGAGCGGCAGCCTCGCAGCTTCACGCGGCCTAACAACTGTGAGTCAGGACGGGCAGCGCAGCTGCCCCGCGCACATACCGCTCTCTGAGCAAAGTGGGTCGTTGTGATCAGAGCAGGCGAGCGGAGATTTGGCTGGGCAGGGTGCCACCATCAAGTGGCTTGAGCGTGCAGAGTGCGGTGGCCCTTGCTCTCTGTTGCTTTGGAAGGCTTCGAGCACACACAACCGTCAATGTGGCAGTATAGAGCGCTCTTCGCATCACCGCCGCCTGCGCAGCAGCAGTCGCGGCACACGGGCTGGCGACGCCAGTGGAACGTGCAGGAGGGCAGGGGACATGCACATGCCCGCTCCTATCTCATAGTCTGCCAACTGTCCTCTTACTCCACACCAACTGCCCTCTCCCCAACCTCACCTGCATGGCAGTTCTGCCACGCAGCAATGCTACGGAGAGCAGCACTAGCGGCAGCAGCAGCGGCCGTCCTGGTGCTTTGTTGCCTGCCGGGGGTGCTGGCACACGGCTTCATGGCGCAACCCGCTGCCCGGAACGTGATCCATTCTAGCTACTACCCCCGCACCCCGCAGCAGCGAGCCGCGCTGCCCGAAAGCTACTGGAACTACTGGTGAGCTATGCGTCTGGTGCCGGCGCAGGTGACACCCCGCATGTGCCATCGGCTGTACACCCTGCATGTGCCCTCAGCTATTGGCTGCCTGACAACCCACGCCGTGCATTTCTGTACCATGGTTGCAGCCCGCACTGCTTGGCGGCCGGCGGCCCTGGCGCGGTGTCGCAGAACAGCGCGCTGACATGGCCCGACGGCCGGGCAGGCCTGTGCGGCGACATGTATGATGGCCCAAGAGACCATGAAGCAGGCGGCCGCTACGCAACTGGTGGGTGACCTCTCTGGCTGATGAGCGAATGGTCAGTTGATGCACCGGTGACGCTTGCCAATCAGCGGGCCTGCTGGCCGCACCTAGCCTGCTGCAGAGGAGGTGGCTGGGACTTACGAGGAGGGCAGCACGATGGAGATAAAAATCGGCATCACTGCCCACCACAATGGGCGCTTTGGGTTCAAGATCTGCCGCATCGAAGCCCCCGCGGACGGCCAGACGTGGTTGCAGGCTGAGAAGGCGCAGCTGACGCAGGAGTGCTTCAACCAGGTCGGGGGCAAGGGGGTTGGGCACAGCGTGGCTGTGCATATCCACTGCTCATGCCCAAGGTGTCCTTTGCCGCGGCATTGCATGCTGTGCACTGTTTGCATATTGAGTGTCACTGCCCAACAACAGTCCTGGCTGCAGGCACATGCCGTCACAGTGGCCGCCGCACCTCCCTCCCTCGCTTGCAGCACGTGCTGGTGCAAGCCAATGTGAAGGGCGCACAGCGGCCGTATGAGCAGTTCTCCTACCTGCCCTTTAAGACCTGGGGAGGCTACTCGTTCGACCTGTCGCCCCCCTACTACTCGTTCTACTACACAGTGAGCGAGATAGCCACATATGGTAGTATGGGCGCATGCGGCAGTTGCTGGCTGGGGTTGCACGGAAGCCCCAAGTGCCTCGGTGCCATGGACAGCTCAACGAAGCCCCCCATTCGGTGCAGGTCCCAGACAGCCTTGGCTGTGACGGCGTTAAGGCCCGGTGCATTCTGCAATGGTGAGTGGCAGCTTGTTGCGCAGGCCAGCCTGGAGCTTTGGTGTCCATTTTGCTGACAGATGCAAAGCTGTTCATCCTGCTGCTTCATGCAGGCACTGGGTCACCGGAAACAGCTGCACGCCACCCGGCACGCCAGAAGAGTTCAGGGAGAAGGCAATCAATGAATGTGGCGCCACAGGTGAACAGCTAGAGCCTGCCATTGCTACCCACCGTGCTTCCGGTCTGTTGGGCACGCTACAAATGGATAGAGTGGGAGGAAGATGTATGGCAGCAGGCCTGCCTCCCCAGCAGGAGCCATCATGCCAGCAAAACAAACGCCAGAGGACTCACTCAACGATCACCTTCAATCTTGTCCCCCAACCCCCACCCACCCACTCACCAAAAAATAGCGCCCTACCCTGAAGAATTCACAAATTGTGCAGACATCAGGACGATCCCACGGACCAAGTGAGTCGCAATTGGTCTGTCTGGGCCAAGCGTTGCTTCGGAACGGGCATCAGGTGCAGCGGCGTACTGGGCTTAAGACCCGCCAATGCCTTCTCGTTGCTTGCAGCCGTCCCCCTTTACCACCAGCCCCGCCCTCCCCACCTCCCAAGCCGCCTGCACCGCCCACTCAAAGGTGAACATGAGCCAGCGCCAAGGTTTGGTTGTTGTCGGTGTGTTTGAAAGTGTGCTCCGCACTGCAGGGCGCACCGTTGATCTGAGATGCTGCCGACCAGCATCAGGCCCTGACGTGGTGTGCCCACTTGCATTTCCTCCCTGCAGCCCGCCGCCACCCCCGCCACCCACTCCCGTGCTGGTGGGAGACTATCCGTGCAGCGCTGGAGATGCCTACTGCTTCTGCAACTGGAAGAAGGCGTCGGGCTCGTTTGCCGACCCCAAGAAGAACTGCGAAGTGAGCAGTGAGGGTGCATGTGCCGTTCCGCTGATGCCCGCTTGGTTCTCACGGTGGCAAGCTGCATCCACCATGCGCTCCCTCCTTCTTGTGCAGTTCTTTTATCAATGTGCAACCGGGCAGTACTTCTACCAAGCCTGCCCTGCGGGCCTGCGATACCGGGAGGCGGGCGACTATTGTGACTTACCGGCTAACGTGCCCTGCAAGGCGGCCAGCGGCACCAGCACTGACGGGCAGCCA
>RRZL01000080.1:2682786-2703282 GCA_006782975.1 Chlorella sp. Dachan | reverse complement strand
CGCCCTCGCCGCTAGTGTTTTTTCGCCCGCCGTCGCCACCGCCGCCCTCCCCGCCTGCCCCGGTGACACGAAGGTGCGCCGCTTGTGCCCGGCTGACTCCTGCCTCTGCAGATCGTGGCAGTCAGCGTGGATTTAGGTTGGGAGGCAGCTTAGGGTGCATGCATTTGTGTTCTGGTGGAAGTAGGATTGTGCGCTGGTAGAACAACAGCGGACAACTGGGACTGACTTGGCACAGCCCCTTCGGTGCAGGCCACCACCGCCACCGCCGCCCCCCCGCCGCCGCTGGACCTGGTGGGGCTAGCGGTTTGTATGAAGCCTGGGAAGCAATTCCTCGCTGTCCACTAATGTACTCAGCAACAGTCAAACCGCCCCCAACTCTCTGACTGCTCACTCTCGGAAAGCGGCCCACGCAGCCTGCCGCTGCACACATAAGGTCGGGCTTGCATTAGGGCCATTGCGCTGTGCAAACCTGAGTTTTGCATCCCTGACTGACGGACAACCTGACGACGTCTGGTGGACAGCATCGCCCGCAGCATGCTGGAATGCTGCTGGCCTATGCGCAGGATTTTTTTTTGTGACGCTGCTTGTGTGGCTGCAGCAGCGCCTGCTCTCACGCCCTCTTTCTCTGCTCTGAACTCCTGGTTCCCTTTCATACTCAGCCTCACATGTAATGCGTTGCTCAGTTGTGACCACCTGTTGGGGCAGCAGTGGTCAAGTCCCATATGGCTTGCGTGGTGCAGCATGCGGCCAGCGTGCATGGCGGCGGAACAGCGTCGAGGGGCCCCGCCTCGAGACTGCGTACATTTCTCCATTCTTCGCCAGGCACCATGCCTCCCGTGGCCACAATCTCGTCTGCTGCCCTCGACAGGGTTCGCGGAGCCCTATGGGCGAGTCTGCTGGGGCCGCTGGGGTTTAAAGGGGGCTAAGGGGGGCAGCGGCTGCGTAGAAATGGTCGCGGCCATCCATAATGTGCAATGCAAGGGGCTGCACTCGCCGTGGGCTGCCCAGGACGAAGAGCCCAAGCCGCTGCACCCAGCCGTGCCGCAAAGCGGGCTGCAACTAGTGACCATATGATGCACATGTCTTCAAGGCGCCGATGAAGCGATGTTCTCTGGGAAGGAGTGGCTTGGCTGCCGCCGCCGCAGCTCCCGCCACCCACGCCGCCGGCTGGGAGCGTCAAATGCATCCCCTACCATCATACCACCCTGCCGCAGGGCATTTATATCGCCGATAGCCTGTCGATGCCGGTACACTGGGTGAGGTAGCAGCGTGGCTGCTGCGTGTTTGCTTTGTGATGCCCCCCCCCTTGACCGTTACCAACCCACTTGGTGCCCATGCCACATGCTTTCCTGAGCTGTCTCCCTGCCCTTGCCTGGCTGAAGTACTACGACCCACGCGCCATCACCCGCGACTACGGGCGCATCACCAAGTATGAGGCCCCCAAGGAGAAGCACCCGGGTGAGGGGGCCTGGTGCCTTACTGTGCACTGCCGGGTGCTCACCAAGCACTTGTCAGCACAGGGCTGCCCTTGGCAGAATGGGGACAGCATCCAGCAAGGCATGGCTTGCTTGGTCACTTTGCAAAGGCCGCGCTCTCAACTCTCAGCTACAAGGTATATCCATCTCTGCTATTGCCGCTGCAGGCAGCATCATGTCTGTGTCCAACACGGGCGGGCACGGCCGTGGCGGGCAGGCGGGGCGCATTGTTGGAGACGTAAGCCGCCTGCTTGCGGGGCTGGACAGCCGAGCGTTGCTTTGATAAAGTGGTGGCGGGGCACTCATGAGAGTTGACTGACAGTGCAACATGCTCCGATCCCTCTGCAGATCATCAACCGTGAGGGTGCCAGCGGGCCAACCGCGTACTGGGGGTTGTTGCTTCACAGTGCAACGGCAGCTGCTGGTGTGCATGCAGCAGCCCAGCCTGCCAGACCGCTTGCAATGCGTGCCTGTTGCTTTCCATGTTCCAACATGCAGACGGCAAGCACGACCGCTGGGGCAAGCCTGGGGTGCGTGGCTGTTAGCCGGCGTCAGGGTCACTGCTGTTGTTCAGGCTTGCTTGTCACTGCTGTTGTGCCGCAGTAGTTCCAGACTTCAACTCGCAGGTTCACTGGTTCACTGCAAGTATCCACACTGGCCTGTCGAGTGCAGGTGCACTACCACGAGGGCATGCAGCCGGGCGAGAACACACTGAATGCGCTGTGCGCGCGTGTGGTCACCCGCGGCATGGCGCAGCGCGGTGGCTACACCACGGAGGGCTTCCTGCAGGAGTGAGCTGGGCCGTGGTGCTGGGTGGTGTGGGTGGAGCAAGGTGGCCCGCTCAGATGCTCTCCACTCCACCACCACCACGACCAACATAGCCACCACTTCTCATCCCGCCACCCCCATCCCCACCCACCCTGCAATCTGCTGCCTGCAGCTATGTGACTTTCATGACCACGCCTGGATCGCACAACGATACGTACGCGGAATCGTACCACCGCGACTTTTTCAAGAACTGGGCTGCAGGCGTGCCGCCAGAGAAGTGCAGGTGTGTGCCAGTTGGCTGCCTGGTCCTCCACAACAGCAGCAGCCGATTGTATACAGGTGTTTTGGCAGGGAGCTGCAGTGTCATTTAGACAAGCTGATTCCTTCCGCTGTGCCGTGCTGTTTACACCCCGCCCTGCTGACCTACACACGCCCGCCTTTGCCACCTGGCCTCGCTCCAGCCGCGGCACCGAGGGGCACAACACCGCCAGCATTGGCGGCTTTGTCACGCTGCCGCCCGTCATCCTGGGCTCCCTGCGCGACGGGGTGGAGGCGGCACAGGTGCGCTGCCAACCCACAGCCGACACTGAACTAGTATGGGTCTGTCGGCCATCCTACAGTGCACTGTCTGCAGTGGCTCAACCTTGTGGGTCTCCCTGCCCTGCCACCAGGCGGTGGCGGTGCGGCACCTGGGCCTGACGCACGAGTCGCAGGCGCTCGCCCAGTACGCCAAGGTGCGTGCATGCTGACGGTTTGTCGCATGTGACGCTGTCCTAAAGCCGACACGCTGCTGCTTCTTGGCTCGGGTCGGGGGGCAGCTTGGTGGGTTGCTGCCCCACCCGGCCTGTGGCGGTTGTCTACCTCCTCACCTCGCATGACCCAATGTGCTCTGCACCTGGCGGCCTCCTGCCCTACGCAGGTGTACACGCAGCTGCTGGTGGATGTTGCCCTGGGGCGCGACCTGCGCCAGGCGGTGTCGGCGGCAGCGCGCAGCGTGGGGCTGGACCTGGGTGAGCACGAGGTGGTGGCAAGAGGTGTGCATGTGAGGGGCCGACCTGTGCCCTGCAGCTATGCTGTGATACTGATGGATTAGCTGTCCACAGCAGCGGGCGCGTGCGTGTCGACATCCTGCACACGTGCCATGCGCTTGGCTGCTGCTGA
Source organism: Chlorella sp. Dachan (assembly GCA_006782975.1). Classification (NCBI taxonomy): domain Eukaryota; kingdom Viridiplantae; phylum Chlorophyta; class Trebouxiophyceae; order Chlorellales; family Chlorellaceae; genus Chlorella; species Chlorella sp. Dachan. The sequence continues at coordinate 2,699,878 of RRZL01000080.1, read as the reverse complement.
GCCCTGGTCCTCCTGCGAATGCCCTGCTGCTCCCCAGACCGCGTGCTGCGCCTCAACTACAGCGACACCGACGTGGTGCAGCGCGTGTTTGGCTCCGCCTGCTACGTGACTGACAGCTTGCCCAGCGTGCTGTACCTGGCCTACAAGCACTCGGGCTCGTTTGAGGAGGCGGTGCTGGCCAACACGAATGCGGGCGGCGAGAACTGCCACCGCGGCGCAGCCTTGGGTGCCCTGATGGGCTTGGCGCACGGGCGCTCAGGCATCCCTGACCGCTTCGTGCAGGAGCTGCACGCCAGCAAGGACATCGGCAGCGAGATTGACTCCTACATCCACGCGCTGTACCCCGACGAGGCGGCGCAGGAGGAGCGCGCCAAAGCCACGGCAGCAGGGACGGCCTCAGAGCTGTGAGACGCAGTGGATTTGCTTGATGTGATGTTTCATTTGATCTGTTTGACCTGATTGTCGGCTCACTGCTATTCTGAAACCTTATTTATTGGCAGGGAGTTGTGCCCGGGCTCCGCATGGAGAACGGCGGCGGCAGCCCAGAGCCAAGGCAGTGCTGGCTACACCGACACCCAAATTGTTCACGTACAGCAAGCCGTCTGGCATAACCAGTGACGCTGTCCGCGCGAACAGGGCCAAGCCGCAGCGACCAGGAGCGGCGCCTGCGGGGATTTGGCGGCCTCTCGCCCCTTGTGGGACTCAGTTTGATCGAGGAGTGCCGCCCGAAGCAGCCGAGGCAGCGACTGAGCGCCAACCGCCTCGTCTCTCCCTCGAGGAGGTCAGGCCCGCGCAGCTGGCTTGCGGGGTTTGTGTGGCCAGTGCGCGGCAACGCTCTCCAGCCGCCCCTGTTTGGTGGCTCCTGGAGCACACCTGCCGCCGCCGCCGCCGCCCGACCTGCCGCCGCCCGACCTGCCTCAGTTGCAGCCATGGCGAAAAAGGCGCAGCGGCCCGCGCTGGTCTGGACGCTGCGCGCCTTTCTGCTGCTCAACTTCTGCTCGGCGCTGGGCTTCATCATCTATGCGCTCATCCTGGAGAACCCGCCCAAGACGGCGCTGCCGCTGTGAGCGCGATGCGCCGCTGTGCCTGCCCAGCGCTGCAGCCAAGGGTGGGGCACAGCTCGGCCGGCATGTACGTGTGTGCCGTTCCAAGCGAGTTGGCCCCAGCGTTGACTCTCACCTTCGCTTGGGCTCTGCACCTGCTGCAGGGGGCTCCTGATTGTCGGCTGCTTCAGCATGTTCTGCGTGCTGATCGGCCTGGTTGGCAGCCTCAGGATCGCCTGCTGCCTCAGCGTGTACCTGGTGCTGGGCGGCGCGCTCACGCTCGGTGCGCGGGCTGCTTGCCTGGCTGCCGTGTGTGGGCAGCCTTTCCAGGATTGCAAGCCCACCAAGCTTGCGAGTGGGCCGGAGCTGCACGACGCCAGTATGCTCGATGCTGATGATGTGTACCGTGGTTGCGCTGCTGGCCACTTTTCGTTCAGCCTGTGCCTCCATGCACGCATGGCCTTTCCTCTGTTTGCAGCCGAGCTGGCCATCACTATCAGCATGTTCTTCAATGGTAGGGCTGGGCAGCGCAAGCAGTTGCTGCGTGCCTGGTAGTGTCCAGTGCCATGCGAACAATCTTCGTGGTGTTGTGGCTGCACATGCATGCTGGATGAGCTGCCGGCCGGTGTTGCAAGGTGCAGCTGACATGCCGGACTGCGTTGTTTTGCAGTGGACAAGACGGTGGACACCATTTGGAAGCAGGCCAAGAAGGACGGCAGCTCCGAGTCGTAAGTTACTGCTGGTCGGCCGCACCGCTTCCCATTGTCCAACGTTGCGGCTGCACGCGCTTGCTCACCTGGTGTTGCCTGCTGAGCACTTGCGGTCATCGTGTCATTCAACTCCTCGCAGGAAGGCCACCATCAGGGCACAGATTGAAGGCGGCCGGTGGTTCTTCTTGGTGGGTGCTGGGCTCGTGCGTGTTGGTGGTGCAGCCGCGTGTCTGCTGCCTTGCGGGGGCAGCTGCTGCGATGGTGATCCCGCCTGGCGCCAAGATACTGCTTCTCTCCTCGCTGCCCGCCCCGTGATGCAGGTGGTGTGCGTGCTGCAGTTTATCAGCGTGCTGGTGGCCATCGTGCTGCGGCTGTGCATCTATCCGCGGGAAAGCGAGTTCGAGGCCTTCGAGGAGAGCGGCGGCGAAGGTGGCGCGCGGCCCTCAGAGGCCCAGATTCAGGTGAGCAAGGGGCAATGTGGATGAGCACTTGGAGCAGGGTGAGGCGCATGATCAGCCATGGCTGTTGTCTGCACAATCACACAGGTCTTGCTTGTTTCAAAAAGTTCACACAAGCTCCGACCTGAAATCGGTTTTTCTATGCACCCATTGTCGCCCCGCCCGAGCGCAGCTCAACAAGCTGCAGGCGAGCATCGGCGGGCGGCAGGCGCATGGCGTCTCGGCTCACAGCCCCGGCACCGCAGCCTACTCCTCATCCCGGCTGAACAAGTCAACGACGCAGAAGATGGCGGCCAAATATGGCGACTACACAGACGAGTTCAACAAGAAGAGCTGGTGGAGGTTTGGGAAGTGAGCAGGCGGCGCTGCTCGTGACGGCATGCCGTCGGCTCTTGAGCATGCAGCAGCAGAGTAATTGCCCCAGTTCAGTGTATTACTTTATGACCACCGTGACATTCTCACTGCCAAATGTACGAGGAGCTGCCCTCGTGTGCTCTCAGCGATGCAAGGCTGCTCATGAGCACTATGTCCGAGGCTGGCGCCGCCCGGCGCAGGTATTGGGCCCACTGCTGCAGCGAGCTTTGTGTGGCCTCACTTTGGGCAGTTACCAATCACCCAATCACAATGCCCTGCTGAGGAAAGCCAGAACAAGCACGATCTGCTGGTTGCATGGGCGGAGGCATGGGGCTCGAGTGTTGCCGCAGGCAGCAGCGCTGCTAGGGATCGGTGCCGCCATCCAATTGTACTCAGCTGCGTCCGTCCCGGCCCGGCAGAACGGCGAGCGAGGGCACATGGCGGAGCCCGTGTGACCCCCAGCGCCTCCCGCCATGACCAGCGACTGCCTTCCGCATCAGGGCAGCGCCTTTTGCGCCTACAGCCCGCCGGACCAGGCCGGGCCCACCACGGGCGCCGCGCACTCGCCCAGCGAGCCAAAGGTGAGCGCTGGCCTGTTGTTCACCGCCTGCATGCGACTTGCACTGCAGCACAAGCAGGCTGGACGGCACGCCAGGCCAGGTGGGGCGCACAGCGCCCCGCGACGGCCGCCAACCTTCACCGCCGTCTGCCGCCATTTCCGCTTGCACGGCACAAGCGCGTCGCTGCGGCCGCCCTGTTGGCTGGTTGCTACATTCGCGGTCGCAATGGACTGAATACACTCCGGCTGCGCCCGCTCGTGAGTCTATTCCGGCAAGACTGCGCCCTACTTACTCGCCCACTGGCTCCCCGTACCTGCACCCCACCGCTGCAGCTGCTGCCCTACCTCACGGTCTCGCTCGTGAAGACTTACCAGGGCTGCAGCTCAGGTGAGTCTATGCTGAAGGCATCCACAATTTGGGCGTTGTTGGCGGTGCTGCCAATGCTGATGCATGCCCTGGTACATGTCTGCCTGCGTTTCTCCCTGCGTTGCCTTCTACTTGCGCCCTGCCGGTTGCCCCTGGCTGCCTGGCACGCACACTTGGTTGCTAGCGCTTTGAAGCTGTACCAGGCTGCTAAGCAAAGCAGCAGGGGTGGATGAATCGTCAGTGGCGGCTGCCCCTTGCGCCCCTTCGTGTCTCAGCCTTTCGATACTCGTCCAAGCTGGCGCCGCGGCGCGTGCTGACCAAGCCGGCAGAGCCGGCTGGCAACTCGGGGTGAGACGGGCGGTGGGAGGCTGGCATGCCTGGCTGCCGAGGCTGGCGTCTGCAGCAAGATTGAGGCAGCCATGGAGCATGGTGGGTTGGTCGGGCGCTGCTGCACAGCTGCGCTACAACCCATTGGCACTGCCGCAGGGGTGGAAAGACGCGATTTTTTCTATCGACTTTTGTATGACTTGCAACCACCTGTTGCGGTTTCGTGTCGCGTCTTCCGCTGCTGCTGCTGCTGACTGTCAGGGTGGCTGCCCTGCCACCCCCTGGCCCTTGGCTGCAGCTGGGACAATGCCACGCACGACCTGATTGTGGCCGTGGGCGACGAGTTTGTGTCCACGCTGGGCACTCGGTGCGCTGCTGCTGCACGTGGCGGCTGTGTGGTACAGATTCAAGCTGCAGCAGCATCTGCTCAGGCGGTTGCATCAGCGATGGCAGTGAGGCCAGCGCGCATGTGCGACCTTCCACCGCCTGTCGCCTCTTATGCACTGCCATCCTAACGCCAGCGGTGGCGGCTGCTGCCCTGCATGTCTGCAGGTATGTGGTGCGGGACCTGCTGGGGCAGGGCACCTTTGGCCAGGTGTTCAAGTGCGTGTGCGCCGATGATACCGATGGCGAGGAGAGCAGCGCCATTGCCATCAAGGTGGGAGCTGTTAGCCTGCTTGTTTTGGGCGCCAAGCAGCTGCAGGTGGTGTGGCCCAGCGGTGGTGCCGCTGCATTACTGCTGCGCCAGTGGCGTAAGCAGCTGGAGTGCACCAGCCTCAAGCTCGTTACTACTGCATGTGGGAAGGCGGTGCCCTGCTGACGCCCTGTGGCCCTGCCCCTCCCACCTATCACACGCCATGCGAATGCAGGTTGTGAAGAACCAGGCCGCCTACTACCACCAGGCGCGGGTGGAGATTGGCGTGCTGCAGTTCCTCAACACGCGCGCCGACCCGGGGGACCGACACCACATCGTGCGCCTCAAGGTGGGGGGCAGGGGCAAGGGCACGGGCACGGGCGCCCCGGCAATAGTGTGTTGCATTGTGGGTCGACCCTTTCTTTCTTGCGCCGGTCATGTGAGGCGTGGTGGCAACGCCTGCTCAAGTGTGCCCTATTGCTTTCCCTCCCTCCGGCAGGACTTCTTCCTGTTCCGCAACCACCTGTGCCTGGCATTTGAGCTGCTGTCCCTCAACCTCTACGAGCTCATCCGGCACAACAAGTTCTGCGGGCTGTCGCTGTCGCTCGTCCGCGTGTTTGTCAACCAGGCAAGCCTGCTGCAAGGGCAGGGTGGCAGCGGCTGGGCATCAGCTGCACTGCGCCCACTGATGTGCTCATCGTTGGTTTCGGTGAGTAACGTGTGCCCAACACTGATGGCTCGTCTTATCATTGCATGCCCCGTTTGTTGCAGATGCTGGATGCCCTGGCGGTGCTGCGCTCCTCGCGCATCATCCACTGCGATCTCAAGCCGGAGAACGTGAGTGGTGGGCAGGCAGCTGAGCAGCGTAGCCTGCCAGCCAGTGACCTGACTGAGAGGCGGTGCTCCTGTGCTGACACGGAGCGGTGCTGGCCCGGCTTGCCACCGCAGGTGCTGCTCAAGAATGTGGAGTCGGGGGAGATCAAGATCATCGACTTTGGCAGCGGTGAGGCGCCGGCAGGGATCATCAGGGGCGTGTGCCGCGGCCGCGGATGCGTGGAGCAGCCTTGAAGGCAGCAGAGCAGAGGGGGTTGACAGTTGGGGGATGTTACGGATCGGGCTGAGATATACCCAGGCCAGCAGCCCTGCATGCCAAGTTCTGCTGCAGAAACGCAGTTGTCTATTGTAGCTCTCCAACCAGGCGGCTGCCATGCTAACTCCCTGTTGCAGCCTGCTTTGAGTCGCGCACCGTGTACAGCTACATCCAGTCGCGCTTCTACCGCTCGCCAGAGGTGAGTGGTGGCGGACGCACCCGAGCGCTGAGCATGTGCGCAGCGGGCTCTCGAGACTGCGCAGTATACGCTTGGCTGACCGCCGCAGCTGCTCCGCCGCTTTCAACCCTGCCGCCCTCTGCCATCCCGCGCCCCCTCCTGCAGGTGGTGCTGGGCTACCCGTATGCCATGTCCATCGACATGTGGTCCCTGGGCTGCGTGGCCGCCGAGCTCTTCCTGGGGCTGCCGCTCTTCCCCGGCGCCTGCGAGCACGATCTGCTGGGCCGCATCGTCAGGTGGGAGGGCTGGGCTCTTGCTCTGCAGGCACAGCCCTCGTTGCCAGCATGCCTTTCTTGGTGCCCCTTACCAGCTGTCCACAGTTGCACAGCCTGTACAACTGCCATGTGGGAAGTCCTCTAACCCATTTCCTGTGTGCCCACTGCCTGCCGCAGCACGCTGGGCCCGCTGCCCGACTTCCTACTGACCAGCGGCAAGAACGCGCGCAAGTTCTTTTCGGTGCGGGAGGAGGTGGTGACCGACCCAATCACAGGCAAGGCGGAGCGTGCTTTTGCTGCTGGTTGTCGGCCGCAGGCTGGCAGGTGGCTGCTGTTGGTGTGAGGCGCGCCAAGTGCCGGCGTGGATTTCGCAGCAGCGCTGGCTCACAACGAGATGACGTGTGGTTCGCGTCGTGCTGCTGTCTCAAGCGCCGCGATCCCATCACGCACTTGCTGCAGGCGAGCAGCTGCTGCGCCAGCGCTTCCTGCTGCGCACCCGGCAGCAGTTTGAGGAGCTGACGGGGCAGCCGGCGCCGGCGGGCAAACAGTACTTCAAAGTGAGCCTGGCACTGGGCTGGAATGGTGTTGGCGGGATGTGCTGCCACCTGGCTGCCGCTCCCCCTCTCTCCAGGCCTGGGTGCAAACATGTGGCGTCTCGTTGCTCACTGACCTTGCTGCCCGCATCCGACACCCCTACCGCAGCACTCTGCGCTGGGCGACATCATTGGGGCGTACCCGCTGCGGGCAGGCCTGTCTGATGAAGAGGTTGCGCGCGAGCGCCTGCTGCGCCAGTGCTTCACAGACTTTCTGCTAGGCGAGTGCACTCTGTCTCTGCACCCTGCGCTTCTGTTGGGGTTTAATCTGCCGTATTGGGCCAGCAAAGTTATGTGTCTTGCGGCATCAGATTAAATGTTCATGCCTGTGCCCATGCAACTCACTCAGGGCTAATGATCAGTGTACAATGTAGTGCTCATGAGCGTGTACCTTCCGTCTCGCAGGCGTGCTGGATGTCAATCCGTCCACGCGCTGGACACCGCGGCAGGCAGCCCAGCACCCTTTCATTACAGGTGCCCACTGCGGCGGTGCCGGTGTTTCTTGCTTGGAAGCTGTGTTCCAAGAGTTGACGGGCCTAGCTGCGTGACGGCCCCATGCATGGCTGCCCAATCCCAACCAACTCCCAAGTTACTGCCGCAGGCGAGCGGTTCACGGGACCTTTCCAGCCCCTGCCGGACCTGAGCAGCTCGCCGGCAGTAGCCACGCCGGTGGCAGGAGGCGGCCACCGCCCCGGCTCCGGCGCCAGCCTGCAGCAGCAGCAGCAGCAGCAGGGTGCACAGCAGCTGATGCACACCCCTGGCATGGCCATTCCCCTGGCCTCTGCAGCGACGCGGCAGCAGCAAGCCACGAGTCTGGCAGCAAGTGCTGAACAAGCAGCGGCAGCAGCCGCAGCCGCCAGCCCTTGGGCTGCTGCCACAGCACATGCAGCAGCCATGGCGGCGGTGCAGGCGCGGTACGGCAGCTACCCCCAGCAGCAGTACAACGCGGCGCACTCCCTGCAGAACATTGTGGGTCTGCCACAAATGGCCAGCAGCTATGGCGCGGCGGCGATGCAGGGCACGCCGGTGCGTGGGGTTGGTGGGTAGGGGGCACGGCTGGTGACGCATGCCCGAATCCCATCGGTAGGACCTTCTGGCTGCTTCAGAAGTCCAGTTTCATGCCCCCTCTCTTTGCTGTTGCAGACGCTGGGCAATTCGTATGCGGCGCTGCTCAGCCCGCCCAGCCGATCGTTCCACACGCAGCTGCGCTACGCAGACTTCTCTAGCAGCCTGCTGCAGCAGCAGCAGATGGCCAGCATGGATAGCTTGCACGGCGTGATGCCACTGTTGCAGGTGGGTTCGCAAGGCATTTCACAAGTAGCCAGCAACCCTACCCTGCTGCTGACTGGCTTGCATGCTGGTGTTTGGGCCCCCTGGTGCTTGCTGCTGCTCGTCATGCCTGACGTGGTGTTGCTATTCAAAGGCACCTTCATGCCCTGTATGCATGCCCTTGCTCCGTGCAGCCGCTGCTGTGCACCTCTCCTGCCGCGAATGCCCATGCTTGCCTGGCTGTATGCCTCCCCTCCCCTGCAGACGCCGACGTCGGCGGGCCCCCAGCAGCTGCCCTTCTCTGCGGGCTCCTTCCAACCGGGCAGCGTGAGCACATACCAGGCTGCCTTGGCTGCGGCACAGGCGGCCCTGCAGCAACAGCAGCAGTCAGCAGGGCGGGGTGGGCTCAGCAGCAGCTACCAGCAGCAGCAGGGGCAGCTGAGCCAGCAGGCCAATGCGGGAGTTGCGTCTGCTGGGCTGGCTGGCACTAGCTGGGGCAGTTGGCACCTGCCCACACAACCATGGCAGCAGCAGCAGCAGCGGCAGCAGCAGCAGCGACAGCAGCAGCAGGGTCATAGCCTTTCAGGCTTTTCGCCCGTGCAGGCGGCTGCAGCTGCGGCAGCTGCAGCCATGTCCGGCAGCAACTTGCAGCCATCGCCAGGTGGCTTGCCCAGCGGGATGCTGCAGCAGCAGCTGCTGCACAGCGGGCTGTCTGTTGCAGCAGGTGGTGCACCCAGCGGCAGCAGGTGGACCAGTATGGATGGCAGCAGTCCAGGAGGCACGCCACCGCTTGCTGGCATGCCTTCGGCGGAGGATGTGCCCAACCCAGCTGACTTTGACCCGCTGTGGAGGTGAGACCAACTGCCCTGCGGGATGCGGGATATCGCAGTTGCAGCTGGATTGTGGGCATGTTGCTGGGGCATTGATGTTCAGGTCGCGTCGATTGAGCTTGCACGGCCGCTGGTGGCACTCCTTGCAAGCAACTGGATCGCAACGTTTGAAGCTATGACCTACCTCCCCCATTCTGCCTCACATTTTGCTCTGGTGCAGTGATGCGCTGCTTGAAGAGGAAGAGCAGCCGCAGGGTGGCCCCGACCAAGCGCCGCTTGCCAAGCGGCAGCACATGCAGGCACCGGAGCCGGCCCCCGCACAGGCGCCGCAGGCGCAGGCTATGCACCGGCGCGAGCCCAGCCTGAGCCATCACTTGCTCACAGCGCAGCAGAAGCAGCGGCAGCAGCAGGTGCAGCAGCGGCAGCTGCAGGTGCAGCAGGAACAGCAGCGGCAGGCCAGCTTGCAGCAGCAGGAGGAGCTGCAGTGGCAGACGAGCCTCCAGCAGCAAAGGAGCTTGCAGCAGCAGCTCGAGGCGGCCGCTTCGTTGGGAGCCAGCCTTGGTGGCAGCACTGACCCGCTGGCCCTGGCCGCCAAGTGCCTGCCGCAACTGCAGCAGCTTCAGGAGCAGCAGCAGGCAGCAGCCGCACAGCAAGCTCGCCAGCGCCAACAGCTGGCGCAGCAGCAAGCAGCCCAGCAGGCGGCCCAGCAGGCCGCAAGCGGCGTCGCGCTTGGCAGCGCTAGCGGCAGTGCTTTTGCCTTCCATTCGCCGTTTGGCATGCGACAGGCGCAGTTGCGCACCGATGCACAGCAGCAGGCCGTGCAGCAGCAGGCCGAGCAGCAGCGGCAGGCTGAGGTTGCGAACATGCTGTCTGCATTTGGTCGTGCTGCTGCAGGTGCTGCCGGCACCGACTCTGGCGCTGTGAGCAGCACCACCGCGCGCAGCGAGGACCAGCAGCAGCAGCAGCAGCAGCAGCAGCAGCAGCAGCAGCAGCAACAGCAGCAACAGCAGCAGCAGCAGCAGCAGCAACAGCAGCAGCAGCAGCAGCAGCAGGTAGCAGTGCAGCAGCAGCAGCAGCTCTTGCTGCTGCACCAGGCACTCTCAATTGGGGCGCAGCACAGCACAACCTTAACCGACGGGTATGCAAGTGGGCTGCCGAGCTTTGTGCGTTGCGCTTTACTTTGTGCCTGCTGGCGCCTGCACCGCCCGTGGGCTTGCAGTCTTGCTGCACCTCCGTGTGTTGACTGGCCTGCATATCTTCCCTGCCGGTCCTGCAGTTTGGCCAATTACACATTGCAAGAGGCGTCTTCCACTGGAGCAGCCCCTGGGGTTGCTGCTGCAGTAGCTAGCGCGGCAGCGGCGCTTGCACAGCAGCAGCAGCGGCACCAGAGCTTGGGCGAGCAGCAAGGTTCGCAGCAGCCTCTGGATTGGCAGACAGGTACGCCGACTGCCAAGTCGTTGCAGCAGTATGGCTCTGGGTTGGTGGCTGCCGCCGACTCTGTGGCGAGCATGCTGTGGTCCCCAGCCGTGGCTCCGCAACTGCTGCAGGCAGCGGTTGAGTCGCAGCCGCCGCCTGCCCTGCTGCTTGGGGCGCAGCTGCAGGCGCAGCACTCAGCGGCCGCCGCCGTCTCTCCGCAGCAGCAAATGCAGCAGCAGCAGCAGCAGCAGCAGCAAGGGCAGCAGCAAACTCAGCATCAGCCTCTGCAGCAGCAGCGCGGCTTCAACTTATGAGCTTGGCAGCTGCATGCTCCTTGACTATGTTATGTTCACCTGAGTTCCCCGAAAAAAGGGTCAAACTTGTCACGAAATGCGGCAATCGTACTCCCCAGTCTGCGAAAACAACCTGTGCATCCAGCCAAGCCTTTTGATCCATTGTTAGACTTTAGACATGCCCCCTCATGCATGCTGTAACTGCAGTGCAGTCCTGCTGGCAGTGGTGTTGCTGGTGGCGGTGCAGCCGCGGACGGGCCAGGCGCTGTGCTGTGGCTGGTGGCGCATCACTAGCACCCCGCCGTCGCCTTTTTGCGCGCATTCCCCCTCCCTTCCTGCCTCTCACTAACGGCAAAACACAAAGTCGTCACGGTGCGGATTTTTAGAAGACGGAGGCCCGGAACGCGTCCGGGTCCGTGAGCCTTTCGAGGCCTGCACTTGTGCGGCTTGTGTAATTGAGTCGATGCAGCGCTTGCGAAGCTGCGCAGCAGTGCTAGCGGCGGTGCTGCTTGCAGGTGCGACCGCCGCTGCTGTCACCGCTCGTCCGCCACTTGCAGTTGTGCCGCCGCTCAGTTGCTAGCTGGGTGGACACGCCTGTCACGTCACACTACAGAGCTACTACTCTTACTTGCAGTGTCTGCAGCAGCCGCGACCGGAAATGTGGCGACTCCTCTGCCAGAAGCGTTGACGGCAGCAAGCGAGGCAGTCTCATTTCCACGCCCTGGCTCGTATGTGCTGCGCCTGCTGCATAGCTGCTCGCCCGGCACCGTATCTCTGGGAACCGCTCCCGCTTCTGAAGGTGAGTCACACAGCAAGCCGTCCGCCGTGCATAGCTTTGCTGTTGTGCCAAGCAGTTGCAAAAGCCCGCTGCTCTCCTGCCTGCCCTCCTGCAGCGCTGCACCTGCAGGCCGAACCATGCAGCCTCCAGGGCTCACAGCCACTGCAGCTCAGCGCCCAAGTCGACCCTCTATTGGCCCGAGTGGATCTTATGCCTGTCCGGTACCGCGCTGCAGACGGCACCGTGGTCGGAGAGCCGATGTGGATAGCAGTGAGTGTGGATGACGTCTTTCACTCCGGTGTTGCGGCAATGAAGCCAGCCGCCCAGTGGCGCTTACCTGGTTTGACTGCCTTGCTGTCAATGCGCCCCACTTGTTGCAGATGTACGGTCGTAGGCAGCAGCAGTGCGCAGCCTATCTTGAGGCCGACTGCGGACGGGGCATGACCACGCTGGGGGCCCCCGGCGGCCAGCAGTGGGTGGTGGAGCGAGCGGGCGTGATGGAGCTGACTGAGCAAGGGCCGCGCCACAACACCACACTGTTCCGCATCCTTGCCAAGGTGGGCTGGGCACTCTGCTTGGTGCTGGTCATCAGCAAGGTTGGCCAGTCACCGGGCCAGTACGCACAGCCAAGGCCCGGCTCACGACCTGATCCTCCCAACCCTCCCTACCCGCAGGGCAGCGAGGAGGTGTGCGGTGTGAAAGCGTACCTGGGGGCGCGCGGCACGTGCGGCTCTCTGCCGCAGCTTGGGCTGGTTGGTTTGCAGGAGGCCAATGCTGCCACGGTATTCCAGCTGCTGCGCGTGCCTCAGCGGCTATAGCCGCGGCTGTCTGCAGCATTGTTGATAAGCAAGGCCCTGCACCTGAACTTCGCCTTCATGAAACAATGGTCTTCCGAGTGCAATGCCAGGATGCTGAGGTAGGGGGGAGACGCAGGCGGAGACGCGAGAGGCGGCGGGCCTCGGCAGCGCCACATTCAATCACATAGTGCGCTCAGCTGGACGCATGCTGGGGAGGAATTTGCCTGCGGCGGGAGGCGCTGATACAAGGGAAAGGGCTCACCCAACCACCTGAAAGACCGGGCCATTTCTCCATGCTGCTTGCCCATCAGGCCATCAGGCCTAGCTGGTGTGCGATCTCTCCTGTGCCATTGACGGCGGTGGCTAGCATTGGAGCCCGCTGCTGGAGTGGGGCGGCTCTTGGGCGTCAAGAGCGACGTCAAGGGCGGCTTCTGCTGGTTGCCATCCTCCCAACAGCTCCCGTGAGGGCGTGCATGGCTATAAGATCCGCTGCAGCCGCGAGGACGAAGTTGCTGCCCGCTCTCCTGTTCAGTTCCGCCAGCCTGCCGTTGTTCTGCACATTTGCCACGCTGAGTCCATCGCACGCTGCCCTCCCCTCCCTGCCTGCAAGCAGTGGTAGCGGCGGCCGGCCGCCGCTTTGCGTCTCCTGCGGCGCCACGTGCTTCGCGCATGAAACGGCTGGCCCGCAGCCTGACTCGTAGCAAGCAGAGCCTGCGGAGCGGCAGCAGTGACAGCATGGTGAGGAATGGGCGTTTTGGTGGTTCGAGGCAGCTGGCTGGCGCACCACTGCTTACTTGCCCCCGTTCTTGCCGTCCCGATGCAGGCCCCCTCGGTTGCGGGCACTGACAGCAGCCTGCCGCCATTGGCCACGGCAGCAGAGGATGCCGAGTGCCAGGCAGACTGGGGGCTGACGCTGGCAGAGGCAAGCTGGGCCGCGAGTGCAGTGCGGCAGGGAGGCCATGCTACCTGCTGCTCGTAACAGTTTACGTGCACTGCTCTGCCTCCCGACTGACCACTGCAGCTCAATTGTGCGTCTGTGCAGGAGTGGCAGTTGGTGCAGCAGCTGCGAGACGAGATCGAGATGGAGGCGGGGCCGCTGCAGCCGGAGTTCGGTACGTGGGTACTGAAGCATTTCGCAAGCTGTGCCATTGCAGTGTGGCATGCCGGCCAGGCTTGGCAATCGCTGGCCCGCAACCTGCCGCGCGCTCCCTGGCCTCCTCCCCGCCCGCAGACGACTTTGCGCTGCGCCGCTTCCTGCGCGCCCGCAAGCACAACATTTTGAAGGCGAAGCAGATGTTCCTGGAGCAGCTCAAGTGGCGCAAGGCGGCGCACGCGGACACAGGTGCGCCAGTGTGCTGCAGCCTTTGGGGTACAGGCAGCTGGAGCGTGCGTTTGCACGCCTGCCTGCCTGCCTTGTCCGGCAGCTGACCGTGCTGTGTGTTGCCACCCCTTTCCAGTCCTCACCGACTTCCACTTCCACGAGCGGGACGAGTTTGCCAAGTGGTACCCCGAGGGTGCGTGGGCGGCAACTACTTGAAACTCAGCGGAATGTGTTGTTTCAAGATGACTGCTTGCTGCATGCAGTACACCCAATGCATGTATGGCGAGGGTTGGTCAACGCTGCTGCAGCATACGCAGCTGTGAATGCTGCCCGCCCGCCCTCCTGACCCGCAGCCTTCTACGGCGTGGACCGCGAAGGCCGGCCCATCTACCTGCAGCAGCCCGGAAAGGTGCCTGTGGCCTGCTGCTCTGCTTCGAGGTTGCGAAGCCTGTTTGATCCGCTCTTGCACTTGCCACTAGCACAGATGGGCCTGCTGCTTTTGGTGTGTTGCCTTCATGGATGGCAGTATAAACCTTGCCTCCCCAATTGACTGTTGCCAGCATCGCCATGCCAAATCAGGGGCCAGCGCCTGCAGCCCCACCTCACGTTGTCTATCTGCTCTGCCCACGTGCTGCAGATTGACACGGAGCAGCTGTGGAAGTTCACAACGATGGAGCGCTGCGTGCGCTACCACGTCTCGCAGCAGGCAGGTTGAGGGGGGTGATGATTCAGGCAGTTGCCAGCTGAGGTACAGGAAAGCACCAGTCGGGCGCCACCTCCCTCGCTGTGCAGCCAGCGGATGCCACAAGCGCTGCCTTTGTTCACCCTGCGTGTATGCTGCCCCGCCACCCCTTCAGGAGCGGTACTGGCGCATCATTGCACCGTGCGCCTCGATCGCCAGCGGCCGCCGGCACGAGCAGTCGCTGGTCATGATTGACATGGAGGGTGCGCTGCGTGGTGCAGTCGCTCGACTTGCTTGGCTTGCAGCTTGAGGCTTGGCTTGCAGCCTGCGGGGCGCCCCGAACATCCGATTCCTACTGGCCGGGCTGAGCTGACTGACCACTTGGCTGCCTGTCTGCAGGTGTGGGCATCAGCACGTTGACGGGGGAGGTGCGCCGCATCATGGGGGAGATCATGCAAATCGACCAGGTGGGTGGGGGCACGTGCATGCATGGCGCTGCGGCTAGCCGAAGCGTGTTGCACCACTATAGCTGGTGCACCAAAGCTTGTTGCACCACTGTCGCTGCCGCACCGAAAGTTGTTGCACCACTATGGCTGCGGCACCCATCGAGTGCTCACTGCTTCAGCCGTGCCCACAACCGCGATCTGGTGCTTGCATCGCCAGCACGCATCTCACCTCCCAAACATGGTTGCACAAACTCTTCCATCACTTGTCGACCTACCCTGCCTCCATCTGCCCTTGGCTTTTTCCCACGCCTCAGGACTACTACCCTGAGCTAATGTGGAAGTGCGTGATCATAAACGCGCCCTCAACATTCCGTGTGCTCTGGTCCATGGTCAAGTACCTGATGGACGCGCGCACGCAGGCCAAGATCGAGGTAAGAGGCTGCCCTCACCTTCTGCCGCATCGAGCAGGATGGTGGTCACCCCACATTAGCGGATTGATGCCATGCAAAGACAGGAAGGCATGTGACTCAGTTAAGGTGGGCCAGTTGCAGCGGTGCGCCAGCCGTGCAGCGCGGAGCGGTGTCGCGATGGCCAACACGGTCATGAGGTGTGCTTACCCCGTCTGACGACAGCATGATGCCAGCGGCTCCCTCATCCAGCGTTTCCTTCCTCTGCTTACTGCGCAGGTGCTGGGCACCAGCTACCAAGAGGAGCTGCTGCGGCTGGTGGCCGCAGACAACCTGCCGCAGCGGTATGGCGGCACATGCACTGCGCCCCTCACGTGAGAGCTCAGAACAACCCGCCAGTGCTGCGGGGTTGGGCTGCAGAATTGATGGGTGGCGGTTCTGTGGGCTTCAAGGCACACATGTATGCCGCATGTGACCTGGTTGTGGTGCTGCCCCGTGTGATGCTGTGCAGGGCGGGCCCTGGCCCATGGCGGGACCCCGCTGTCCTGGCGCAACTGGAGCAGCAGCGGCAGCAGCGTATAGCAGAGGCGGGTCAGCCGGAAGGCATGACCGTCCCCGAGCAGCTGCTGGCGGCAGCAGGAACAGGCAGCAAAGGTCAGGCCGGGGCAGCGCAAGCGGCAGAGGAAGCAGTGCTGCATGCGGCCGAGCCTTCAGCACTTGCTGTGGCTACCATGTAAGCGGCCGCATTCGGCACACGTCTAGCAACCTTTGTTGTGCTCGCACTGACCTTTGATTCATTGTCCAGCCTTCTGTCCTATTGTTCCGCAATTGTTTGCTCGTGCCGTGTGGAGCAAGGCAGCCAATACTTTACAGGCCCAACTAACGAGGAAGGTAGTGAGGAGAGATGCATGCCAACGTTGAGTTATTGCAGGATGCAGAGATGAGATCAGGAAGAACAGCAGCACAGCACAGCCGTTGCCCTGCAGACTCACTGTTTTGAGGAGAAGGGGTGGGTGAAGGTCGCGGCGACGGAGAATCCAGCGGCGATGCGCGCGGCGGCGGCGAAGACTTGGGAGGCGGTTGGCAATCGGTTGCCACTGCGACTTCACAAGCTCCATTTAACAATCACAGCAAGCAGAAGAGGCGGGAAATTGCACGGCAGATGTCCAGCAGAAGCTCCGGTATGCACTTTGGGCGAAGTGGTGGCGGCGGGCTAACGCGCTTGCATGCGCCGCTGTAGCACTCCCATCACCGCAGAACCGGTTGCCGGTGCCGCACCAACCCTGCACGTGGCCGTGGCAGGCAGCCATTCAGGGCTCAGGCTAGCAGATCACCACCACCACTTCCAGACTAGGCAGTCGCACGTTGTGACCGCTTGTTATCGCGCATCGCCGCTCACCCGAATGCTGCAGCATTCGCCCTGCGTGCAGGGTTTCCAGCCAGAGGAGCAGCGCCGGCATGCCTGCAACCCCACCGCCAACGCGGCAGCGCGCCCAGCGCTGTCGTCGCAGCCGGCTCCAGACCCGCTTGCACTTCACTCCGCACTGAACCAGCTCATCCACTGCCGGCCGGCCTATTTTAGCCATTGCTGCTCCCCACGCATGTGTTACACACAGCACACGCGGTTGGTTTCTAGGCGCAGCACAGCATCCCAGCAGCACTAGTGTAGGGCGAGGCCCGCCGCAGGGGCGGGGCAGAGAGAGAGTGCACTTGCAAGGCATGCAGGCATGAAGAATGGGCAGGGCAGAACAGCTGGGAAGGAAGGGTGGTAGAAGGAATCCGCGGCGGGGGCGGAGCAAATGCGCCCGTCGCCCGCCGTACCCCAAACATGTGTGTTCTCTGCACAGTCGTCCGCCGCCAAGGGTCCAAAACGGCTGCCGCTACTTGTCATCCAATACAGTCAGGTGGCCGCCGCGTGCCAAGGCCTGCCACCCGAGCAGTCGGGGGCGCTGTGCTGCGCCTGCCATCAGCCGTCTCCGATCCCGGAGCGGGGCGTGGTGCCCCGCAGCCGGCCGGCCGAGGAAGGGTGTGCACAGCGCCAAGTGGATGGGCGCCAGCAAGAATGCTGCGCCCACAAGAGTTGCTGTTGATCGATGTTTGTTGCTGCCCAGGCCGCCATCTCGGACTGGGTTGGGTGCCACCCGGTTGAAGCTGGCAGCGCAGTGGTTGGGACCGTGCCGTGCCGCTTAGGCTGCCTGCTGGCCCTTCTCGCGCACCACGGCGCCATCGGGGATCGCATTGTGCTGCTTCAGCACCTGCACATGA
>RRZL01000080.1:2645005-2682162 GCA_006782975.1 Chlorella sp. Dachan | reverse complement strand
GGGCCCATCATCTGGGGCGGCATCATCATGCCGCGGGGGCCGCGGCCGGGCATGCCGCGCCCGGGGCCGGCCATCAGGTACGGGTTCATCATGCCTGCAGGCAGGGACAGGGGGGATGACCGCTCAGCAGCTAGCACAGCTGGATGACGCACAAACTGTCAGCAGTGACCATCCATCTGGCTGCAGCTGGTTTGCCTCTGTAGGATGCACCTACACAACCGTCCGTTTGGCTCACCAGGGCCCATGGGGCCGCGGGGGCCAGGCGGGTAGAACATGGGCGGCGCGCCGGGCGGGAACATGCCCGGGCCCATGGGGCCGCGCGGGCCGGGCGCCATGGCCATGCGCTGCTGGTACTGCTGCTCAAGCTGGGCGCGGCGCACGTCGCGGCGCTGCGGCAGGCAGGGGTTGCAAGGAAGGCGTTGCAGCAAGCACCAGGTAGAAACAGCCGGAAAAGCAGCAACTCAACACGCACGCCTCATCTACAGCCGTCTGCAAGTGTTGCATGCCTTCCTGGGCGCACCTGGGCCAGGGCCACGTAGATGGGCTTGCCCTTGATCATGCGGCCGTTCATCTCGGTCACGGCGCGCGTGGCCTCCTCTGCACCAGGCAGCGCGAAACAAACAACGAGGCAGGCATGGTTGGGAAGGATGCAAGGGCGCATGAGAACAATGCACTGCAAGCCACAGTAGATGTGGCGCTCCAATGAGCAGCGGCACCTGACCCCCGCCCGCCCCTGCTCACCGGGGGAGGCGTAGCACACAAAGCCAAAGCCGCGGCCCTTGCCGGCGGAGTCCACCATGACCTTGGCGCTGGTGATGGTGCCGAACTGCAGAGGCAGGAATAGTTGGGGATGCTGGTTAGACGGCGGCGCCAAGTGGCATGCTCCTTAGTGCAGCCACTGCAAGGCTGGGCCGGTTAAGCCCAGCACCTCGCTGCTGGCCACCCAACCCCACCTCTGTCCCCGCCCACCTGCGAGAACTCGGCGCGCAGCGACTCGTCGTCAATGTCGTCGTGCAGGTTCTTCACGTACAGGTTCATGCCCTGGTACTTGGCGATGCGCTCCGAGCGCAGCTCCTCAAACCTGGCGGGGCAAGAGGCAGCAGGTTTGGTGAGTGGCGTGGGTGGGGGCCAAGTGCAGCCCACTTCATGAAAGAGCGCCGTTCGGGGCGGCGGCTGCCACCTGCGACTGCCTCCGCCAGCCCACTGCAACACCGCTGCGATCCTGCTAGCAGCGCCAAAGCACCACGAGGAATGCGGCCCGCCCCCGTGCTTGCTCACTTGGCACGCAGCATGGCCTCGCGCTCAGCCTTCTTCTGGGCGCGGCCCACGTACAGGTCCTTGCCGTTCACCTGGGTGAGGGCCGAGGGGTGAGGGCGGGGCAGCCAGGTAAGCAGGCGGTTGATGGGGCAGACATGCTGTCTAGACGTCGAGTGCCACCTGGCCACTGGCATGCCCAGCTTGCATGCCCACAGGCTGGCTGCCCTCCCAGGCACCTCTCCCGTCCCCTGGGCCCTGGCTCACATCCTTGCCGTTGAGCGCGGACACCGCGGCCGCCGCCTGCTCGGGCGCCTCGAAGTTGACGAAGCCAAAGCCCTGCAGGGCAAGATGGGAATGAGGGGCGGCATTCAGATGACTGTGCAGTGCTGCATGTCTGTGCAGTGTTGTGTAGCCGCGCCACTGCCTAGTTCACAGAACGTCTGCCAGGCTTTCCGCCCCAGCCCGCAGCCCCACCCCGACCCCGGCGCACCTTGCTCTTGTCGTCGTCGTCGCGCATGATGACGCACGAGTTGACGGTGCCGTGCTCCGCAAACATGGCCTTCAGCTCGTCCTCGGTGACGGCTGCAGGTGGGAGTGGGGCAGAAGGGAGTGGCCCAGGGCAGGGTGGGTGACAGATCATGCTGCACCGGGCGCTAACACTGCACACAAGCAAACATGTGGTGGCAAGGGTGCGTGCGCCATGCAGCATGGAATGCAGCAGGCCGAGATGTCGTGCAGTGAGGGCGGCTGTCGGGGTACGAATACAGATGTGTCGATCACTGGGGATCAGCAGGGGAATCTAGGAGTCGTCACCCAGCGGCGCCTCGTGTGTAGGTTGGCAGGTGCAGCAGGCGGGGTGCAGCACGCAGCGACATCATCCATGAATCTTGTCAATGTGCATCGCCCACCGCCACCCATGCGGGGTTGGCGTGGCACAACAACAGGACGCACGCACCCTCGTCCAGGTTCTTCACAAACACGTTGGTGAACTTTGTCTCGGAGTCGCTGGAGCGCTCGGAGCGGCGCAGGAACGGACCCACGAACACCTTTGGTACGGAAGGGGAGGCAAGGGGGTTGGGAAGGGAAATGTTAGTGATGGGTGCACAAACACATGCAAGGCGATGGGCAGTGGCGGCCGCCCCAAAACTGATGTCAACACAAACTGCCACGCCCCAGCACTACACTGCACTGTGGAGTTTGCTCAAACTCTAGCTCAAAGAAAAACAGAGCGAAAAAAGGTAGAGGGACAATTGGAGCACGTTAGGGAGCAGACAGAGAGGTGTGCAAACAAGTGCTGTGACGGAGGGGAGGAGCGGAGGGGGCAGCGCTGACGAGACGTGGCTTCATGGGAGCTCGCCCCACTTTTCGTTTGGCTCGCTGCACTTTTCTTCGGCAGACAGCCAAGCCCGTGCCTCCACAGGATGAAGCGTGGCAGGGAGCAGGCCAGCGAGCCCGGCCGAGGCGGCTGCCGCTGCCAAGGCAGCCACCAGCCGCAGCAGCCAGCCCCAGGAGGGCGATGAGGGCGAACAGAGCGACCAGTACGAGGCGCAGCCCCGAGCGCAGGGAGCAGCGGCAGCGAGGCTGCCGGCTGCCGCCGGCGCGCCCGCCCGGCGCCAGAGCAGCCGCCACAGCAAGAAGCCTGAGCCGTACACACCGATGCCCTTCCGCTCGCCCTCTGAGGAGGACCTCACCACCGAGGGCATGGCGCTGCGGCCGGTGATCGCTGAGAAGAACCGCCAGGAGTTGGCGGCCAAGGCGAGCGTGCCGCTGTGCAGCATGCAGGCCCACAAGTTCAAGGTGCGCTGGAGGCATGCGCTGGCCAGTAGTGCTGACAAGGCGACTGGCTGGGCGACCTGGTAACACGAGGACAGCACAACTGTATTGCACAAGCTGCACCCAAGAGGCCGCCGCTGCTCTTGCAGGCGGGCGTGGACAAGGACGGCAAGCCGGTGACGGCGCGGGTGTACGAGGGCCCAGGCTTTTCCTTGGTGCAGCAGGAGGAGATGATGCGCCTGCTGGCGCCGCTGGTGCGCCTGGAAGACGACAAGCTGTACAAGGCAAGCTGCCAAGGGAGGGTGCAGTTGACACAGGCCGTGCAGAGCTGGCACGGCGCACGAACCCTCCCCAGCTTGCACAGCATGGCGCTGGCCCTGCCATGGCCGCGTTCAGTCTCACATGCTGTTCTGCACGCCCACAGGAGAAGGGCCACCGGCACTGGTGCTTCAAGGAGATTGAGCGATTTGAGACCAGCCGGGGCAAGGAGGAGGGGCGCAAGGCTCTGCGCCTGCTGTACAGGTGCGGCTCGAGTGGCACACAACGCCTCGCACTGTTGTGACACGGCCCTGGCCTTGCTCAATCTCATTACCACCGCCCCCTGCCCCCCCTGCCTGCGCACCCCTGCCCCCCTGCCTGCGCAGCGTGCTGCGTGGCCAGGGCTGGCTGGAGGCGTGGCGCGTGCTAGCTGTGGAGGCGGTGGCCCGCAAGGGGAACACCAAACCCATGCACCAAGACATCTGCACCGGCCAGCTGGCGCTGCAGCGGGTGAGAACGGGCCTGGTGCAGTTGGTTTGTGCAGCCATGCATGGGCATTGCTGGCGGCAGCTGTGGAAGGTTGGCTGCATTAGCAGCGCACGCTTGCTGCGCTTTCCTGCTCAGCACTGGGCGTCCAACTGTTCACTGCTCGCTGCGCTGCACGCCGCAGGCGGAGATCGTGCCCGGCGTGCCTGGTGGCCTGCGCCTGCTGCTCACCCTCGGCGACGACAGGCCCATGGTGTTCCAGCAGCAGGGCTCCGACCGCACCGTGCTGAGCAGCACGGCTGGCGCTGTGGCCATGGACGCGGGCGCTGCGGGCAGCGGGGGGCTGGGCAGCATGCTGCACGGCCGCCATGGCGACGGCGTCACCATCAGCGTGGACCTGGCGGCGCCGGTGCGCAGCAAGCAGAGCGACCTGGGCACCCGCACCTCCAACCTGCAAGTGGCCATCTTCTTCCACCCCACCGACCCCAAGGGCCATTACAAGACCCTGAACGTCGGCGCACGGCGCGGCGACGCCAGCCGCTTCCCCACCTTTGAGGGGAGCGCTGCAGCGCGCGCTACCACAGTCGCGCAGCAGCAGCAGCAGCAGCAGCAGGCTCCTGAGGAGGCCGAGGAGGCCGAGGCCTGGCACTGCTACTGGTGCGGCTCCACCGTGCCGGGCCGCGGCAGCAGCTGGTGGGGCAAGTACCAGATGGACGACGCAAGCCGCCGCTTCTGCGGCGCCTGCCGCGCGCGCATCAGCATTGTGGCCAAGGCCGGCAACTTCCCGGCCGGCCTGGGCAATACGCGCCCTGCCGCCAAGCTGTGCCCGCACGGTTGCGCCGGCTGCGCCGGCTGGTGAGCCGCCAGGCGCGCAAGCGCAGCCGTCTTGACAGCACAGATGTAAACTGCCTTTTCAGAGAGTAACCGCTAACAGGGAATCAAACAGGAGGGCCCAAGAGGGCTGAGCGAGGGGTCAAGAAGAACAGTACCCTAAGCTTGGCGGCTGCGCCTGCTGCAGCCCCAACCGCCGCCTTTTCTGCAACACCTTGCACCGCCCGAAAGCGAGTGCAGGCTGCCACACGGTGCAGGGCACATTTGTTGCCTACATGGACGCAGCTGACAGCCGCTGAGCTAATCAGCTGTGTTGAGCCTGTGTTGCAGCAAAATGAAATAAAGCCAGCCCCAGCCCAGCAGGGCCAGCAGGGCAACCCGCTCACAACCGGTTGACAGCAGCATTCGTCAGCAGGCAGCACCAAATCGCCTTGGTAGATCGCAATCCAAGGCTGTCATGGCTACCCATCGTGCTGTCTGTTGGACAAGCAACGGATAATTTTGGAAAGAAGATGGATGGCAGGCCGGCCCCACTGCCCGGCGGAGCGCCAGTACAAACCAAATTCAGAGCGATGCTTCCTTTGCGCCGTGCAATCCCCTCGGCGACTGTTTATAAAACATCTGAGCGCGCGTGGGAGGTTTGTGGAGCCCCGAGTCGCGCTGGCCGCTTCCGCTCTCCCAGCTAAGAACGCTTTGTGGCGGCGGGCTAGGCTGGGAGTGTCCAGCAGTGCCAGCAGATGCAATTTGAGCACGCAGCTGGCATGCCGAAGCAGGCGCAGAGCGCTGCGGCGGGCCGCCGAGCGGCATCACCCGCCGGTGCCGCCGGCCTTGTTTCCGGTGCAGCGCCAGCAGCTTTGGCCGGTCGGGCTGTGCAGCGCACCCAAATGCATTTCGAAGGACACCGAGAAGCTTCTAAGCATAGCGGGCGGGGTCGCCGCAGGTACCGCCTGCTGCCGACCCGGGCGGCGGCGGCGGACGGCGGCAGACGGCGGCGGAGCGCCCGGCCCAAGCTAAAATAGATAAGATAGCCAGCCTTCACCTTCTTGCCCTCCAGCAGCATGCCGTTGACCTTCTCAATGGCCAGGCGCGCCGACTCGTCCTTCTCATAATGGACGAATCCGTACCCCTTGGACTCGCCCTTCAGGTCCTGGGCCACCTTGCAGCTGCGTAAATAGGCAAAAAGGGGCGGGGAAGCGGGGTTGAGCAAAGCCATGGGGTGGCGGTTGACCTGGTAGCAAGACGACTTGAGACCCTGTCACGCAGCGCCAGCAGATCTGCAGGCCAGTGCCGCGGCAAGCTGGATAGGACAAGCGCCATGCCAGCTGCCCAGCCCGGCCGCGCGCCCCGCACCTCAGGATGTTGCCGAAGGCGGAGAAGGTGTCGTGCAGCGCCTTGTTGTCCACCGACTTGTCCAGGTTCTTGATGAAGATGTTGCCCACGCCTGCAGCCAGGGGGTGGGTGGGTGAGGTTTGATCGCGGCGTGTGCAGGGAGACAAGCTAGGCCACATGCAGCTGGAGCAGCAGCGCAAATGACCAGCTGTCTCGCGTGCACGGCCCGGGCGCTGCCTTTCGTGCCCAAGTGCAGCCAGCAGGCCGGCAGCAGCAGGCCGGCAGCAGCGGCGCACCCGACTTGCGAAAGGCGGGGTCGCGGTGGCTCCACATGATGCGCATGGGGCGGCCCGCCAGCGGCGTGTAGTTCAGCTGCAGCCGAGCGGTGGGGTGGAGGCAGGATCAGTGGGCGAGGGCTGCATGCGAAGCAGGTCAGCAAAATCAACAGCAGCAAGCAGCCGCATGCCATCATCCTGATCGCACCGACTACCAAGCACCTGCCGGCCTGCACCCTCCCACCCGTTTCTGCAATGCTGCCCAGCACACACAGGC
This sequence comes from Chlorella sp. Dachan, assembly GCA_006782975.1. Lineage (NCBI taxonomy): Eukaryota > Viridiplantae > Chlorophyta > Trebouxiophyceae > Chlorellales > Chlorellaceae > Chlorella > Chlorella sp. Dachan. The sequence continues at coordinate 2,675,676 of RRZL01000080.1, read as the reverse complement.
GGCCGCCCCAACGACTGCATGCCACGCACCTGGTCCAGCGCGCGCTCCGCGGCGGTGGGGTCCAGCGCCGAGTTGTAGTTGACGTAGGCGTAGCCCAGGGAGCGGCGGGTCACCGCATCACGGCACACGCGGATGGAGGCCACGGGGCCGATCTGCGGGGCGGGTGGCCAGGCAACTGCCAGGGTGGGCGGAGTTGCACGCACAGCAGCAAGCGGGCTGGGCGCGCCGTCACAGCTGCCGACACACGCTGCCCGCCAGCGGTCTGGCTCGCAGCCCCTTCAGCTGCCCTTGGGTTCTGCCCACTGCCTCCCCGCTGCTGTTGGTGGCTGCTGCTGTGAAACACGAGCTGCTGCTGATGTTCGCCCCTCGGTGTTGCTGCTGCCGGCGCTCCTGAGTCCAGAGCCGCGCCACAGCCACCATTGGCTGCAAGGCGCCCAGCTCGCGGCCCACAAGCCGCCGGTTGAAAAGCAGCTGCAACTTTATGCACACGCGGAAAGGAGCACACCGTATGTCACGCACCTGGGAGAACACCTCGAACAGCTGGGCCTCGGTCACATCGCGGTCCAGGTCACCCACATACAGGCTGGAGTTGTGGGCCGGGGCGGGCGCGGCGCCAGGGGCGGCACCTGCGGCAGACCCAAGGCAACCGGCGGCGCACACTGCGTCAGCCGGCAGGCACGCCAACAGGCGAAAAGCAGCGACAGCACGGGGGACAGCAGGTGGCAGCCACAGCCGCGCCGGTGGCAACCACGGCCGCGCCGGATGCCACTGCAGCCGGCAGCTGGCTGAAAGCGGCGGTGACATCCAGCCACCATGCTGAACTGAGCAGCATTGTGACTGCTGTCCTGCTGTCCTGCATCCATCTGCCACGATCTGTGGCAGCGGCAGCTGCTATCCCTCTGAACGACTGCATCTGCGGCTGCCAGATCGTCGCCCGACCCATAAATCCCTGGCAACGCCTTGCTGCCTCCTGCTGCCGTTTGGGATAGAGTGGCACGACAGCTATCCGCCACGCCGCAGCATCGCTACTTTGCGGTGCTGGCGCCAGCACAACTCAGCGCTGCCGCACAGCGGCACATGACTGCCACAGCTCGCAACGCCGTCAGCTCCCATCGCCAGCTGAGTGCCATGTGTGCAGCGCTGCGCTGCCATGGCAAACCGCGGCCTTGCTCCCATTCAAGCTGCAGCACCGGTTGCTCGCTGCTGCATCACATGCTGGCATTTGCCGTCCAGCCGTGCTGCCGCTGTGGTGCCGTCCGCTGCAGTTTGCCCGCCACATGTTTGGCACGGCTGCGCCGCAGCTGCAGCCTCCAGCAGTCCGCATGGCTCGCAGGCAAGAGCCTCCCCACCAGCAGCAACATCATCGCAGGCACGACAGCTGGCCAGCAACCCAAGCAAGCAGCAGCGGCAGGTGCACGCAGCTGCTGCTCACCGGCCGGGGCGGCGGCGGCGGGCGCGGCGGCGGCCGGCGCCTCAACCGGGGTGGCAACAGCGGGGGCAGCCATGTTTTCTGCTTGTACTTTTAATCCCTGCACGCATGGCAGCAGGCGCACGCAGCAACGTCAACGGAGTGTTCCTCACACACCGCGNGGCACCTCCCACGCGCGGCACCTCCCACGCGCGGCGCCGCTGCCCAGGCCACCTCCAGGCGATGCTGGTGAGGCTGGGTGGGCCGCCGGGCCGGCTGCGTTGGGCGCGGGGTCACTCAGCGCCGCCGCTGGCATGCCGGCGCCCCAGCCGCTCACCACGGGGGGAGCTTGGGGTGAGGGCGCTTCTTTTTTTGGTGGGACGAGTCCCTTTTCTGTTTTTTGAGCCGGGGCAGGCTGGGCGGGGAGGCGCCCAACTTGCACTCTGCGGCAAGTGAGTTGTGCTCAAGGCTGGCTGGCCGAGGCGGTGAGAGAGGCAGGGGCGGGCGCGGGCGCCGCTGATGACCCGCAGCACAGGGCGCCGCAGGCAGAGGCGGCTCATGCAACAACCCAGTAGCACCCGGCACTCTGCGTGACTGCTCAAGGCTTGCTGCACACATCTGACAAGCGCGCGAGCGAGCTGTCCTCCTGCTCGGGCTGCTGCCAGAAGCCCTCCTGCAGTCGTCTAGCAGCCGTTGAACAGGGTCAGAATCGCACCACCAGCGAGCCCGAACGCAAGGCTGCAGCCGGTCGCCCGTGCCCGCCCCACCCCAGCCGCCGCCGCCGCCCCCTGGTGCCTCTTGGCTAGAGTCTCGTGCTCATGACGGCCGCAGCCGCACGACCACCTCCTGGCACCGCCGTGCGCCTGCTGCGCCTGGCAGGGTTTCCCATCCTGCGGCAGCTGCAGCTGGAGGAGGCGCTGCTGAGGTGCGTGGCACTGTGGGTGCGCACCGCAGCGCACCGGTGCTGTGCCCTGGCGAGCACACATGGTCATGCCGTCGCACCGCAGCTGCACATCACACAGTGCCACCGCCCGACCTATGCAGAGCGACACAGCACAACTGGTTTGTGCTGAACGATGGCACGCCGCAGCCAACCATTGTGCTGGGAGTGAGCGGGTGCGCAGGGCGCTGCCTGCCGGATGTCGTGCCAGGGCATCCACGCTACATGTAGGGCACATGGTCATGTTCGCACTCTTTATGACAGCAAGACAGTAACTCATGCACCTAGCCTGCCTGCCGTAGGAAGCCCCACCAACTTGTGCACCTGGCGGCAGCGGCGGCGCATGGTGTCCCGCTCGTCCGCCGCTTCACCGGCGGCGGCACCGGTGCGCTGCCTCGCTTGGCGGCTGATGCGACTTGGCCCAGCCTGTGCCTTCTGGGCTGCCCGCCTACTGCGGCCATCTATCCATCCTGCATGTATGCACTCGTCCTGCCACGGCCCACCTGGCTGCAGTGGTGGTGGACCGCGACACGCTGTTCACCTCGCTCATCATGCAGCACCAGAGCCTGCCGGGGGTGGAGCCCTACCCCCGCCCCGTCATGCGGGTGAGCCGGCTGCCCAGCCGCTTGGTGGCTGGAGATGCGCCCGTTTGCTGTACAATGGCGGTCATGCAGACACCATGCAATCTGCAGGAATCGAGGCAGGAGGGGGATCCACCTGTGTCATGGAGCCGCTGGCTGCTGCAGGGCTCATGCCACATTGCACGTGACGCGCCTGCTGCTCTGCCTGCCCTGCAGTACACGGAGCAGCTCTACGGCACCGTGTTTGGGCCTTATGGGTCCTTCAGGCTTCGAGAAAATGGTGCGGCAGGCTGGCTGCTGCGGCTGGTCAATCAACGGCTGGCCCAGCAGCTCGGCCCTGGCTGAGGCCATGCTGCCCACTTGGGATCCTCTGCCACGTGCACATTGGCATCCTGCCAAACCAACATGCCTCCCAATGCGCAGACTACTGCTTTGGCGATGTCAAGTTTGGCGGCAACGCGCAGGCCATCACCAAGGACAGGCAAGCAGATGGCGATGGCACTTGCGGCCAGCTGTGCACTGCCTGGCACATCGGCCCCAGTTGGGCTCATGTGTTGCAGGTTGCGGTTGCAGATGCACCGCTGGATGGCATGGGTGCGCAACATAGACCTGTTTGCCTCGCCCTCCCTGCTTGCAGGTGGCTGCACCACACGTCCCTGCTGTGGGATTTCCAGCAGCCGCGCATGGCGCTGCTGAAGCAGCCAGACCGACAGCCAGAGTACCGGCAGGTGGGAAGCTCGGTGTGCTCGTTATGCCAAAGCACCGCACAAGCACCGCCTTTCAGGCTGATGCATCTTGGTATCCTGCCTGCTGCTGCTCACTCCAGCCTCCATCGACCGTCCGTCCCTGTCGTGCAGGGCAGGGACCACCTCGAGTTTGTGGTGCGGCTCAAGGACCGCCTGCCGTGCCGCGCCACCCTGGCAGACCAGCTGTGCGGCAGCCTGGAGGCCGCCGGCTTCCAGCTGCAGGTGCGTGGCGCGCACCCTCATGCCCATGCCCTGTGTCCCGGCTCTGGGCCGGCCCGCGGTGTCTGAGTCACACTTGATGCAGCAGCCGTGGTGAGGCGCAGTTAACAATGTTGCAGACACCCCAGTCAATGTGTTCGCCTGAAATTGCCCTGCAGGAGGCGAGCCTGGCGGAGGCTGAGGAGGCACTGGCTGCAAGTAAACTCTGCGGCACACGGCAGTTGGACTGGCTGCAGGTGCTGGCTGAGGAGCGGCAGCGGTTTGAGCAGGAGCAGCAGCACGAGCAGCAGCGCTGGCAAACAGCAACTGTGGGAGCCGCACAATCATAGCGTCCCCTCTGCAGACATTGTATGTGTGCGCTCCCGAACTTCCAGTTGCCTGCCTCGCTTCCGGCGCATTGTAACACTGCCCTCGCTCTTGCTGACTGACTAGCTGTTCAAAAAAGAGAATGATGTGGTGATGCCAAATGAAATAATACCAAGCCAGCAATGATAGCTCAGTGTGGGCGCTCACAAGTGTGCCCAGTACGTGAGCACAGATGGCGGTGCGCTGCCTCACGCCTCTGCCGCCTCAGCCTTCTTCCGCTTCTTCTTCTCCTTCTTGCTGCTCTCACCGCCATTGGCAGCATCTGCTGCATCCGCCTCAGCCTTCTTGTCCTTCTTTTTCTTCTTCTTCTTCTTGCCCTCCTCGCCATTGCCGTCAGCTGCCGGCGGTGCAGCTGCTGCTGCTGCCGAGCCGTTTGCCGCTGCCTCCAAATCCCCTGCCTTTTCCTTCTTCTCCTTCTTCTCCTTCTTCTCCTTCTTCTCCTTCTTCTCCTTCTTCTCCTTGCCCTCCTTCTTGGCCTTCTTGGCCTTCTTGCCGCTGTCTGGCTCCGCAGCAGGCTCCGCCTCCTCCGCTACCTCACCCTTGCGCTTCCTGCAGCACAGCGGTGTGGCAGCACATTGGTGACGACCATGCGGTGGGGCGCGCGCAGTGTGCACAACACTGTGGGCAGTGATATCAAGCTGCACACAGCCGCACTGCCGCCACGTGGCGCAGCGCGCGCGGGGTCAAGCATGCCACCCGCCAGATGTAGCACAAGCCCAGGCAGCAGCCAGCTCACTTGTCCTTCTTCGCCTTCTTCTCTTTCTTGCCGCCCTCCTTCCCCTGCTGCTCCGCGGGCTGCTCCGCGGGCTGCTCAGCGCCTGCATCGCCTGCCACCTGCTGCGCCTCACCGCCTGCCGCCTGCTGCCCGCCTTGCTGCCCGCCATTCTTGGCTGCCAGTGCAGCCTTGGCCTGCAGTCAGTGAGCAATACGCACGCTAAGGTCAGTAGCCGCAGCGAGGCACAACACAGACTGCAGTCCAGGCCTCCTACAAGAGCAGCGCCCGAGCCAAGCGCATCATGCACCCCACCAGCATCCAACATGGCTCAGCACCGAGCAGCCCAGCAGAGCGGCTCACCCGCCGCTTGTGCTTGGCGCCCGCAGCGTGGCCCATGAGCGTGTCCTGGCTGGTGCACGTGACGTTGCAGATGGTGCACTTCCAGGGCGGCCGGGTGGTCAGGAACTCCAGGCCCTCCGCCTGGCCTGCAGTGGAAAAGGAGGCAAGCGGCTTGGAGGGGTGCTGCAACCACTGCATCCAGGCCCACAGGCCGTGCCCTGCAATTACATGATGGGCGCGGCAGGCCCATCTTGCTCACCACAGCCACAGCAACCATTGCTCACCCTCTTGGCCTGGCTTGGCGGCGCCCTCAGCAGCAAAGCCGGTGGCTGCGTAGCCTCCTGGCTTGGTGGCACCCAGCGCATACTTTTCGTGCTCCGTCACACACTGGGTGTGGCCCTGTGCAGTGGATTAGGAGAGAGTGACCCAGCTGTTGCGATGCGCCACGTGAGCGTATCGGATGCCGCGCCACATCACCCTAACACTGCCTGCTGCTGGCGCAACTCTCAACATCCCCAAAGACTTGCAGCCGCTGCTGCACTGCCTTCCTGGGCACGCGAGCAGGCCGCCACACGCCTTCCTGACCGAATGCACAGCCCCATCCCACCTGCACGCTGCGGCGGTCGAAGCTTGCAGAGCAGTCGATGCAGGTGAAGCGGCTGGCGCTGCACTGGTTGCAGTGCTGCGCCACCTTGGGCTGCGAGGCAGGGGCAGGTAGTATGGGCAGCAGCAGGTGAAAGAATATCCCGGCAGCAATGGGGAAGGGGGGGCAAAGCAGGCGCACAGGCAGTTGCAGCCAGACATCCACGGCATGCAGCACAGTGAGGTCACTGTGTCGCAAAGATGCACCTTCTTGATGGTGTCCCCGCAGTCTGCAGCGCGCAGGACATATGAGGGAGGCGGGTGCGGCACATGTTGGTGTCAGCAGCGCCTTCACACGCCGCCAAGCCTCATCACCAGCAGAGGACCATGCCCCACGATAACGAGCCAGGCAATGCAGCACCCCGTCCGTTTGAAGCCTTGACCCTGTTAGCTCACCATCGCAGTAGAACCAGGGCTGCAAGAAAGGCAGCACACACGGCAGCCGCATCGAGAACTGGGTGTCACAGGCGGCGGCGGCGGCGGCGGCAGCGGCGGCAGCGGCTGGCCGCGACAACATGCATCGCAGCCACTTGCCCCTGCAAATCACTCCGCCTGCTGCCTGGAATCTTCTCACCATGTCAAAAGTCAGAAAGCGGCAGAGCCGGCGGCGGTGCTGGGCAACGCAACTTGGCTGCGCGGGGCCTCTGCGGCAACGCTTAAACAATTCAACGATGGGAGAATATGCTGTTTAGTGGGACCCGCGCTCTTTGGGTGTCCCATGCCATTTCCAGAAGCATGCAGTCTGCAGGCGACGCTGATCGCGCGGATCCAACGTCAGGCGCATTGGAAGTTTGCTGGATTCCGGCCCCTGCAAGCCCCAGCCCCCTTGCCGAGTGATTGAGTATGCCGCTGCAGCCTACCGTGCTCTGGGCCCAGCGGGCAGACCGCCTGCTGCTCACCATCGATCTGCAGAGCTGCAAGGACCCGCAGATCAGGTGGGGCCCGCCTGGTCGCCTCCTGCAGGCGCCGCCGCCGCCGCCGCCGCTCCGCTGGCCTTCCGGCAGCCTGTCATGTGTGGGCTGGGGGCCTTTGCCCCCTGCCATGCTGAGACCAAGCGCAATGCGCGCCTGCTCTCAATTCCTCCTCCGCAGCATCACCAACGACGAGGCAGGCAAGGCGGGGCGGGTGACGTTCCGGGGCCACGTGCACAGCCACGCCACGGGGCCGGATGAGCATGCCTACCAGCTGGACTTGGAGCTGTTTGGGGAGGTGGATGAGAAGGACATCAAGCAGGTGCGCTCAATCGAGGATGGCGCCTGGAAAGCGCTGGTTGCGGAGCAGACTTTGCTTGCAGATGCAGCAAGTGCGTGTCACCCCGCTACGCTTGGGTCTGGTTGGGGTACGGTGGGGTGCGCTAAATCAAGGCAAGCGATTCATCGTGGCTTATGCCGTTGGCACATCATACTGTTGTTTGCACTGCGCTGCACCGGCGCAGCTGACCACCGAGCGCTACATCACTCTAGCCATCGCGAAGAAGGGGCCGCAGGAGCACTGGCCGCGGCTGCTCAAGGCGGCAGGCAAGCCGGCGCCAAACATCAAGGTGAACGGGTGTGGTGGGGATGGACATCAGCTCTGGGCTAGACCAGCAGGGAGAGCAGCACCGCGGCTTCGACCGATGCATTTGGGTGCATGATGTCCAGGAGACCATCCCCTTCTTGCCTGAGGATTGCCAGTTGGTGGCCTTGAATACCTGCTAGGCACAATGTCAGCCTGCGGCTGAGCACTCCCACCCTCATCTACCTCGCCTGCCGTGCCGTGCTGTGCGCAGGTGGACTGGGACAAGTGGGTGGACGAGGACGAGGAGGAGGAGGGCGACGACAAGATGGGCGGCTTTGACCTCTCCCAGCTGCAGAACTTCGCGGTGAGACACCGCGCTGGCTGGCACTGTCTTTGGCAGCTTCGGAATTGCTGGCCAGCTGTGGGAAGGCCACCGCCTCGGCTGGCTGCGGCAGCCATGGCGGCTGCTGCAGCTGGTGCGCTGCTCCTCCTCAGCGTCATGTCCTGCGCCCTTCAGCATGTTGCACCCTGCTGCACCACCCCCTCGCAGAACTTTGCTGGCGGCCCAGGCGGCATGGGCGGCATGGGCGGCATGGACTTTGGCGGCGACCTCTCAGACGACGAGGAGGGTTAGTGCTTCAGCTGACGGTGTTGTATCCCTGCACCTGCGCTGCCCTGCCAGCCAAACCTTGCCTGCTGTCCTAGTGCGGCCAGCTTTCAAGGAATCGGCATCACCCACCCTGCTGCCTGCTCACTCTCACCGGGCCTGGACGTGCACTTGGTGCGCTGCCGGCTGGCCTCCCCATATTGCACCCGCCCGCTTCCCCCCTGCTGCAGAGGGCAAGGGAGAGAAGGCGGCGGAGTCGGATGACGACCTGCCTGACCTGGAGCCAGTGCCGCAGCAGTAAAGTTGCGGGCGCACCCTAGCACGCAGCGTCGGGAGAAGCATGGCGCCAACAGGCGGCAGTGCGGCGGCCCGACGCTAGCCCGCCCGGCAGCCATGGTCTGTTATTCTGACTGTTGACGCGTCCAGAAGTCTTGCCAATGTAATTAGCTCGGTTTGTGCCTTACAAAATGTCGTCCAATAGATCGGCTGTGTCATGCCGGCCGTGCTGCCCGCTGCTGCCGCCGCGGTGGCAGCAGACCTGCCGCGCCCTTTGTTCCACTTTGTTCTGCCGGCCGGTCCCCGCTTACACGCACCGAGCCCCCCAGCGCGCTCACCAGCGTGCCGCAAAAGCATCGGGCGGCGCAGGCGCTTGGCTTTGGCGGTAGAGGCAGCGGGTCACGATGGTGAGCCGGCGTGCGCCTGCAGTGAGCCCGCAGCGCCGCCCCCGCAGTGCTCGGGCCTTTCCTGACGCCCCTCTCACTCGATCGCGCTCTGCAGGTGAAGATTCAGCCGCCCGAGCTGAAGGGCATGATGGACAAGAAGCTCAGCGGTGAGCGCCGGCCGCAGGGGCAGGCCAGGGCTGGCGGTGCTTGCCGCCGCTGCCGCCGCCGCCGCCGCCGCCGCCGGTGGACACGGCCTCCGCATAGCGCCCCAGCCGTCGTTGCCGGATGCATTGGTCGTGTCTTGCAGCATGGGCGAAAAGCCTGGCACGTTACTGAGTGCTGCCGCCTCTGTCCATGGCCCTGCCGACCGCAGTCAAGCTGAACGCAAACCGCCACGTGACGGGCGTGCTGCGCGGCTTTGACCAGTTTATGAACCTGGTGCTGGACAACACGGTGGATGAGAAGCTCAAGGCGGATCTGGGCATGGTGGTGAGCTGTGGCTGGGTGCTGCAGTGGGCACTTGATGCATCGCGGTTTCATGGCGCAGATGGCGACGCCCGTGCGCTTGGGTCGCGCGGCAGTGGCTGTTGCTACGCGCCTTTTTTGGCGCAGTTGAATACCGACCGTAGAGGCCGAGTGCTGTGCTTGCTGCCTGTTTAAGCTCTGGAACTACCGGATTGATTGATCTATGTGTTGCTGCTGCCGCTGCTGCCCCAGCTGCCGCCGGATGCTTGTGGGCAGCCGCCTGGCCTGACCTGTCCCACTTGCCCTTGCTTGCAGGTTATCCGCGGCGCTTCCATCATCACGATTGAGGCTCTGGAGCGGGTAGACCGCGGCCCTTAATTCCGACAGCTGGGAGGCGCAGAGGCTGCATCATATGTCTGGCGCTGGCCTTGCCGTCAACGGCTATGGACAAGTGGCACTTCACTCACTCCCTGTTACTCTCCCTTGTTGCTGCTCTCTGATTGCTTGACCGCTTCCCCATGACGTCTTCTTGCTTCCTGAACTCACCCATTGACTCACGCCACAGCTTTGTTAACACACGCTCCTGCGTTGAGCGGCGTCCTCAGGGCGGAAGGCACAGTGTCTCTAACAGCAGGGAGCACGGTGGGGCTGCATGCTACACAGAGGCGGGGATTGCTGAGCCTTGTGGCAGAGTTGCACGGATGGCCGCCTCGCTGCTGCCCAGCATGGCGCGGCAGGTCGAACAGATGAGGGCCCATGCACAGCACCTGCGCTCCCTGAGGTCTCGACGTTCAGCAATTCCAGCTTGTGTCGCTTGGAAAGACGGCATCAGGTGCGGGGTGGGCCTGCGCAGGGTCTGGCTCCTCTGGAGAGCAGGTCGCCGCCCTCCTGGGTGCACGGGGCGGGCTTGCAGGGTGCCCGATGACACACATACAAACTACCGGATGTATTTCTAGGACCAGCGCCCTCCCTACCTCTGTGCTGCAGGGACCCGAGACTGACTGCCGCTAATGCAGTCCCAGGCGTTCACTGCGCAGCGCGTGCAGTTCCGGGGTGAGATGCGGGGCGACGTGAGCGCCCAGGGGCGGCACATGGCCTGACGTAGAGTCAGCACATGGCCCTGCTCCCGCGCGCCGCTGTCGCCGTGGCCCGGATCGCCCGCCACCTCCGGCATCACCTTGCATGGCCCATCCCATGGCCTTCTGCCGCAGCTGCTGCCACTGTGCGGCGCCCACGCAGCACCCGGCTGTGCGTGAGCAACAAGCTGGTGCTGACGCCCACTGGCAGCGGCAAGACCGACCACATCGGCGAGGCGGTGTCTCTGCCCGGCACCATTGTGCTGAAGGAGGGCCTGTTCGAGGTGGGGACCTGGCTCTTGCTGAGCAGCACCGCCAGTGGTCAAGGATGCACAATGTGCAGCTGACAGGCTGGGTCTGGCGGCTCTGCTCAGCGTGTGCGCCTCACCTCCACTGCCGTTACATTACAGATTGGCCGCACCAACCCCGCCGACATTGTGGTGCCCATCCCCACCGTGTCCACCCGGCACGCCGTGGTGCGCGTCACCGATGCCACTGGCGCAGCGGCCGGCAGCGTGCAGGCGAGGCAGGGTGGGGTGCATAGCAACTGCGGGACGGAGGGCAGGCGCCTGCTGGTGCATGCTCTAGCTTGATCAGCGCAGGCTTCGAACAGCGCAGACTTGAAACATCGTGGCTCAACTTTGCCCTGCCTGTGTGGCCGGCGGCTGGATGGACGTAGACTTGATGCCCAACTGCTGCCTGTTGTGCGCGCTTCTGCCCACAGGTCACCGACCTGGGCAGCACCAACGGCACGTTTGTGGACGGCAAGGAGCTGAAGGCCATGGAGGCGGTGAGCTGCACAGCACAGCACTGCAGAGCAAAGGGCGGTTTGCAGCGTCCTTGCTGGTTGGCCGTCGGAGGCAGCACTCGCAGCAGCACGGAAGCACGCGTCCTCCCTACTAGCCACCAACTACTGGGTTGCTTCCTTGCATGCTCTTTCCCCTTCCCAACTGCTGCCTTGGCGCTGTACGCCCCCTTTGCAGGTGCCCCTCAAGGTGGGTGGTGAGGTGATCTTTGGCGACGCCAACCTGGCCGCCTTCCGGCTGGACCTGCTGCCTGACTCGCTGCCTGCGGCACCGGCGGGCACCAAGGGTGAGTGCACTGCCAGGCTGCTTGCACATCTGGACGGCACTGGTTGAGCTGGCTGGGCACGTGCTGCTTGCTCAGTCACGTCACTCCACGACGGCCACCACCAGCCTCCCAGCAAGCCCCCTGCCCCTTCTTGCTGCTGCACAGACCCTCTGGAGGAGAAGCGTGTGGACGACTGCGAGGTGGACCCCTCGAAACCGGAATGCCGCGTGTACGACGACTGATTGTGGCAGATGTTATGTAATAGAGTGCGTCCCCCACGATTGAGGGTTCAGCTGCAGCCGTCCCCATGCATAGCGCAGCCTGCTGCAGGCTATGATGAAGCGCGGATACACCGCATGCTGCGCATAAAACTGATGCGCCAGCTGTTCTCTTGGCCTGGCAACTATGATGCGTCTCCATCCGCCCTGCTGCATAGATTCTAAACTGCAGGATTTGATGGGCTCATAGCGGCCCCACCATTTGATTGTTATTTTATTGCCATGCTGCTGCGAGGTGTAGCTGCCGCCACAGCAGAGGCAGGCAACAGCGATGCCGCCGCCTGCTCGCCCGCCGCCGCTGCGGCTGCACCGCCTGCATAGCAGCCCAAGTGGCCTAGCAGCCCCAGTGTGGCAAAGCTCACCGGCCAGCAGGCCAACCGTCACAGGATGCACTGCGACGGCAGCTGCCACTTCTGAGCAGGCACATGCAGCCTGCCTGTATGGTGGCTCCATGCTGGTGGCGCGGATCCAGCTGGGGTTCACTCAGCAGCAGCAGGCAGCAGCTTAGCAGCACGGCTGGAGCAGCACAGCCCAGAAGGAGATAGGCGTTGAGGTGGCACGCACCACCCTACCCTGCCGCTGTCTTGCTGCAGGTGTACGACGACTAAACGTTCGGCCCCAGTCCACGCACCCAAACAACCGCGAAACCAATCGAGAGTCCGCCGCCCAGCCACCCAGCTGAAGGCAGCCCAGCAAACACTGCCCCTGCCCCCTGCACTGCCAGTTCGTGTTGCCATTCCCTCGCCACAAAGCCTGGTGGCCGGACGATGCTGTAACCTGCATGATGATCGCCCCCACCCCTGCTTGTGTGTACTCTCGTCATCTTTCATCGATAAAACAGTCAAAGATTGTAAGGACAGCAGCAAGGGCGGTGGTCCAAACTCTGAAGCGGCAGAACCAAATCCTCTTGGCCCTCTGCCTTAGGCGACGGGCAGGAGTGTGGCCTCCACCCAGCCGGGTCCTTCGCGGTATGGTACGCCGCGCTCCTGCAGCAGCCCAATCACCTGCAGCGGGCGAGGCAAGCGAAACTCTTGAGTGAGTGGCAAGCGATGCGCATTTGCTGCAGGATCAATGCATGCAGGCAGGGCCAGACAGGACACCCATTCTGCACTGACATGGCGGCAGCGCACCTCGGGCTTGAGGCGGGACTTGCCCTCGGCGCTGTGCAGCCCCTTGCCGGTGATGTAGCGCACCACCACGCCGCCGGGGATGGACTGCGGCCAGAGGCAAGCAGAGCAAGAATCGGCTTAGCTCAGCATGGCGGTAGAACACACGGCTTGGTGGAGCAATGGAGCTGTTTGGGCGCCGAGTGCCGCTGCTGCAAAAGCAAGCATCAAGCTCAGCGCCCTGGCCGCCCTCTGCTGCTCCCAGAAACAGCCCACCTCTGCCAGGTTGCGGATGCCCGAGTCCACCGTCTCCAGCGCCTCGTCCACAAACGAGCAGTGCAGATCCACCGAGATGACCGGCAGCTTGCGATCGCCCGCCTGGTTGCTGCACATGGGGAGGTGCACAGAGGGCAGACAGGGAGTGTCAGTGGCGGTCAGCGGGTGCCAGCCACAGCCTGAAATGCAAGCCTAGAGGGCACCACAGGAAGAAATGCCCACACATGCAGGTGCGTGGAGCAGTGCAAGCTGGGCCAGCAGGCATTGAGGCTTACACGCGCATGCTGATGCGGCGGGATGCCTTGCGCCGCTCCTCCTCGTACTGCTGCTTGTACTCGTGGCCCTGCAGGGTGGCAGGGATGGCCAGCATGCAGGGTTGTGACGCCAGTTGTGCGTGGCGTTGCATTCGCCTCATGTCTCTGTTCACAGCCAGCCCAAGCTGTCTGCACTGCCAGAAAGCAACAAACGCAAGCAGGTTCCCTTGCAACAGCAGCAATCAGTGCCCCACCTTTATGCGCAGATCGGCCGCAGTCTCGTGCTCTCCTGCCGCCTGCTTCTCCTGGGCCAGCGCAAAGCAGCGGCGGTACGCCGCCTGCAGCCGGCTGGCGTGCGCGCGCTCTTGCTGCGCAGAGTAGGGTGGGCCATAGCGGAAAATGGTTGCATGGCGAGGGCAGGCGTGATGGTCAGGCAAACTGCCGCCACAGATAACAATAAAGCAGCCGGCTACGAGCACGGCGGCACAAGGCCATGCGCCCTTTAACCACACACCCCCACCGCCCACCTCAAAGATGGCCTGGTTGCGCTGGTAGGTGGCCTCCGATAGCGACAGCGGTGCTGGGGGTGCGCTGGGCGCTTGCGCCACACCCGGCAGCGGCACCGGCAGCGGCGGGCCCGGCAGCGGCACCGGCTGAGGCAGCGGCAGGCCAGGGGGCGGCGACAGGCGAGCGGTGGAGGCGGCTGGTGAGGGTGCCACCTCAACCTCGCTGTAGCCGTTCTCACGCAGGGTGCGCTGCGCTGCCACCAGGTCATAATTGGCAGCGGCCAGCGCGACCTGCGAGCAGGCGGAGGCAAGAGGGCAGGCGGAGGTTGTGTTGCCTGCAGGTGCACTTGGGGCCCCCCTACCCCACCCGCATCTGCCGCACCTGCAGCGACTCGGTGGGCGCATCCGGGAAGCGCCTGGCCAGATGCAGCACCTTGGGGCCCGCATGCTGCAGCAGCGAGCTGCTGCTGGGCTCGGGCAGAGCGCTGGGTAGCGCGGCAGGCGCGGGGACTGTTGCAGCCGCGCCTGCTGTGCCGTCCAGCAGCATGCCACCGTTCAGCCCAGCAGAGCTGCTGCCTGCTGCCGCCGCAGCATCCTCTGCCGCAAATGCACGCAGCAGCTCGGCGGCAGCAAACAGGTCGCCATCGCAGGCGCCCAGCGCCTCCGCCGCGTCCTTGTCGGCCACGCCGGCAAACTCGGCTTTAAGCGCAGCCAGCTGCTCCTGCTGGCTCAGCCCGCCGTCGCCCCCAGCAATACCAGTACTGGCTGCCGGCTGCTGCTCCTGCTGCTGCAGGTCGGGCGGGAACACGCCCTGCTCCATGGCCGCCAGCTCCTCGGGTATGAGTTCCTGAGCCCAGCTGGCGCCCGCACTGCCGCCAAAGCCATGCTCATCCTCGCTGCCGCTGCAGGACTCCCAGGCTGACGGGTCAGGCAGCTCGTCGGCTATCACTGTGGTGGCGGCTGCATCAACCACACACTGGTGCAGCATCATCAGCTGGCTGAGTGCCGTCTGCGGGGCGTCGGCGTGCCGCTGCAAGACATCGGCCACCACCTGCAGGGGTGCAAGCAGCAAAGATCCGGGGAGGGACAGATGTGTGCGGTGCAGCATTTGCAAAGGTAGAGCGAGCCACCAAGGCACCCAGCAACCTGACTGCAGTACAACTGGCTATATGCATGCAGCCAGGAAGCACAATAATAGCCACCTCTGCCCTCAGGCTGGGGAACATTCTCAAGTGCTCCTCCATAGCCTGGACCAGCGCCGCTGCATCGTATCCGTCACCCTCTGGCGTGCTGGAACGCTGCGCTCGCACCAAGACACGCTGCTCGTCTGCCTGTTGCCTGCCTGCCTGGTCCTCTGCAGCTGCCGCAGCCCTGCCAAAAGAAGGTAGCGACAGCCGCTCCGCTGCTGCTGTGGCTGCCTCGCCGGGCGCCATCGGGCCGGACAGCCGCTGGGCTGCCGCCGTGGCGTCCACACCTGGCGCCACCGGAATGCCGCGCAGCGCAGCTGCAGCATGCAGCTGCGGGCTGCATGTGCCGGAGGGCGAGGGGCTGGCCAGGACGTGGGCCAGGCCCGGGAACAGCTCGGCCAGCTCGTCGTCAGAGTGACAGGGCG
Organism: Chlorella sp. Dachan; assembly: GCA_006782975.1. Classification (NCBI taxonomy): domain Eukaryota; kingdom Viridiplantae; phylum Chlorophyta; class Trebouxiophyceae; order Chlorellales; family Chlorellaceae; genus Chlorella; species Chlorella sp. Dachan. The sequence continues at coordinate 2,660,310 of RRZL01000080.1, read as the reverse complement.
TGGCGCCCTCAGTGGCGCCGGGCCTGTTGCCTGCGAGAAGAAGCGAGGGGCGGGGAACATGTGTTACCACGGCAGGCTTTGCAGATGTCTCCGCATAAAGCCAGCAATGGCCAGCTGTTGACCACACATGCAAGCCCTGCATGATCCGTCCATCACCTTGCCCGGGGCCGAATTTCCGCACCTGGGCGCAGCAGCTCATCATGAGCTTGCAGAGGGGTGGGCGGTGGCACGCCGTTGAGCATGCTGCTGCACCCTTGCTGCTCGCCACGTTCACCCTGAGCAGCGCCAGCAGCGGCGGCGCCGGGCGGGGTGGGCGGCCTGCCTCGCGGTGGCGTGCGGTACTTGCACGAGTCGAGCAGGTTGTCCGCTGCGCTCCAAGTGCCGTCAGAGGGCGCGTGCGGTGCGGCAGGGGGCAGAGGTGACGGCATGGGCAGCCGTGCGGTGGCGGCCGCGATGGCAGGAGTGGGATGCCACGTGGGCCACCAGCCACGGCTGACTGCGATGGCGCGGCGCACAGGGAAGCCGGGCCCCGGCGGCACCACCACCACTGTGCCTTGAAAGCCGGGCGGCTGACCAGTGTCAAGGGTGGCATCGGGCAGCCAGCCCAAGCCGTTAGCACCGGGCAAAGGTGCCTGCAAAGGTTTGGGAGGGCCAGGCACACCAGCGATGGCTTGAAGGGCTTGCAGCTACCAAGTGTCGACACAGCGCCGCTGTCCTCAACCACAGCAGGACTGCAAACTACGCCCTCAACATGCCAAACTGCGCCCTCAACATGCACGTCTCACCTGGCCCACCGAGCCTGGGCACCCAGTGGCAGTCAATGTGTTGGAATCGTCGGTCAAGGTGGAAGTCAGGCTGTTCAGGTTGTTGGCTGCGTGCTCTGCCCGCGTGGGGCTCGCCTTCTTTTCGCTGGGAAACAGCATGGCAAACGCCGCCTGCAGGGTGGGTGAGTGGATGCGGGTGGGACTTTACAACATAGTCGCGGCTCGCAAGTCGTGGATCATCCACACATGGCGACGCAAGCTTGGCAGCTTCCTGGGGTCCACGGCCCGGCCCAAACCCCTCTCTGCACCAGACCGCACCTCCCGCGTCTGCGGCGCGGCAGGTGCAGGCGCCAGCCGTTCAGGCCGTGATGGCGAGTCGGCCATGGCCAGCAGGTGCTCCATTGCGACTTCGCAGTTGTTGCCACACTGCTCCACGATGTCCTGCGTGCGCGCGGTAGTGGGAGCAGTTCAATCGTGTGCGCTGGGGAGGGTCCGGAGGCGCGGCGATGCAAACGAGGTGGGGTTGGGCCCAGAAGCAGACAACTCGCCACGCGCATCGTACCCTGACGGTGGCAGCGGAGAGGGAGGAAAACATGTCGACCAGCGCCTCGACGGAGAGCTGCGCGGCCATGGTGGCCGGCTTCTGCGGGCAGGGCAACGGAAGCGGGCGGCAAGCGGCGGCGTCGCGCGGGCGCGCCGGCGGTGTGTGGAGCTCGACAGAGGTTCCTGCATCCAAGCAGTGATCTCTGCGCGGCACCAGGGCCCAGGCAGATCGCCAGGGGCGCAGGTTGGCACGGCCGAGACCAAACGCTCCGCCTGGCTCAGACGGGACTGCCGGGGCATCCAGCAGCCTTTCTCACCTCTGTCGTGCGTGGGAGGGCGGTCGAAGAGCTGTGCGGGCAGTTTTCAGCCCAGCGCTAACCCATTTGCGGGGCGCAGCGAGAAGTGCTGCCGTGAATGTACACAGTCAGACAAGGTACAGACGCACACTGACCGCCGAGGCCAGGACCACCCTGTCCTCATGCTGGCATCGCACCGCCGCGTCGCTGTGCATGAGCGCCGCCGTTCGATTAGCTCGGGGGCCGCCTTGCCCCACCCTCACAGTCCTGTGGCCCCGGAGACAACTGGGATTGCAGCTGCTTGCACATCATTTGCGTCATGCAGCACACTGCATGTTCGTAGGGCCACACATGCTGCACTGCGCGCACCAGCGAGACAGCCTGCTTCAAATCGCCTCCTGAATCACGTCCTGGGCTGCCACGGCTGCCGCACGCCGCACCACGCCCTGGGAGGAGGCTGCCAGCAGGGTCTCCACACGTGCGCGGGTGGGGTCAGCCGCGGCTGCTGCCGCTGCCGCCGCCGCGCTGGCCGCGCCCGAGCGCTTCTGCCGCTTCCCCGCACGTGCCGCAGCCTGCTCGTCGTACGCCTCCCCAAACGCCTCACGCAGGGCCCTGCAAAGGTTGTTAGTCAAGCCGGAGACGATCGGAGCACCGCAACCGGCAGTGAGCAGCATGCGGAGCAGTTGCCCTGTGCATGCAGGCCACCCTGCCCCAGCCACTTCATGGACAACTGCTTGATTAAACAACACCCACCTGCCGCTGGTTGCGATGCGCGCACGCCGCTGCTGCTGCACCTTCCAGTCTTGACTGGCAAACAGCTGCTGTGCCGCAAACCCGCCGCCTGCGGCGGGAGCACCCGCATCCCATGCCGCCTGCTCCCACTCGCCTGCAGGTGGGGCAGAGGACACTCGATGCACACATGGTCAGATGGGCAGGTGTGGCGGGGCATGCCCAGCACCTGCTTGCAGCATGCCACGCACGCAGGCACGCATGCCACTGCACTCGACACACCTGCCGGCCCAGCGCTGGCCGGCGGCAAAGCCTGGTCCAAGCTCTGCGCTGCCTGGCCCGCGCCGCCTGTTGCCACCGCCTGCTGCCCCGCCGCCTCCATGTCACCCCAAGGTGCAGCAAAGAAGGGGTTGCTGGCAGCAGCGGCGCCGGCCGGGCCCTGCGGTGCGGCTGCTGCTGCTGCAGGGGCTCCCTCCTGCTGTGCTGGCCCCCCGCCAGCTGCGGCAGGTGCTGCGTCCTCCGCAGCCTCCGGGGTGGGCAGCTTGGCAGCAAGCAGCAGGTTGGTGTCTGCTGCCAAGCGCGCCTGCAGCCGCACCGCAGCCGTCTCAGCCAACTGGCGCTGCTCCGTCAGCTGCTGCTGCCGCTTCTGCGGGTCCTTCTCCTGGCCTGCACAACAAGAAAGCGCAAGGTACACCGCAGGTTGCTATCCACACACCTGCCGGTTGTGCGATGCAGCGCCCGAGCGCAGGCGGGCAACCACAGTGAACCAATGCCAGCGCAGCACCACACACCCAGCCTGCCGGCAGCGAAAAGCAGGCATGCAGTCAGGGCAGGAGCTTGAAGGCGGCGGCAGCCAGCAGCCTGCCTGGGTACACGGGTGTGGCCTGGTAGGTGTGGCGGTCTGGGAAGGCGGGCAGCCAGGGCGGGATGTGGGCCGGTGCTGTCTCGCCGCGCTCATAGAACGAGGGCGGCGGCCGCGACTTTTTGCGCAGCGGGAAGGCGGAGATGTTGTGCTCAAAGGGCACCTCCTGCAGCGCAGGTTGACATGGGAGGGCCAGCGGTGGAGGCACTCCAAGCAGGCGGACAACCCGCAGAGCTAGCGGGCGGCGCGACATTCAAGCAGGAGCAAACCCGGTCTGCAGCATTGAGGGCCCTTGTTTGTCAAGTTTGTGGCAAGTTGCGCACATCTCAGCATCCGTGCGCACCGACGAGCTGCGGATAAAGTCTCGCAACTGCCCGATGCTGGTGCCCATGTCATTCAGCGCCATTGCCTGCGTGGCACACAGGGAGTGCAGTGCGGAGCGCTGTGCCCCGCTGCAATGCTGTCCAAAGCAGGGCGTCAATCCACGAAAGCAGACAACCAAAAACAATTTTTGTCTGCAATCCTCCCCACCACACCGGCCCAAGCCTCCGGCCCCAGCAGCACGCACCACATCCACTGCATTTGTCTCGCTGCGACCGGCCAGCTCGGCATAGTGGTGGCTCGCGGCGCCCACCTGCAGCAAGCACGGGAATCGGCAGGCAGCGATACTCATGTTGCATTTCCAATGCCAGCATGTGCATCTCAAATGCCAACGCGCACACAGCATACCAAGCCAACCAGCTTCAGGACGGGAGCACGTAAGAGCTGCGCCGCACCTCGTGCAGGTAGCGCATCAGCAGGTCTGCCAGGATTTCCGAGCATGATGTCTGCACTGCATCAAACCCAGCACTGTCCGCCAATGCAAGGCCTGCGATGCGTGCTGCCTCGCGTGCGTAGCGGTCCGCCATCGTCGCTGCGGAGCGGCGGCGGGCGGTGAGCAGTGAGCGGTGGGGTGAGGGGCGCGCCTGCAGAGCTGGGATCGCACGCATCGCAGCCTGATGGCGATGTAGCGCAAGCCGCAGTCCTAGAATAGCGACTGGCTGAGGCGGGGCAAGCGAGCTGAGCGGAGCTCCCGCTCAGCGCGGTGCGGCTGCCGAGCCAAACATCCCAAAGCTGATCGTCGTCCCTGGCGCTTGCCTTGTGTTGGGCCTTGACTGCCAGGGCTGCCCAAGAGCTTGCGACTGCGGGGGCTCCCAGGCCCTTCAAACAAGGACGCAAGCAACGGTGATATTAAAATACGCAGCCCATGATCCACTGCGCCCCCAGGCCATGCAGGCCATGCACCGCCACAGCGCGGCCTGCCGCAGCTTAGCGGCACTGTTCCTCGGCCCGCGCTCTGCCGCACTCTAGCATCCTATTGTTACATGGCCGTCTGTACCCCTGCGCAGCTGCATGCATCAGGCCACAAAGTGCAGGTCTTCCGGCCATTTGGGGTACACCCGCTTGTAGAGCGACATGCAGACCGCGTCCTGCTGGCGAAGCGGGCCGTCAAAAATGCACTTCATGGAGCCGTGGGTGCCCACCTGCAGCCATGGAGGGGAAACAAACGTGACATGACAGTGGTACACTCCATTGGCAATATCCATGCTTCCTTCCACCACCCTGCTGATTGATGTGCTGCTAAGCACGACCCGCCCCACCAATGCACTGCGGCTTCAACTCACCGGCTCGCGGATGCGGCCGCGCCGCCCCGCCTTGGTCCACAGCTCCACGGGCCGGAACCAGCGCACGTCGTCGGGGTTGTGGAACATGAACCGCACCACCGCCTTGCTCTTGTGCACCTGTGGGCAGCAAGGCGGGCATGTGCAGGCGCGGATGGGTGCGGCGCCTCCATAAAACGGCAGGGAAAGCAGCCAGTGCACGAGTGCTTTTCCAGGGCGCTTCAAACAAAAGTACAGCAAGCCTGAGCAGCGGCAGCCCGCTGGCGGCAGCAAGGCGCGCCTTGACAGGGTAGCCGCTCAGCACGATCTTCTTCAGCACGATGCGGTCGGGGTCGCAGCTGCGCAGCGAGCCAGTGGCCGCCAGGCGCGCCACCTGCAGTGTGGAGGGGCAGGGGCAGGGTTTGTGTTGGGATAGCCAGTCTTCAAACACTCCATTGGGGCGCAGGGGGTGTGATGGATAACAGCCGCAAACGCAGGCCGCTACAGTCAGCACTGCCCAGCCCGCATGAACATGATTTCATAGTGCAGCACTGCACAGCACAGCGCGGTGCAGCACCCACCCCTCCCTCGCTCTCGGGCAGCTTGAAAGCCAGCAGCGGCAGCGGCGGGTACGCGATGGGCGCATACACGGTAGCCACGCTGGGCCTGCAGGAGGGGTGCCCAGGACACAACCAATGAGAGGACTGCGGGGCTGTGCATCACTTTTGGCATGGTGGCGCGATACAAATTCGACCAAAGCAGCACCGGCGTCCAGCCCTGCCCAGCCTAGCGCACGCACCGGCCCTCGTGCAGGAAGCGCTCCATCTTGTGCTTGTCCGCCCCGTGCTCGTCGGTGGAGAAGATGGGGCGGGCGGGCCATGCGCGCAGCCCGTTGACCAGCAGCAGCGACTCCTTGTTGGCGATGGGCTCCTCGTAGCCAGCCGACTTGCGCACGCCATAGTGCTGCAGAGGCAGTTGGCACACGTAGGCAGCAAGTTGAAGGCAATGCAGGGCGTGCACAATGATGAGACATGGCAGCAGCAGCACTCGGTGATTTGTTGGGCGTTGCTGCCTGCCTAAACCGCAAGAGCGTGGCAGCGGCCGCAGCACAGTGGGCTGCGCTTGCTGCCTTCTCTTGTGCTGCTCACCTGCACCGACAGCTTGCACTCGTGCTGCAGCAGACCAAACACCATGAGTGGTGCAACGCCGCGCTGCTGAGAAGCCGCCACACGCTCCAGCACCCGCGCGGCAGCATCGGCCGGCATCGCGGCCACCTGAACAAGAGCAAGACAACGAACAGGAGCAGGTGGCAATACTTAACGCTACCGCGGTTGCATGCCTGAAACACACTCTGTTCGCTGTTATGTGCCCCTGTCCAGCCGCTCGCAAACTCACGGGGCTGCCCTTCCACATCCCCAAGCGCATGCCCCTTGGTGCGCCCGTAGCCAGGATGGGTGCCATTGAATAAAAGCCCTCACACACCTGCAGCTGCACGTACGTGCCGGCCGCAACACCGTCGGGGTCACCCGCCGCGCCCACTCGTGCCGCCGCCTCCTTGGCGCGTTTATGTGCCCTGCAAGAAGCAGCATGGGTTGCAAAGTGAGTTGGGGCAAGCCAGGCAGCACAACAGCTGGTTGCCAAAAACATGCACATACTCTCAGCCCAGTACAGCTGCTGCCTCACCGCTTGAAGTTTTCAAAGGCAAACACGCGGGCGTAGTCCTGCGGCAGGCTCTCCCGCGGGTCCCAGGGGCTGGTGCGGAACGACTTGAGGCCGCGGTACTTGTCAAAGCGCTGGCGCGCAGCAACGCCCTCTGGCGTGTCCACCTGTTGAGTGCCGAGTGGGAATTTGCCGGGTGATCAGCCTAAGCCAGGTGCCATCTGGAGGCCAGGCCTAGGGGCAGCGCAACAGAACTTCACCTGTCCACCCGGGCAGCAGGAGTATATCCGCTCCCCAAAGCGCAGTCCAACGGCCAACAGCACACGGCCCTCCCAGCACAGCCAGCCCACCTCATCAGGGAACATCTGGTCGTCCTCCTCTTGCCGCCGCCGCTCCTTCTGGGAGGCAATCATGCCCGCCAGCTGGCCGCCCCGCTCCTCCTCCTCCTCATCGTACTGCACGGTGCAGGTGGAGCGCAGCACACAGCATGGGTAAGAAACAGCATGCTTAGCCTGCAGCAACATGAGCTCAGTGCCTTGACTCGTACGACGTTGAACCGCGCCACGTGCACCCAGTGTTGCAGGGCCTGCAGTCCCACGGCTAACTCCACAGGCCCCACCACATAACAGCCAGACCTGCCACCCAGGGCAGCCACGCAAGCAACACCACTCACGTCCATGCCAAACTCGGTACCAGTGTCCACATCGCGGAAGGAGCTGCCGCCAGGGCCATCCATGTTTGGCTCCAGGTCGGGCAGCGACTCGTCGTCATCGTGGTGCTGCGGCCGCCCCTCGTCCCCGCTCTCCCCCTCACTCTCCAGGTCGGTGTCGTCAAGGTCGCTGCACCGGGGGCAGAGTGGCAGGGGTCGATGAAGTTGGGCAGCTGGCTGGGCATGGGCAGCCATGAGCAAGCAGGTTCGAGCTGGTGGCACGTGGGCAGAGGATGCACGCTGCCAACCCCGTTGAACTCAAGTCAGGAGAGGGCTCAGCATAGCACCTCGCCACCAACAGACGGGCGCGCACCTGTCATCCAGGATCCAGGCTGCCTGGTAGTCGGAAGTGCCCTTGGGCAGGCGCCGCTTGCGCGCCTTGGGCGCCCGCGCCTCCGCCTCCATTAGCTCCTGTGGGAAAGACGAAGAGAGCATGACAGCTTCCGATCCATGCACAGTTTTAGCATATTGCCAAATTCCCCCAACCGTCTCTCGTTGTCCGTCACGAGGCACCAAGCACCGCGGCTGCCCAGCACCCACCTCCTCTGTGGGCCACGTCTGCTCGCCGGCCAGTGGGTCCACCTCATTCTCGCGCACCAGGCTCTCCTGCTGCTGCGGCTGCGGCTGCGCCAGCACCGGCAGCCCGCCGGACCCCTCTGTCGCAGACAGGTCCATGGCAGCAGCACCCGCTGCTGCTGCTGCCTGCTGCCGCCGCGCCGCCTCCGGGCCATCGTTTGCCGCAGACGGCTCGGCCGGGCCATCAATCTGAGCCAGCTGAAAGTCGCCGGCGCCGCTGACGTGCACCGCCTGGTTGGCGCTGAGGCCCAGGCCCCGCACGTAGCCGCGCAGCAGCAGTGTGCCCAGCGCAGCGCCACCCTCTGCTGCGCCCTGCTGCTCCCCTTGCTGCTGCGGCACAAACTCGGCTGCCTCCACCATCACCGCGGGCCGCTGCTGGCGCCAGTGCGGCACGCTGGCAGGCGCGTCGCACAGGTGGCGCAGCACCGCCTTGAAGTCCGCGGGCGTGTCAGCCGCCAGCAGCTTGTGGTCGCCTGGCAGCTGCGGCAAGCGGCGCAACGGTGGGGTGCAAGAAATGGTTGTGAAGAGAAGATCAAGGACAGACACTAACAGGAGCTGGACAGCACCAAACAATTCACCAAACAATTTTACTGCGGCATGAGCGGCCCCTGCCCAGCAGACCTTGCTGCTCCGCCTCCCGGCCCGCCAGCCCACCTGCTCTTGCAACGCGTTGGTGGCGTGCTTCTTGGCGGCCGCCCGCTCCTTGAGCGGGTTCTTGCCCTCCGTGGCGGCGGGTGACTGCACCAGGGCGGTGACTGTGGGCAGGCCCAGCGCGCGCAGGATGCCCAGCGCCCCGCTGCCTGCGTCGTCAATGGTCACCGTGTTGACATCGCCCGGCAGCGCCAGCAGCACCACCTCAGCGCAGCGGCCCAGCTCCACAGCCGCCAACGGGTCATCGCGCGCCTCGGGCGGCGGCAGCAGCGTGAAGCGCACGCGGCGGCGCTCGGGCGCCGACAGCGTGGTCATGACCAGCGGGGGTGCGCCGACAGAGGCTGCATCCACATCCATGCCGCCTGCCGCTGCCTTGCCGCTGCCTGCATGTGCCGCCGCGTCCTCGCCGCTGAAGGCGGCCAGCAGGCCGGCCCACAGGCGCGGCACATCCACGTCGTCGCTGAGCGGCAGCAGGGCAACCACTCGCGGCGGCCCCGCTGTGCGCCGCGCCTCCAGCGTGGCAGCCCGCTTCTTGTCCCGCTGCTGCTTGGCCGCATTCAGGCGCTCCGCCTTGGACTGCGCACCGCTGCGAGCCGCCTTTACGCTGGGCCGTGCACTGGCATCTGCTGGGTGGGGGTGCAGTGGCGTGCATTGGCACGGTGCGGCGGCACGTGTGGGCAGGCGAGTGCACGAGCAGAGCGTGGGGCGGTCGGGCTGAAAACTTGCGGAATCACAGCTGGGTCGCTCATCCGAAAGATGGTGATTGAGTTTTGGCATCGTCACTCCGCCCCGGCGGCCGGCGGTAGCGGCAGGCAAGCAGCGGTTGGCAGCAAACACTTGCAGCGGGCAGGGAAGGCATCCGGGCATGCAAGCAGCGGTTGGCAGCAAACACTCGCAGCGGGCAGCGAAGGCATCCAGGCATGCGCACATGGGCAGCAGCGACAAAGAAGGGCCTCAGGTGTTTTGATAGTTTGCATCACGGTGGTCAGGCAAACTGTGAAAATGTATCGAGCATCAGTGGCCCAGGTGCGCACAGGCGCAGATGCAACCACAGCCAGGGCAGCAGGATGCAGGGTGCGTGAGAGGAGCTGCAGGCGGGGGCAGGGCGGCCTGTTCCACGCACCCTTGGTGTTCCGATGCTTCTCACGCGCGCTCAGGCCCGCCTTGCGGCCCGCCTTGTGCGCCTGCATGATGAGCAAGGACGTGAGTCGGCCGGCGGTGGCGGCGGCGGCGGTGAGAGTGAAGCCCCCTGAATCGCGGCGTTGCCACACTGCATGCACAGCCAGGCACTTGCTAGCCACAGGCAGGGCAGCCCCGAGGCAGCTGGGCGCCTGCAGCTGGGGCTGCATGGCATGTGGCGGCGGCGGGGCCTTGCTCGCCTTGTTGCGCTGCGAGCCGGGGCCCGCCATAGTGCCTGACGCGTGCTACGACTGCCCAGGCAGGCGTTCAGGCCGCCATGGCGCTCCCCAGCAAGCCCTGTTGGGAGGCGCTTCGGCCGTGGGCAGCTCTCTTTTAGCTTGCGGAATACAATGATGCGCAGTTGGATTCGGCACTGGGCCTGCAACTCGTGCACCCCGGCCCATGCGCCGCCGCCGCTTGCCTCCTCAGGGAGCCGGCTGGGGGCTTTGTGCTTCTGCTGGGCGTACATTTCGGAGAACTGAGCCCCCTCTAGCGATCATCCAGCAGCACAGCGGCCGCAACCGCCTCCTCTGACCGGCGAGGCAGTTGAGGAGGGGTTGGCCCTGGCCCCAGCCCTCCCGACGCCCCGCGGCCCGTCAGCATGGCGGAGGAGGGCGGCGGCGCAGCCGCCTACGACCAGGAGGTGCAGCTGGAGCGCCTCTTTCACGGCCTGTCAAAGGGCTTCCAGGTGGGCTGCCCGCCGCCTCTAGGCTTCTCTTGGATCGCGTGTACAGCCTCCCGCGTGCCATCTGCGCACCGCCGAGCCAGGTTGCTTTTCCCTGGAGCCCACCCGCTGCCGCTGCCGCTGCCGCCGCTTGCTCCCTTCAGAAGCTGGACAAGCTGCCCGAGGCCAAGCAGCAGGCGCTGCTCAAGGAGCTGACAGCAGACATGCAGGAGGCCAAGACGTGAGGCGGAGGGGCGCATTGGGCGCTGCTCTTGCCGCCAGCCGCCGCCCCTGGTTGCACTCCCATATTCCTGCTGCGTGCGCCCTCCCGTCCCTGTGCTGGCAGGCTCATACGGGAGTTTGAGCGGGAGGCGCGCACGGATGGCATGCCCCCCAACGAGCTCAACATGCGCAAGAAGCAGTACGTGCAGGAGCTCAACGGCTTCATCGGCCTGAAGAAGGCGTACAGCGGCGCGGCGGGGCAGCGTGCCGAGCTGCTGGACGGCGCCAAGACGGAGGCAGACAAGCTGTCGGGTGCGTGGCTGGCAGGGCGGGCGGCTCGTCTGCTGCTGCACAGGTTGCGCTTGCCAAAGGCAACATATACATGTCCTGTCCGCTGTGTTGGCATGTGTAACCGTTGCTGTCATGTTGCTACGGATGAGGGGGTGCGAGGCAGCGACCCCGACCCATCACCGCTGCTGCCGCCGCAGCTCAACCATCTGCTGCCACCTTGCACTGCGGCGCCTCTGGCCGATGTCGCCCTCCATCTCAATCCCTGCTCGACCTTCACACCGCAGGCATGAGCACCACGGAGCTGATGCAGCTGGGGCGGCAGCAGGTGAAGGAGACGGATGCGGCGCTGCTGCGGTCGGAGAAGATTGTCAACGACACCATGGCCATCGGAATCCAGACCGCGGAGACGCTGCAGGCGCAGACGCGGCAGCTGGAGAAGGTGCGCAGGCACAACCACTCCATGTGGCATGGGGCGGCAACGCTTGTGTGCTATGGTACTGTCTTTGGTGCTGCACCCATACCTGGACCCACTGCGCTTTGCGTCCACCCTCACCCCATCGACAGGTGATTGACGACCTGGACGAGATCCACTTCACCATGAAGAAAGCGCGGCAGGTGCTGCGCGACATGACGCGCAGCCTCATGACCGACAAGTGAGCGGCGGTGGAGTGGGCGGAGTGGGGCGCTTGGAGGCAGCCCCAAGGCAGCTGGGGAGGCAGTGATGGCAGGAGGCAGCATGCAAGGCAGAGGAGCAGCTGCAGCGCCTGCTTGCAGTGCTCTGCACCCCAATCACATCACATTTTGCTGCCCTCGAACACTGCACCTGCAGGATGATCATGGGCCTGGTGCTGCTGGTGGTGATCGGCATCATCGTCATCATCGTGCTCAACATCCTCAAGGCGCAGGGCGTCAGCTTGCCAGGGGTGGGTCGCCTGCAGCCTTGCGGGGCGTGGGGGCTGTGGGAGCTTGGCTGCCTAGCGCCCACGAGGTCGGGCTGTGCTAGGCATTTCATACCGATTGCATGCCACTGCAGCATGTTGACCAGCTGTCACTGTGCCATGCCCGACTTTGCTGCAGAACCGGCGGCGGCTGCTGTGGGAGCCACCAGAGGGGTGGTGAAGTGCCAGCGTCAATTACCGAGCAGCCCTCCTATCTAACACCGACTCTGGACATGTCTGCGTGTGTTTTCTGTCAGCTTGACCCCCTTCTTTCCGTTACACTGGCCTCGTTCCGCTGCCTCTCTCCGCTGCCCTCTCGCATGCTCACTCTTCTCCCGCTACCCCCCTCCAAAACCGCCGCCGAACCAGGCTGGCAGCCCCAGACCTCATTCACTTGTCAGGAAGCACTGTTAGTTCATGGCCAAGGCTGGGTGGAGCAGGCTTACAGAGCAGGGCAGCCGGGGCAGCCGCGCATGGTGGGGCTGATGCCGTCTCCGCAGCCAAGCATGTGCCTTGCGCACTTCCCTTGCTCTATGGCCCCCGGCCGGCCCTGCTTCTGCCTGCTGCCTGCCTGTGAATGTTCGCAGGGCATCATTGCTGGGCGGCAAAGCACGGCACGCTCGTTCGCGTTTTGGTGCGCGAGTGGTTGGTCTCGCGGCTGTGCTCTCCTACCCAGCAAACGCGAGGTGATAGCTAAATTGTAGCGCAGGAGGACTGGAGTGGTGCGCGCTGGCTGCTGATGCCTCCCGCCACCTCTACGTGTGCCGCAGGGGCATGGCGGCGCCACAACAACCTACAGCAATGCGGGCGCTATTGCTGGCGGCCATGTGCGTGCTGTTGCTGCAGGAAGCTGCGGCAGCTGAGACCGGCCAGCCGCCCCAGACATGGCGGCGCAGTGCGCCTCTGCAGACAGTGGTCAGCGCGGGTCCGCCGCTGCCCTCTGCTCGGCCAGCGGCAGATGGGCGTGCCGCACTGCCGCCGCCAGCACAGCCATCCAACACATCACAGCCTACGGCTGCTTCAGCGCCAGTGACGCCCGCACCTCCGGGACAGCCAACTCCAGCTGATGCAGCAGCCCAGCCATGCTCCCTGTTGGATGTGCTCAAGCGCTCACCCAACGCCACCACCTTCGTGCAAGCCGCCACAGCCACAGGCATTGCTCCGTAAGCAGCAGGCCTAGGGCTTTTGTTTTGCTGGCTAGCCTACGATCTACACCTCGCTGCAGCTCCGCCAGCCGACTGCTGAGTCCCGCCGACGGGCCCTGCAGGCTGCTGGCGGACCCCTCACTGCAAGCCATCGTGCCCGTGCCCACCGACCGCGCCTTCTTCAACCTGCTGCGCGTGCTGGGCCAGACCAAGGACCAGCTGCTGTCCGAGAAAGAGCGGGCCAACCTCCTCCAAGTGGTGCAGGCAAGGGTGGTGTGGGGACATGGCTGGCTGACGGCTTACAACGGGGCGGGCCTCAGGGCACTCATGAGCAGGCTGCCCACACGGCTGTCCATTCCCAGCTTCAAATAACTCACAGGTCCCCTCCCCGCCCAACCTTTCGCCACAGTATCACATCGTGCCCAATGTGACGCTGTCCCTGGAACAGCTCAAGCTGCTGCCATACCTCACCCGCCTCACCACGCTCATGGATGGGCAGCCCTTGATGGTGAGCGCTCACAGTCATCTGAAGCTCGTGGGCTGGACTAGCCGCACACTGATCCCTTGCGTCTGGCTGCCATTTGCAATTCTCACCCCTATCACACACCTGTGCACATACTTGATCCTACCCCTGCCCTTCCAGGTGTACACCGAGGCGGGCCAGCTTAAGCTGGCGGCCACCAGCCGGCAGATCGGCTTTGTGCCCGAGGGCAGGACCGCCCCCGCCCTCAACTTTTCGGGTTGCAGCAACCTGCGTGCGGTGGCCCTTCATGTGGACAGCGTGCTCACACCCGACCCCACATGGCAGGTGGGAAGGGCGGCTGGGGGCAGGATCATTTTCAACGCACCTGCCTTGTGCTCAGTTGGCATCTCATGCAGTGCAAACATTCTGTGGGTCTGCAAGCCCAGGTGGTTTGGACCATTTCTTCCTCTTGAGGTGCAGGACAAGAGTAAGGCGGCGCCAACCATACAGCTGCAAGAGCCATCCATCGCCCCCACTGCGCTTGATCTTGCAATGCCAGCTGCAGTGGTCCGCCTTGAGCAGCCAGCTGGCAGTGGTGAGGGCGTTGTTGCTGCCATCAGCTCAGCCCAGGCTCCCCAAGTTCCAGCAGGGCAGGGCAGCGACGGCAGCGCGGCTGCAGCAAAGCCTGCGACAGCTCGGGCGGCTAGTGTGGTGCCAGCCCCAGCTGGCTGATGGCAGCACGTGTGAACATGAACACTGACCACCGTAACGCTTCTTGAAATGCCCTGCCGCCGAACATGCTTGTATGCCAGACTCTATTTTCAGTAGTGATGAAGCAACTTCTCGGCGCACAAGTGAGAAATGCGGTCATACCCAAGACAGTCGGATAAGCATGTGGGCAGTGGAAGTGATGGCACACGGGCAGCCGGGCGCTGATACACCAAGGGTGCCAGGGCGGGGCCACGCCACCGCGTGCGCTGCGCCCGCTGCGCCGCTAGGTACTGGCCCGTCCCAGAAGCGGCGCGAGGGACGCCGCTCCCATACTTTCGCCCACGCGTCGCCCATCCCCAATTCAGCTCGCGTGCTTCACCCGCCCCCCACTTTGCCTTCCTCCCTAATCGCGCTGCCCGCACACGCGCTCCCCACCCCCACCCGCTTGTGAGCGGGACTGCGAGAAGTGCGAGCGGCGAGGAAACCCACCATGCGCAGCCTGGCCGCGCTCCTGCTGCTGGCGGCGCTGGTCGCCTGCCGCGCCGCAGAGGTCACCACCCCCGCCGCAGCCGAGCTGGAGGGTGCGCTGCTTGGGGAGGGTGCTGATGCTTCCTAGGGCTGCGAGGGGTAAGGTTGGCGGGTTGACGGGTCGCTGATGCTGCACCCCACTTGCGTGCTCTTGTGGTGTGTCAGACCGGTTCCGCCCCTCTGCCCTCCCTTGCTCAGCCCCCCGCACCTGCTCTTGGGCCCCGTCCCTTGCTCCCATGCAGAACTGACGGAGCAGCAGGTGGAGGCGGCCCGCAACGCCACTCGTGACTTGGCGGCTGGCGGCGCTGCCACGCCCCTGCCGGTGGCCACCCGCCCCGGCCCTGTGACCTTTGCCCCCGCCCCGCTGCCCGAGGCCACCGCCCGCCGCCTGCTCCGGGTGAGCTGAGAGGGAGCAGGAGGGGGGGGGGCTTGGGTGCCTGAAGGCAGGGCGCTGGTGTGCGGTGGGGAGGCTGCGCACCTCCACTCAGTGCTTGCGTGCCCCCTGCCCTCCTCGTCACCCGCCACACCAGCTCTTCCCATCCACTGCAGGCGGCCGCCCCCGCCCCCATGCCTGAGACGCTGGGCCGCAAGCTGCTGGGCACCCTGACCGTCAACGTGACCCAGGGAGATGGTGAGTGTTTTGGAACAGGGGGCAGTCTGGCGGGGCAGTGCTGGCCCCATGCAGGCATCAGCTGGGTTCTGGGGCACCACCCACCTCTGCTCTGCGCCCACCCC
>RRZL01000080.1:2632262-2644908 GCA_006782975.1 Chlorella sp. Dachan | reverse complement strand
GAGGACGGCACCGTCAAGCGCAGCGTGGGCGTGGCGCGTGGCCAGGCGCTGGCTGTGAATGGCCTCGAGTGCTTCAAGGAGGACTGCGAGGAGCCGGTGGCCCAGGTGGGGAGGGGTGAGGGTGATGGGGACGGTGAGAGGCGCGACCAAGTGTGTGCGGGTGTGGCAGGCTGTGTTGCTCGGTGGGTGGCGGCTTGCACTGGGACTGCATGAATGCCCACCGCCCCAACCCACTTCATACCTGGTCACCCTTCCGTTGCATCATGCCCCATGCCTCCCTCCCTGCCTTCCGCACACCGCCCACCGCTCTCCCCCCTCCCCCCCTGCCCTGGCCGCCTGCCACCCGTACAGGTGCAGACCAGCGTGACCCCTGGCGGCGCGGTGACGGGCCCCAAGGCCACCGCTACCGCCGTCGCCCGCGGCAGCCTGCTGAACGCGGCGCGGGTGAGAGTGGGCAGGGCATGCAAACAGGCGACACCATGGAACAGTGCCTGGGATCCTCGATGCAACGGCAGCTGCCCACCCACCCGACCTGCAGACCCGCACCGACTCGATCGACACCGCCCAGAATGGCGACGACATTGCGGTGGCGCGCGCCAGCGCCGACTCCTACTCCGTGCAGGGAGACGGCACCGTGGCCGGCGCCTTCTCCACAGTGCAGGTGGGGTGGGTGGGGTGGGGGGTTGAGGCTGGGGTGCGGCAGCTGGGGGCGGAGGTGGGGTGAGCTGAGAGCAGGGCAGGGTGTGCCACTGGTCCGGGCTTCAACCACCCCCCTGCAGCAGTGGCCGCCCCTCTCCCCTCCCCCTGCACGCCAGCTGCTGCCTGGTGAACCAGCCCGCATGCTGCACTCACCACCACCCAACGCCCTCCCAATCCCCCAGGCCAACGCGGTGGCGGGCCCCGGCTTTGCGCAGTGGACCGCCAGTGGCGACGCGCTGGCGCAGCCCTTTGGCGACTACGGCCACAAGGCCGCCAACGTCAACGTGCAGGGCTTTGCGCTGGTGGACAGCGGGCTGTACGGCCTGGAGGGGCTGGCGCAGGCCATCCACACCTACGGCCTGTGAGCGGGGCCACCGCCCAGGCCGGGGCCGTGGGCTCACCACCCGACCACTGGGGCCTACCCGCCGCCTGGCCACCCATACCTGCCTGACTTTGCTCCCGATCCGTCATTGCTGATCTGTCCCCCTCATTTGCATTCCTGCTATGTCATTACACCTGGGCTGCTGTAAGGTCACCACATGCAACTCCGCCTCAGGCGGGCTGCTCAATGGCCACCAGCTCCAGCTCAAACACAAGGCTCTTGCCCGCCAGCATGTTTGTTGGCGTCCAGCGTCACGCTGCCCTCGTCCTCCTTCACAGCCATCGGTTACCGGGTGTACAGAAGCCCGCTTGACAAGAGATGAAATGAGTACAACGTTATGCGTATCTGACGTATCTGACATGAATAATCAGTTGTTATTTTTTGCGTGACAGTAAGACTGCATAACACAACAAACAGCTGGTACCCAGTTACTCAGAACTTGGGATGCCATGTGCCGGCCAACAAATTGCTGCACAGCCGGTTGAGCCTCTGCATCACTGTCCACTCTGGCACGTATTTGCAGTATTCTGCAACGTACTTGCAGAGGCCGCCGCCGCCACGGCCAGTGCCGCCGCTGCCGTCCCCGTAGATGCCCTGGCACAGGTGGGCACAAGAGGCGGTGAGTCCTTGTTACTCATGTGATTTGATGCGGCCATGCCGGGCATCAGAACGTAAGCCCGACTCGTGTACACGTGGCCAGTGGCCGCAAAGTCCAGACGGAGTACACGAGTGTGCACGACTCACAAGATTGCACATGTCGCCAAAGGAGCATTTGCCAGTGCGCATCCACTCCAGGTAGTGGTTGGGCTTGGGCCTGCAGTGGACAAATGATGGAGCCCGTCAGTTGAGCAGGCGGCATGGTTTAAGACGGCCATACGGTTGGCGCATGCCGAAAGCGAACACACAGGCCAGCAGCAGGGCACGCACCCATGCAGGTGCACAATGAGCGCGTCTTCTCGGAAGCCGTGGTAGATCATGGCGTTGAACTTCTGCAGGCCATGTGAGGATGGTGCTCGCAGCGGTGCTAAGACAGCAGTGCAGGTGCCATTCTTATCGGGCTTACCGATGCTAACCCGCCCCGCACGCCATAGCCCCTGAGCAAACCACACCAAGAGGTGGCAAGCTCACCCTACTGAGGGGCCTGTCCTTGATTTCGTTCTCGTAGAACTGGTTGAAGGCACCCTGGTCAACCGCGCTGTACTCTGCAGCACAAAGATCAGCGAGAAAAGGCGGGAATCAGCACAGGGCAGGGCGCTGTGGTGCAGCTTGGAGGGTGGAATTTACTCCCACACCTTCACACCCACGGGCCCAGCGAAGCAGGCCGCGGGCGCTCCGGGCACTGCTACCAGCCACCCTCTGCTGGGGGCCACATGCGAGGCAGTGCTCACTTCCGTAGTGCAGCCCATTGTGTTGGCTCAAGATCCAGTCGATGAAGTCGGCGTTGGTCTTCTTCATGAAGGGCATGTTCCACAGCATCACGCCGTTGTTGTAGGGGAACAGGTCGAAGCGCTCAAAGCTGAGCACAGGAGGGGCAGGTTGCATGGCATGAAGAGAGAGACTGCAGGGGTCGACCACACCGGTGCACATGCCACCCCCAAGTGAAGCACGGCACCGTGTCGACATGCCCCTTTCCCCCCTTACCCCATGCCGATTGCCGCCGGCAGGGGTGAGCCCCAGTCGATCAGCTTCATGCGTTTTCGGAAGTAAACATCGCAGTCTGCAGGCACAGCAAGTGGGGTTGGCGGTGGGTTGGTGCGCTGGCCACTGCCCTGCCCTGGGGGCTGTGGCCCACACACCTCTCTTGAGAGTCGCCTCACTGGCATCGGCACAGCAGTGTGATGTGACCTTCCATCAACCTCCGCACGCACCTGTGAACAGCACGTAGTTGTACTGGTCCAGCTGGGGCAGCTTGGGGATGTCAATGCGCAGGTAGGCGCCCACAACGGCGCCCGTATTCTTGTACAGGTGGGAGAGCGGCTGCACGCAAAACAGGCACACAGGGATGCATGCGGCTCAGTTAGAGCGTAGCACAACGCCACGCACTGTCAAGCCCATGGCATGCACTCGCAAGCAGGCCACCGCTGCGCCAACATGCACTGCCTTACAGTCCACCTTTTTCTCCTCGGGTGTCAGGTTGCCCGTCTTGCTCTCGCGGATCAAGGCGTCCTTCCATGCGGGTGTGTGCTGCAACAGGGAGAATGCAAAAGTGTGGGCCAGAAATGCCATCAAGCCTGGCTTGGGAGGGAGTCGCGCAGAAAGCCCGACTCGCCCATCCCCTTGGCTGCGACACGCGCCAGAAGGCGCGAGCCAGATGGAACAGCAACATGGAGCCTTAGAGCTATGCACACCTGAATCATGGTGATTCCCTTGCTGGCCAGCCACTGGTAGATTTGTGAGTCTTTGGAGCCGGTGAACATGCAGAACGGCTTCACGCGCCCCACCTGCAGCCAGCAGCCAGCCGGGATTGGAGTGCATAGGCGGCAGACATGGCGGGCTGCAGGGGACATGCACCTGCGCGGGTGCACCTGCGTCCCGCAAGGACTGTAGCATCCCCAACACACCACACCTCAATGGCAGACGTGACCGCCGCCCTCAGCATGTACTCGTATTCCGTGCCAACGGACCAATCGTTGTAGGTGAACACCCAGGGCAAGCTGCATGAAATGGAGTGGATGGGGCGGGCATCGTTACGATCACCCAACCGTCACCGGAGCAGGTGGCGGTCAGCCTGCACCACATCGTTCGGGTGTATGCGCACTAGCAGTCTTGGCGTGCAAAGCCGCACTCACGGGAAGAGTGGCATGTGGGCCTCCAGAGGGATGTTGCCGCCGTTGTAGTAGGTGGCGTAGCGCCCCTCCCGCCACCGCTCCATGATCAGCAGGGCGTCGGGCAGCGCCACGCTGTTGCCCACAAACTGGTGCGCGTCCAGGGCCAGGTAATGCTGGACCTGCATTGGAAGGGGCCAGCCCAGGGTGCAACAGACTGTGGGGCAGTGGCCCGCGCCCTGGCCAAACGAGCAGCGCCACCTCGCGCCATGCGGGCCAGCCACCAGTGCAGCAACACTGGCGCACAGCACATGCCTGAACCCACCATTGCAGCTGCCTCCACCGTCAATGGCGTCTGGAAGCCACGCGTGCCCGGGATGTCGCCCCACACCTCCAGCTGGTAGCTGTTACAAGTTGGCCAGGAAGGGGTGGGGGTTGGCCAGCAGCGTGGGTGGCAGAGGTACAGCCGAATTCAACAATTTTGTGTCCTGCCTACACTCACCAAGCTGTTACGCACACGGCGTGCCGGCAGTCTCTGCATTTGCCCCCTGCCCCAGCAGTCTCCTGCCCCAGCCCCTCACCCCTTGTCCTCCAGGCTGGCAATGGCTCTCTGCACCAGCTCCGGGTCTGTGCTGCCCGGGCCAGTCACCAGGAGCAGCGGCACCTGCGATTGGTTGCACCACAAAGCCGGCAGCCGGCGAGTGAAATAACAGCTGAAAGGCTGGCACGCGCATCCACCATTCCTGCCTTGAGCCTGGAGCCCATGCTGATGTACCACCGTCCCGCCCACCTGCTTCTCCACATTGTGCGCTTGCAGGCGTTCGCCCACGGTGCCGGTGTGGTTCATGCAATTGTCCAGGTGGTGCCCTGCGAGCAGCGAACTGGTGACAGTCGTAATCCATACCCAGGTGTGCCGAACGTCGCCTTCCGCAGTTTGAATGAGTGTGGCAGGCTGCCACTCACCGGCGTTGGAGCGTTCCCAGCGGGCGCACTGCTCCCGCCAATCCTCCTCAGCGCGCAGGTGCAGCACATTGTACAGCTTGCTAGCGGTCAGACTCTGCAGGTGTTGCTTCACCCTGCAAGTTGGGTTGTGCCGTGCAGCGGGACACGGTGAACAGGCTCGCCGAACAAACAATACGGTCTCTCAAAGGCGGGCAGTGGAACATGTACCTGCTGGCGTGAGCACGCACCTGAGCAGACTGCCGAGCAGCGGCTGCTGTGGCTGCAGCGCCTTGGCGGCAGCAAACACCAGCTGCTCGTGCCTCACAAACAGGTCCGCCGGCACATGGAAGGCGGGGCAGCTCAAGCTGCACACGCCAGGCAGCAAGGCAGGGCTTGTGGAGGGGTTCCAGTGCTGAGCAGAAGGTGGCCTGAGACGCTAAAGACAGCACGACTGCTGCAATGCGGATACGGCGGCAGCAGCAGCAGCAGCAGCACTGGCAGGAGCAGCAGGAGCTGCGGCGGCGGCAACAGCAGCATCACACCACCCGTGCACCTTCCAGTACCTGACATGTTGTGCGGAGGCGTGCAGCTGCAGGGCGTCAAGCATGTCGTGC
This sequence comes from Chlorella sp. Dachan, assembly GCA_006782975.1. Lineage (NCBI taxonomy): Eukaryota > Viridiplantae > Chlorophyta > Trebouxiophyceae > Chlorellales > Chlorellaceae > Chlorella > Chlorella sp. Dachan. The sequence continues at coordinate 2,639,506 of RRZL01000080.1, read as the reverse complement.
AACTGGGCCAGATCCAGGCGCACCGGCCGCTGGCTGCCCGATGGCAGCAAAGCAGCGACTTGCACGCCGTGGCCACGCGTGCCAGCAATGAAGCGATCTACATCGAACGCCTCGCTGCAGGCATGGAAGGTACACCGGCTGATCTGCCGCGCTGTGAAGATCCATGTGGCATGTATCACCAACACAGGCAGCTCAGAGGCAGCATTACTCTAGCGCCGGCCTCCACAGCGCTTACATGAAATCCACACTGCGGCCGCCCATCAGCAGCTGCGGCAACACCAGTGTGCGGTTCAGCTCCGCCGCCAAGGCCACACCTGCAACATCACATGGTTTGGCAGTGCTGTCGGCCGCATTGACCATGCACTAAGCAAACACGGGCTGTAGGCGGGGTGGCCAATCAGAAAGGGCAGCAGCAATGCTTGCCATCACCCGCCGGCGCTGCGGTTCGGCTTCGGTCGGGACGCAGCCATGGCCGGCCAGCAGCTGACTGGCTGACGTCCAGCCTGGCTGCGCCGCACCTGACAGAAGCGCCACACGCTGCGTTGCCCAGTCACCGCATACGTTAGGCGACAGGAAGCTTTCGCTTGGGGCGTGCGCTGCTGCATCGTCGCCCTGCCGTACATTAAGCTGGGCAGCACGCATTGTGGCTCTGAATCTGCTGCTGTCCAACGGTGTGCGGCTCGCCAGGTCTGCACTGGCTGACATGCCCAGACGGTGGACCATGTTACATGCGGGCCGCCACAGGCCCGTCAGCAGCAGGGCGGCGGCCGTCAGCAGCGCTAGCGCCGCGCCGGTGCCGTGACGCGCGCGCTTTCTGGGCTTTGCCCACGCGTCCTGCGGTATGCCAGCCCCAGGGGAGGCATGGATTCAGAGGTGGAGGTCGCTCTTGAAAGTTTGGTTTAGGGATGGCTTGCACTTACCCGGCGCCCCATTGAAACCACAACTGCGGTTCGATCAGTGTCAGCAATTGGTGCGCAGCTGCTCGAGCTGCTTCTTTCGGGCACCAAGTGCCAGACTACCGGAGCATTTCTATTGCCCGCCGGCACGTTTGCGTTTGCCCTTTGATCATACGACGACAAGGCACTGTGATACACTGCGAGCACCGTCATGCGGCCATTTCGCATGGCACACCATGCCATGCACCTGCTCACAACTGCCGCTGGTTCACCCCCGTGCAAGGCAAGTGGGGCCCAATTGCCGTTGCTCAACTTTGATCAGGTGTGAAGAACATTTTGCAGCAGTACAGGGGAGAGAAGTGCAGAATGAGGAGTCATGTACAAAATTCCGGTTCTGGTGCGGGAGGAGTGAGAGCAGCAGTACAGGTTTCTATCCTACAAGCGCCGCAGGCCAGAGACCTGGCCGCGTCCCCTTAGTCCACCACAATTCTGCTCAGGGCCTCAATCAGCTGCTTGAGGTTGGCTGTCACCCGCTTGTCGCTAGTCAGGCCTCCAAGGTCACCTGCGCAATGGGTTGCACAGCAGGGCACTGTTCACCTCCCACATATTGCTGGCTTGTGCAAACTTGCAACTTCAAGATCACGCCTGGCGCTGTCCAGGACAGCAACCCGCACCAGTGATGCGCTCGATGTGCTGCAGCGTCTTTGTCAACGTCTGCACGCTCTCCCGCAGAGCCTTGACGTTGTTCTCGGTCAGCACCTGCTCGCACAGGCACAGGTGCCCAGGCCGTGCGCTTGGCGACGGCTGCAAGTGCCAGCACCTACCAAGCTGACATGGCAAATCCCACTCTGTTCAACAGCTCTAATCCCAGGATCCTAGACGGCATCCACGCACCTCGGTCTGCAGCCGCTGGATGTCGGCAGCCGCCTCCGCCGCCACCTACAGCGTGAGGCAGTGCAGCTTACGTAGCCAGTCCAACCGAGGGGTTGACACAGACATTGGCAACATCAAATGAGTCTGCATGCTCTGCGCCAACACTGGGCAACCATGGTGCTTTGGCTGGCACATCCATGCGCATGTGCAGCCGAAAAAGCGCTCTGCAGCCTTTCCTTCTTCCCATCCCACCTGTGTGAGCGCCTCCACATTGCCCACCAGGTTGCCTGCCCGCAGCTCCGACAGCAGCGGCAGGATCTGCGTGATTGGTGGCAGAACGCATGGCCGACATAAGGCGCCAACATTGGGCCATCTGGCACTACTAGCACTGTATGCTGTACGCAACAAATCTGGAAGCATTGTGTGCGGCCTTGCGGACCGGCCTCAGCATAGCGCTCCTCCCCTTCCCGCCCACCCCGTGCACCAGCTCACCTCATCGCTCAGCTTCACAGCCTGCTGCAGCAGCGGCTTGGCATCCTCGATTGCCTCCCTTGCCGCCTCCATCGCCTCAAACACCTGCCAGGTGCAGGGCAGACCAAGCTGCCTGGGGGTGGGCGGACTGATGCATGCCAGCCATGCAGGGAACGGCAGGCGCACTGGCCACCCGGACAGGCGAGCCCGCCCCTGGCAGGGGCATCCGCAACATGCAAACTGGCAACTGGCACGCCCCAGCCCTGCGCAACGGCTCCCACCTTGTCCACCCCGTGGTTGTCCATCTGCCGCGCCAGCTTGGTGCACAGGTACACCAGGTCGTCCAGTGCCACGCCTGCAGCGGACGGCCAACCCATAAGGCAATTGTGAAACAAGGCAGCGCAGCAATCTGGGCGACCATCAAGCAGCCAGCTGCAACGCAACAATCGCAGTGATGGCATGCATCTGGCAGCTTCAGGGACAAAGATCCACAGCTGGTCCAAATCCCGAACGCGCTGCGGGCGAAAGCACGCACCACGCTCGCCGCGGATGCGGCCCTGGTGGCACACCACCAGCCCCTCTTTTTCGCAGTCCTCATCCAGCGGGTTGGCTGCGGATCATCGCAAATGTCAGGCAGGGAAAGCAGGGCCATGAGCAGCAGGGTCAGAAACCACCCAGCATCTCTGCAACCTGCAGCGGCCACAGCTCTGACACGGTCATCCGGCAGCAGCACACCGGGATGCAGGGTGCATCAGCCGCACCCTTGTACTGCGGCACGGGCGCCTGCGGCGTGATGTCAATTAGCGGCTCCGCGATAAGCCCGCTCTGGTTGGCCTCAATCAGGCTGTTGCGGGGGATGACGGTGGTTGCATCCTTCATCTCAACCAGCACATCCACCTGCAAGCAGTCAGGGCTTGCCACAGCAGGGAACGCCCAGCTCAGCAGCCACGTCTGGGCATCGCCGCCGTCCTGCGCCTTTATAGACACGTGGCAAGGGGTGCGGGACAGCAGGCTGGCGCAAACAGCTGTCACACCAGACGCATGCTTGCACCTTTTCGAGGCTGGGCTGCACCGACAGCACGCCGCCGACGGGGACGCCGCGGATGCGGACGGGCGTGCCCACCTGTAAAGGGGTACACAGCCAAATGAGCGCGGGTCGCACCTCACCAACAGCTGTGCCAGAACAACAGCCGTGCACCCAGCTTGTGCACCAGCGTGCGCACCGTCACCAGCGTGCGGCGGCACAAGCTCTATACAACCCAAGCATCAGCATGCCCCACACACCGTGATGCCGCAGGCCACGGGGAACTCTAGTATTGCCTGGTAGCCTTGGCCGCGCCGGCCCAGCTGCCCGCCACGTGCCCACGCGATGAGCATCAGCGCAAAGCCTGCAGGGAAGACAAATGCCGCACATCGCAATGGGTACAGCCTGCACATCGCAACGCGTGCATGTCCACACAACCTGGTTGCAGGCATTGGGCCGCAGGTAGCTGTCTGGCCAGCTTAGCCGCGCCGCACCTATGCCTGAGAACACGAACAGGCCGACGCCGCCCTGCGTCATGCTGGTGCGCCCGATACCAAAGTCACGGAGCGGCTTGAGGATGTTGGTGAACAGGCCCGGCCGCGCCGCCTCCTCGCCATCTGAGTCTGCACTGCTGATGCTGATGCTGCCGGCGGTGGGCGGCGCCGGTGGGCGCTGCGGCGAGCCGCCAGCTGCTGAGGCCCACACGCCGCCTGCTGCTCCGCCTCGCCGCCGCTGGCGGTGCGCACTGCTGCAGGGCAGCGGGCCGAGGCGGCCCGGCGCTAAAAGGCCCGTGGGCCTGCTGCCGCCAAGCGGGCCGGCTGCGGGGGCCCAGGATGCCCCAGGCAGGCGCCCGCAAGGGCTGGCGGCCAGCATAGCCGCCCGGCTGCCCCGAGGGCCCGGTCACCAGTTGCTGGACTCTACTGAAATGCGTAAATGGGCAGTCTGGCCGCAGCGGCAGCACAGCGACGGCAAGCGGAAGCGAGTTGTGCGCTGCAGTCCGGAAAAGAACCCCAGGCCGTCCTGCTAACGTTGTGCAAGCGGCTCGAATAGCGACGAGGCCGTGGGAGGCCCCGATCTGCAGACGGTCGCAGCTGCATGGGGGCTGTCCTCTGCGCCCTGAGCCATCGGGCCCCTGCCATTGATCACATTGCGGGTTTCGTTGCAAATCAGGGTCTGCGCAGGCGCCGCCATCGGCAGTGCCCCGGCCATAGCCCGCTCCTCACCCGCTGCCCACCTTGCTTTGTTGCCTGCTTCATCACCAGGGTGTCAGCGAGTATGGCGTCGTGCACAATTGCAGCAGCAGCTGCTGCTGCGGGAGGTTGCAGGGCCAGCAGGCTGGCGGCAGCGCCGCCGCCGCCGCCGCCGCTGGTGCCGCCGTCCATCGGCCGCCTCGCCGGCTGCCTCCCTTGGCAGCACCAGCCAGGCCTGCAGCAACTACATAGCAGCAGTGGCAGTGTCGCGGCAGCACGGCTTGTAGCGGCAGCTGCTGCAGAAGGTGCGATCACTTGTGGTGGCTCATGTGCTGCAAGTTTGGATCGCCTGTGGCGTCTGCCGAGTCAATCAGGTTTGGCCTTCCTTTTCCCACATGCAGGCGCAGCACCGCTGGTGGCAGTTGAGGGCGACATTGTCACCCTCAACTGGAAGTGCTTCAGCGAGGAAGGCGAGGTGTGTCCATGGGTTCGGCACAGCAGCACCATCCTGCGGTGCTTGCCTGGGGCTCAGCAAACGAGGGCCATCCAGCCATTGCTGCAAGCGCTGCCTGCTGAGTGCACTGCAGTGCTTGCGTCGCATGTGGACGGCTCGGCTGGATGAGTTGCCATGTTGGCCTGAACTGGTTGCAGCTGCTGGAGAGCAGCGAGGAGAGCGAGGACCCGACCACCTTTGAGGTTGGGGCGGGAGACATTGTGGGCAACCGGCTGTTTGAGGTGAGAGGGCCAGCAAGGGGCTGAGCCTGGTGGACAGCCGCCCAAGCAAGATCCCTGCAAGGTGCTGAGACAGGTGAACAGGCAGTGCAGGCGCTCAGCAGGGCCTGCCTGCAAGCTGTCAGGAGCTGCACGCGACCGGTAATCATCGCTGTGTGCTGCAGGCCTTCGATGAGGCAGTGCGCGGGCTTGCAGTGGGCGACGTCACACAGCTCAAGGTATAACCTGCTTTGCCTGGTGCACGCACTGGTTTCTCCTGTGTACTGTGGGCGGCAAGCACAAGGGGAACCCGCTGCAGCGATTGCTTTGCTTCGCATGTGTAGTGCTTGGGCCTTACCCTGGGACTGCTTGCTGCACCGCAGGCCGAGGGCGGCGAGTGGAGGCCTGAGCTGCTGTTCATGGTGCCGCGAGAGCATGAGGAGATCCAGCGCCTGGAGGGACGGTACAAGAAGTGAGCCTTTGGGGCAATTTTCCCTGAAGGGGAGGGGTGCTGGCACACATGGAAAGCATTAGGGGTCAGCTGCGCCGCTGAATGTGCTTGTCACTTGGCAGTCACACTGGCCACAACAGTGTGTGGTGGATGCTGCATGTTCAGCCGCCTCGTGGTTCAAGCTCACTACCTGTTCTCCCCTCCCGTGCAGCCTGGGTGGCGTGAAGGAGGGGCTGGTGGTGCAGCTGTCCAACGGTGGCATGGCGCTGGTTGTGAAGGAGGACGAGGGCAGCGTGACGCTGGACGCCAACAACATGCTGGCGGGCAAGAGCCTTGTGTTTGAGCTGGAGCTGGTGGCCATTGAGCGGCCCGCCTAAGGCGGAGTTGCATGTGGTGACCTTACAGCAGCCCAGGTGTAATGACATAGCAGGAATGCAAATGAGGGGGACAGATCAGCAATGACGGATCGGGAGCAAAGTCAGGCAGGTATGGGTGGCCAGGCGGCGGGTAGGCCCCAGTGGTCGGGTGGTGAGCCCACGGCCCCGGCCTGGGCGGTGGCCCCGCTCACAGGCCGTAGGTGTGGATGGCCTGCGCTAGCCCCTCCAGGCCGTACAGCCCGCTGTCCACCAGCGCAAAGCCCTGCACGTTGACGTTGGCGGCCTTGTGGCCGTAGTCGCCAAAGGGCTGCGCCAGCGCGTCGCCACTGGCGGTCCACTGCGCAAAGCCGGGGCCCGCCACCGCGTTGGCCTGGGGGATTGGGAGGGCGTTGGGTGGTGGTGAGTGCAGCATGCGGGCTGGTTCACCAGGCAGCAGCTGGCGTGCAGGGGGAGGGGAGAGGGGCGGCCACTGCTGCAGGGGGGTGGTTGAAGCCCGGACCAGTGGCACACCCTGCCCTGCTCTCAGCTCACCCCACCTCCGCCCCCAGCTGCCGCACCCCAGCCTCAACCCCCCACCCCACCCACCCCACCTGCACTGTGGAGAAGGCGCCGGCCACGGTGCCGTCTCCCTGCACGGAGTAGGAGTCGGCGCTGGCGCGCGCCACCGCAATGTCGTCGCCATTCTGGGCGGTGTCGATCGAGTCGGTGCGGGTCTGCAGGTCGGGTGGGTGGGCAGCTGCCGTTGCATCGAGGATCCCAGGCACTGTTCCATGGTGTCGCCTGTTTGCATGCCCTGCCCACTCTCACCCGCGCCGCGTTCAGCAGGCTGCCGCGGGCGACGGCGGTAGCGGTGGCCTTGGGGCCCGTCACCGCGCCGCCAGGGGTCACGCTGGTCTGCACCTGTACGGGTGGCAGGCGGCCAGGGCAGGGGGGGAGGGGGGAGAGCGGTGGGCGGTGTGCGGAAGGCAGGGAGGGAGGCATGGGGCATGATGCAACGGAAGGGTGACCAGGTATGAAGTGGGTTGGGGCGGTGGGCATTCATGCAGTCCCAGTGCAAGCCGCCACCCACCGAGCAACACAGCCTGCCACACCCGCACACACTTGGTCGCGCCTCTCACCGTCCCCATCACCCTCACCCCTCCCCACCTGGGCCACCGGCTCCTCGCAGTCCTCCTTGAAGCACTCGAGGCCATTCACAGCCAGCGCCTGGCCACGCGCCACGCCCACGCTGCGCTTGACGGTGCCGTCCTC
>RRZL01000080.1:2608417-2632239 GCA_006782975.1 Chlorella sp. Dachan | reverse complement strand
GGGGTGGGCGCAGAGCAGAGGTGGGTGGTGCCCCAGAACCCAGCTGATGCCTGCATGGGGCCAGCACTGCCCCGCCAGACTGCCCCCTGTTCCAAAACACTCACCATCTCCCTGGGTCACGTTGACGGTCAGGGTGCCCAGCAGCTTGCGGCCCAGCGTCTCAGGCATGGGGGCGGGGGCGGCCGCCTGCAGTGGATGGGAAGAGCTGGTGTGGCGGGTGACGAGGAGGGCAGGGGGCACGCAAGCACTGAGTGGAGGTGCGCAGCCTCCCCACCGCACACCAGCGCCCTGCCTTCAGGCACCCAAGCCCCCCCCCCTCCTGCTCCCTCTCAGCTCACCCGGAGCAGGCGGCGGGCGGTGGCCTCGGGCAGCGGGGCGGGGGCAAAGGTCACAGGGCCGGGGCGGGTGGCCACCGGCAGGGGCGTGGCAGCGCCGCCAGCCGCCAAGTCACGAGTGGCGTTGCGGGCCGCCTCCACCTGCTGCTCCGTCAGTTCTGCATGGGAGCAAGGGACGGGGCCCAAGAGCAGGTGCGGGGGGCTGAGCAAGGGAGGGCAGAGGGGCGGAACCGGTCTGACACACCACAAGAGCACGCAAGTGGGGTGCAGCATCAGCGACCCGTCAACCCGCCAACCTTACCCCTCGCAGCCCTAGGAAGCATCAGCACCCTCCCCAAGCAGCGCACCCTCCAGCTCGGCTGCGGCGGGGGTGGTGACCTCTGCGGCGCGGCAGGCGACCAGCGCCGCCAGCAGCAGGAGCGCGGCCAGGCTGCGCATGGTGGGTTTCCTCGCCGCTCACACTTCTCGCAGTCCCGCTCACAAGCGGGTGGGGGTGGGGAGCGCGTGTGCGGGCAGCGCGATTAGGGAGGAAGGCAAAGTGGGGGGCGGGTGAAGCACGCGAGCTGAATTGGGGATGGGCGACGCGTGGGCGAAAGTATGGGAGCGGCGTCCCTCGCGCCGCTTCTGGGACGGGCCAGCGGCGCAGCGGGCGCAGCGCACGCGGTGGCGTGGCCCCGCCCTGGCACCCTTGGTGTATCAGCGCCCCGCTGCCCGTGTGCCATCACTTCCGCCGCTGACTTGTCCAGTATATCTATGTATTAGGCCTGCGTGCTTTTAGTTGTCGGGCTGGCCTGAATGTTTTGTTGTTCAGTCCAGACCACCCCTCATGTGAACACGTCCGCCGACAAACTGCCGACTGATGCATCACTACTGAAGATGCCGGCGATATCGCCTCAGCAGCGGAGTTAAATCCCAGCTGCTTCGTCTGTCACCCTAAGAATTTTCATGTGCTCGAAGGACCTGTGGGAAAGCATGCCCGCAGCAAGACGCCTGCCCTCAGGGCAACCCGGCACATGGGCAGGTCAAGAAGCGGGCAGCGACATGTGCCCTTGCTCCGAGCCGTAGCGCTGTAAAGCTACGGCATGTGCCCAGGAAAGGCCGGCTAGCTTGGGCTGCTGCAGCGTGCTGCGCAGCTGCGGCGCACTCGTGCACGTGTGCAAACCACGTGGCTCCGTTCGCGGGTTCAGCCCACACCTTGTGCGGTGCGGCTGGGCGGCATGTCTCAGCCCCCTCCCTGGCTCATTTCGGTTGGTTGGGCTGCCAGCGGAAGGCGGAAGGGCTGTCAGTTTGGGGGTGGGTAGGGCTCCAGCTGTCGGTTGCTGCTTGGCCTGCTGAGCCTCCTTTGAATGTGCCGCCGCTCTGCTGGGCCGGCCCGCCTCCCCACCCGCCTGATCGCGCAACACACGTCGCTCAGACGGCCCAGCAGGCCCAGTAGCAGCCCCGGCGCGCGTTGTTGACAGCCAGCTATGCGCTCGTGAACCCACCAGCCCTGCTCTATGGAGACCGGCGGCGGGGAAATGGACCCCATCACCGTGCTCGAGGGCATCAACACGCAGCTGCGCGGGCTCCAGGCAAGCGCGGACGGGCCGCCCAGCTGCTGCTGCCCCAGCTGCTCCCTCCTCTCCGCCCCCAGAACTGGGTAGTGAGCATGTGCTGAACGCTTCGTCGCCCGCGCGCCGCTGCAGGTGTCCAGCCTCCCCACCTCCAGCGAGCCGACCACCCCCAGCAGCGAGTCGCCGCTCAGCCTCGACTCCACTCTGCGCGAGTGGCTGACCGAGGCCCTGGCCACCAATGCCAGCAACCCCAAGGTCTACACCAAGCTGCTGGTCAGCAACGCGGCGGCGGGCTCCATCATCGGCAAGGTGCTCCCCAGCAGACATGGGCATGTGCCAGCCCAGTGCAGCCAACAGTCGCCCCTGCGCTGTGTTGGCAAGCAGGCCCTCTGCTGTGCGGCTGGGGCCCAGCAAGCAGCAGCGCAGTTGCAGAGAGAGGGAGAGAGAGTGTGTCACGGCAGTCACTGTCGCGGGTTCTGAATGCAGCACCACAACGCCCGCAGCTAGCCAACTGTCCCGTGTTCTCCCGGCATGCTCCCCCATCCATGATCCTGCAGGCGGGCAGCAACATCAACGATGTGCAGGCCAAGACGTATGCCCGCATCCAGCTGAGCAAGGCCAACGAGTACTTTCCCGGCACCACGGAGCGTACGCTGCTGGTCACGGGGCGGCTCAAGCAGGTGGGCATGCGTGTGCGGCCTGGAACCACCGTCCGCCACATTCAGAGGCGCACGTCTGTTGGGCAGCCCCTACTGCCGTCTCCTCCTGCACACTGCTGTCGGCATGTGCTGCTGTGCATGTGCAGGCCATTGGTGTGTGGTGCATGCACCTGCCACGCTGCTCACCGCCTTGCAACCTGCTACCGGTTACCTGCTGTGCTGCAGGTGGTGGCGGCCCTGGGCCTCATCCTAGCCAAGCTGCTGCGCGAAGGCGTGGCACCACTTAGGTGAAGAGAGAGGCTGTCGTGCATTTGCTGCAGTGATGCGCGAAGCTCGCTGTATGAAGGGCAGGCAAGCTGGCTATCCAAGCAGCAGCTTCAACCACTAACCACGATGCCACTTGTCACCTGCCTGTCACTGGCACAGCCCTCGCAGCAAGGCGGCAGCTGGGTCGCGAAGCAGCGCACCTGGCAGCAGCGACAGCGGCCCCTGCAGCGAGGCGGAGGAGAATGGCAGCGAGGAGGCGGGCGGCGGTGCACAGGCGCCGCGCCTGCTAGTGCGCCTGCTGGTGCCGCAGCCGCTGTGCGGCGTGATCATCGGCAAGAACGGGGCCACCATCCGCAACTATGCGGCCGACACGGGCACCGTGATCCGGGTCACGTCTGGCGAGGCTGCGCAGCTGCCCACCAGCCACCGCATCGTCACCATTGCGGGCGAGAAGGAGGGCGTGCTCAAGGTGGGGGCTTGACAGCTGGTGCTGGATGCAGGGCAGTGGGGGCACATTAGGTGCTGTGAAGAGCCAGGGAGTGCTGCAAGCCATGTTTGCAGTCGCCTGACCCAGCTTTGGCACGCCCAAGCTGATGACCTGTACCCTGCCTGCTGTTGCTGGCAGGCCATCGCACTGATGGTGCTGCGCCAGGCGGAGGACCCCAAGTTCAGCCTGTACGGCGAGCTGCCCTCCCCGGCGGCCCCTAGCAGCGTAGTGGCGCCGCATGCCGGCCTGGGGCCACTGGGCCCGCTGGGCATGCCCACCGCCTTCCACCCTGGCCTTGGCCTACACTACATGCCGCATGGCGGCATGCCTGGGGGCGCAGGAATGCCACCCTACGGCCTTGCAGCCGGCAGCAGCATGGGCCCAGGTGGGTGCAGGTCGCGATTGCTGCCTGGTTTGCTGCAGCACACTATGGGGACAGCCATGTCAGGACCAGCCAGTCCTGGGCCGTCAAATGCGTTGGCTGCCCCTTGCCTCGTGCTCACCCCAGCTCTCCTTTTCTTCTCCCTCTGCACATCTGGCCCATGGCAGGTGAGACGCCCTTCACCTCCCTCAACCTCATGCTGACCGAGGACCAGGCGGAGGTGCTGCTGGACCAGGGCAACCGCGCTCTGATCGAGACGGAGCAGGTGGGGCTAGGGCGGGCTCGCAGCAGCGGCAGGCCTGGGGAACGGCAGAGTGGAGCACCACGTTTGACCAGCAGGCAGGCTCGTCTGGGAGCTTTGCCCTGTGTGCAGCAGAGCACGAGCGCAGCAGAATGGTCCAGCGGCCATGCTGTCCTGCTTGATTCGCTCACGGCTCAAGTGCAACCCTGCCTACCCCGCCCGCACCTGGTTGGTGCAGATGACGGGCTGCCGTGCGCGGCTGGAGATGATGGATGGCCCCCGCGGCTGCTTTGGCCGGCTGACGCTCGCCGGGCCCACCGAGGCCGTGGGCTATGCGCAGTTCCTGCTGGGCCAGCGGCTGTCCACAGCCGCCTCCTTCCAGGTCAGCACAGGACCACGGGCTGGAGTGCGCCTGCAGCTGCATGGTTTGACGCGCCTGCAGCTGCATAGTTTGACGCTGATCTTGCAAGCACTGCGCTCCTCCTGCCTCCACACGTGCTGCCTTGTTCCAGGGCCTGCTGACGACTGCCGTTGTCCCATTCCCATTCTGTGGCAGATGGGCGGCACCACGTACTACCCATACGGCCCGCCCCAGGCAGTTCCCAGCATGGGCGGCATGCCGCCGGCCTTTGCGCCCGCCCCAGCGCCGGGCATGGCGCCCTATGGCATGGCGGCGCCCTGGGCACCGCCCACCATGCCGGTGATGCAGCAGATGGCGGCAGCGGCGGCCATGATGCCCGCCCTCGTCCGGCAAGGAAGCGCGCCTGAGGCGAGCCATCCGGGCGCGTGAGCAGCGCGACAGCTAGAGAGCGGCAGCGTTAGGACTGAGGCAGCTAGGATGAAAATTGGAGGTAGACCGCAGCCACACAGCTAGCTAGGACACTTGCATCAGATAACTAGGATTACAGGCAGCTCGGTGCCCAGCGCCGGCGCTATCTACGTCTTCACTCTCTTCTCCTGCAGATCACTGACTGACCCCTTGACCCAAGTCGTCTGACCAACTTTTGACAGAAAGCCCTCGCCACTGCACCCACCCTGTGCACTCCCCGCACCTGACTCGCTGCAACCGACCCCGCCACATGCCGCCTGGCCTCCACATGCTGTGCACCCCATTTACCCGCCTTCCTTTTCAACAGGAGGCCGGGCTGGCCCTTGCCAAAGGGTGCTGCAAGCTCCAGCCGCATTTCTCGCCTCCTACCGCGCCCTGTGGGGCAGACCTCCCGTTTTTGCTTTGCCTGCCGCAATGCAGCCCCCCTGTGACTGACCTGAATCTGACTCCCCAACACTTGACTGCGCTTTTCTGGCAAATATTGAGGCTCGAGCTACATTGCAAAATGCTGCACCGGCAGAGAGGGCAGTCAGGTGCACATGTGGGTGGCTTGCACCGGCGGATAGGAGCAGCGAGCAGGCATGGTGCCATGCCGAGTGTGAAGGGAAGCAAAACGTGTCGGATGTTGGCAGAGATTGGGTCAAAAACTCTGGAGGCATGGTTTAAGATCGCAAAGGGGCATCGCAAGCTGCATGTTCAGGGAAGCAATGTTTGATGGACAGGATACAGGAGCAATCATTATGATACGGTGGCAGGCGGGAGTCCCAACGGGAAAGTGGACGGGGAGGCAGTCGGGCTGGCTGCTCACGACGCGTGCTGCTGCACCAGCCGGCACAGCTCCTCATGCGTGGCCCAGGAGTGCACAGCCGCTGCCACACGACGGCCGTCGGGCGAGGTGCCAGCCTGGCGCTCAGCCACCATGCGCTCCAGCGCATGGCCCGCCCGCGCCAGCAGCACGTCCTGGGGGCCCAGCGCCAGGGCGGGGCACAGGTCGTTGGCGCCGTCGCCGCAGTACACAATGCGGCGGCCGGGGTGGGCCACCCGCAGGGCTGCCAGCTCCCGCCCCTTGCACAGGTTGGCGGGGCAGAGGTGGCAGCCGTGGGTGCCGCAGGCCTCGGCGTCATGCCGTGGCTCGATGACCAGCCGGTGGCTGCCGGCCGGCTTGCCGGAGCAGGTGGAGGCGCAGGCAGCGGGAGCGGATGCGGGCCGGGTGGCAGACGAGCGGAAGCCAAACCAGGAGCCAAAGCCGCTGGTGGGAGCCCGGGGAGCGGGCGCCTGCTGTGCCTGCTGCACCGAAGCAGAACTGCTGCCGGCGGCGGCAGCTAGGTCTGTGGTTGAAGCGGAGGGTACCCGCTGGAAGGAGGAGGGGTTGGTGATGATGGTGCGCACGCAGGCCGCCACCTTGGCGCCTTGCAGCACGTGGCCGCTGCGGTGGGCGGGCGGGGAGGGAGGGGCAGCCGAGCAAGTCAGGATCTGGCCCAGGCTGAAGGGGTTGGAACAGCAGGCCAAAACATGAGCAAGCTCAGGCTATATGAACACCGCCCACAACAAACAGCAGCAGCACCCGCATCCTCACATGAAGGTTTGGTTGCAGTCCGACAAGATGGTCACGTTCATGCCCCGCCGTGCCGCCCACTGCACGCAGGCACAGGCAGGGCAGGAAAGGATTAGGCATTGCACGTGGCGGTGCAGCTGTGCTCTGCCACGGCAGAGTTTCCTGATGAGCGGTGTACACTGATGTGCCAAATTGTGAAATAGCTGGCACAGCAGGTCAGTTGGTGCACCCCCATACGGCTACACACCTGCAGCATGCGCACGGACGCGAGCGGCATTTCACGGCCCATCTCGCGCAGGCAGCCAACAAGCGCGTCCCGCGACACGCCGCGCCGCTGCATCTCGCCCAGCACCTGCAAAGAGGGCACAGTGTGGCTGGGTCAAATGCCTGACTTGGTGATTACTGGGGTTGCCAGAGCAACCGCTACTGGAAACGCGGCACAGCAGCTGGCTGCAAGGCACTTGCCGGCAGCCCAGAGGCAAGTAGTCACCGCGCACCGTGTTGGTCACGGGGATGAAGTTGGCGGGCATCTGCACAGTGCTCAGCAGCGAAGTGAGCTCGGGCGCCAGTTCGTCGCACAGGCGCTCACCTGCACAGAGGGTGGGAGGCAAGAACTTGGATGGGCCAGGGGCAGTGCAAACCACCAGGAGGCAGCCAAGTGCATGTTAAACACCCGCTGCTTGCAAGCAACCACGCATGAGGTGAGTTCCAGGCATGCAGCGCACCTGCATCCCAATCCACCAGGGTCCTGTCGAAGTCAAAGACCAGCAGGCAGCCGGCTGCACTGCTCAGCCTGAGCAGCTCGGCATTGGATGGGTCCGAGCTGGCATGCGGCGTGCATGTGACAGCTGGTGTGCGCTGCTGCTGCTGCTGAGCGGTGTCAGGCCGCAGCTTCAGGAGAGGCAGGCTGGCGTTGCGGGGCATGGCGGGGCGGGCAGGGGGTGCCAGGCCCTGTGCGCGGAACCACCTGTGTGGGGGGAGGAGGGAGGGCCACTGAGTGGACAAGCAGCAATCTGGAGGCTTTGCCTGTGGAGTGTGAGTGTGAGGTAGGCGGGAGGAGCCCAGCCAGCCTTGTGCATGCCCTGTTGCACCCTGCCCAAGTCACCCAGCCGCGCCTCACTTTTGCATGTTGAAGCGACGCGCCAGCGGGCTGGCCACATCGGCGGAGCTGGCCAGCTGCTCTAGCAAAGGCGCCACCGCCTCGGTCAACATGCGGTCGTCCTGGTCACCACGGTACTGCAGGCAGGTTAGCGGGGGCAGCGGTAGCAGTCGGGTGAGGGGCATGTTCGGCCTGCAGGGGCGAGCGCCAGCAGATCGAGCACAGCATGCCAGCTGCCATGCTGCAGTGCGCAGGCCCTGCTGCCTCATACGCCACCGCACACACTTCAGTTGCAAGGTGGAGGAGTTCAGCGCACCTGCAGCACCGGCACGCCGTGGTCGGGCTGGAAGTAGAAGGCCAGCGGCGTGTCGTCCACCAGCACGCAGCGGGACAGGTCGCGGCCCAGCCGGCTCATGTCCTGCACGGAAGGGGCAGATGAAGTGGAGACCTTGCACGTCGGCAAACCTCGGCGCTGGATCTCATCCACCATGTTTTGCTGCGCCCGCATTCTCCTCTCCACCACGATCCCTCCCCATCTTCTTGGCCATTCAGCCCCACCTTGACGCAGGGGTAGGCCTCGCAGGCCACAGTGGCGGGGCGGTAGAGGCGGTGGTGGAAGGCGCCCGGGTACCGCGCCTCGATGGCGTCGCAAATGGGGGCCGCATAGTCCTCCAGGCCCGCGGTGAACAGCACCACCTGTGCAGGCGGACAGACAGGAGGAGGGGTGGAATCAATGACTGGTCGGAGGGCAGCGACCTTGTCATGAAAGACAGTGCTGAGTTCGGCTGCGCTTGAGCTTTGCCTGTTCAAGCCCGCTGCACCGCATGCCCCCAACCAGCACCAAGCCATGCGCACCTCTGCAAAGGCGGCCAGGCGGTGCAGGAAGTCACCCAGGCCAGGGCGCTCGACCACAAACACGCCGCCCGGGTTGAGCTTGCCGCCGCGCCCCACAATGTACGTCACTGCAGGAGCGAGGGTGGGCAGGGGTGCGACGTTGGCAGGCATCGGCATGCACTGCCTCCGTCATGATTGGGCTACACCGCAAAAAATGCGCACGCACCCCGCCTCATACCAACCCATGCCCACCTGCGCTGCTGGGCAGCAGTGGGGCGCGCTTGGGCGTGAAGGTGGTGACCAGCGTGCCATCCAGGTCCAGGCAGACGGTCAGCCGCCCCTTGTGCTCCGCCCGCTGCGGCGGCAGCAGCGGCGTCCCTCCCGTGGTGGGCTGCTCCACAACCACCACCTCAGGCCGCGGCGGCCGGTCGACCGCCATGGGAGCTGCTGCCGCCACCGCAGCCTGTGCCTGCGCCACACCCTCCTGCTCCTCCTTCGCGTCATGCTCCTGCTGCTGCTGCTGAGATGCCGCGTCCGCCAGCTGCTTGCTGGCCTCAGCAAGGCTGGAGGACTTGCTGGGAGGGCGGGCCATGTCAGTGGCCATGTCTGTCAGACCATCCACCTCTGCTGCTGCTGCCGCGCCTGCGATGGCAATGGGCCGGCTGGCAGCAGGGGCGGCGCCGCTGCTGGCAGCCAGCGCAGCCAGGGGCACTGCCGTGCTGCCGCTGCTGCGCTGCAGGCTGGCCAGCTTGTGCAGGAAGGCATCCAGGTGGGGGTCCACCTGCAGCCTGTCCAGGTTGAGCAGCTGCGCCTTGCGGCACACGGCGCAGCCAAAGGTGCACACTGCTGCCTCGTCGTCGGACTGGCCAGAGGCGGCCGCCTCCCATACGGCGGCAGCCGGTGCCGCACTGCTGGGGGCTCCCTGCTGCTGCTGGCTCTCAGCCTGCTGCGCAGCCGGCGGCAGCACCGCCACGTGTGTGCTGCTGCCGGCCGTCGCTGCTTCGGCATCTGCTGCCTTGCTGCCCTTTGCGTGCGGTGCACCGCCATGGCTGTGCTTCTGCGCTGCCGTGCAGTGAGCCACCAGGCAGCCCCAGCAGAAGCGGTGGGCACAGGTCAGCACCACGGGGGCGCGTAGCAGGTCCAGGCTGCGGCCGGGTGGGGACAGCCAGGCAAAGAGCTGTTAGGCCATGCATTAGCAAAGCAGAGTTGCAACAAGCTGAGCGGTCCACACAAACAAGCCAGCATTGGGCGCTCACCAGATGGGGCACTGGTACTCCTGCAGCACGTCCGCCATAGGCTGGGGGCTGGGCGCCAGCTCCTGCACAGCGGCGGCAGTGGCGAACAGAGTGAGGACGGCAAGCTGACAGCGGCGAATCAGCTCAGTGACAGCCATTGCAAACCAACACTACCAGGCCTGCGAGCCAGGTGATTGCAGAGCAGGCGGTCCAGCAGCTGAGCGCCCTTGAAAAGCCAGTAGCCACCCCCACACACCTGCGCCAGGACTTCAGCGCGCGTGCTCAGCGCGGCCAGCGTGCCGCTGGTGAAAAAGTGCTGGGTGCTGAGCAGCGCCACTGCGCTGAGGGGCCGCACGGCGCCGGGCGCGCACGCGCCGCGCAGGTGCCGGTTCCGCTTCTTCACCGCCTTGACCACCGCCACATAGTTAAGGGCCACCCACTTGCGCAGCTCGCGCAGCTCGGCACGTAGCGCAGCCACGTCCTGCCAGGGGGTTAGAGGCGGGGTGGCGCTGGTTGGTCACAAGGAGAGGCAGGTGGGTGTGGGGCGCAAGGTGTGCTGCCTTTGTGCGAGAGCAGGCCCCCCTCTGGCAGCCCGCCGTACAACCCAGCACCCCGCACCTGCGGGCTGCTGGCGTGGGAGAGGCTCCCCGCTGCGGCGGCCAGCAGCTCCTCCTGCTCTGCATAGAAGGCAGCTGCCTTGCGCAGCTCGCCACGCAGGGCTGCCTCAAAGCTCGTGCCGTGCGCATCTGCGGCGCAGCGGCGAGCAGGCGGCGACGGTGAAGCAGCAGGGTGTTGCCGTTAGCAGTGTAGAAGATGCACGCCCGGCAACGCGAGTGAGCCTGGACATGCAGCCGGCCCCTGCCCGCCATCACCCACCTGCCGCCACCACGTCGCTTTTTAGGGCCTGCTTCAGCTGGCGGTAGTCCACAAATGCGTGGCCCAGGCGGGAGCGGGCCGCCTCGCCCGCCAGGCGCTTGCCAAACTGCAGCAGCCAGGGGTGCAAGTCCAGCGTGGATGTGTGCTTGCAGGTGAACTAAATGCAGGCGACGAGGGACGGGAGGCATATGCCGCACGCAGCGCCGCCTGCGCCGCCTGCCTTCGCGCAGCCCACCTTCATGGCGCCGGGCTGCCTGGTAGAGCCGCGGGCCTTGGCCTAGAATGGTGCGAGGTGCAGGACCTGCGGCAGGGAGGGCGTAGGGGGCTTTGAGCAGGGGCGGGCTCAAGGCAGCGGCCCAGGGGCGCTGCAGCGCAAAATTTCTGCATGGTCACGCGCTGCAAGCCCCGCGAGGGTCACCCGGCAGGCCGCGCGCGCCGTTCTCAGCAGTGAAGCGCGGTCGCCGCCGGAGGCTGCAGTGCCGCTCAAGCCACCGCTGCTCCGGATGTGAGTAGTGGAGAGAGTAGACAGCGCGAAAGCGTGGTTTCTGGGAATGGGGAGGTTGGGGAACATTCACCTCGCGATACCATACCAGGCCGCACCGGCCGCATGCGGGAAGGCATGACACGACCAGTTGGACAACAGCAGCAACCACTGCAGCGACCATGTGCAGGGAGCTGCCTCAGATGTACCATTGGGTCGCACTTGTCAAAATTTCTCTGCTATCCAGGTGCAGCCCTGCTGCACCAGTGCTGGAGCACCCACCGTTGATATGCATCGCACGTCGCAGCCGCTGCGGAGGCGTCGATGTGGCACCTTGAACCAGGGCACGGTGTGCAGCATGCTAGTCCTGGTACACCGCAGTGGAGACCTTCCATGTTGATCCAGCTTGCACCCCATTCATGACCCTAAGGGACTTGCGCAGACGTTCAGGGTGGTTGTTGCTTCCGGGCTTGCAGCCAGGTGTGGCAGCAGCATGCTCGCACGAGTCGACAAGGTGCTGCTGTTCGCATGCCACTGCTGTCTCTGGACCCATACTTTCCTGTGTCCTGTAATTTACATCGATGACGCATTTACCCAAATGCTGAAACTTTGAAAGCATGCCGAGTCGGCTCAGCATCGCCAGCAGCCTGTCATGCTTGCTGCGCGGTGCTGAGCGCGAGTCGTGCGTGCATTTACAGCAGCATCGGCTGATAGCAATTCTGATCAGACTCTTCGTACCAGGATGATGATTCAGCTGCATCCTGGAATTCGAGCTTTGGGGGCCGGCTCTCACTCAAAACTAGGCTGCTCTGGTCTCCACGATGTTTGCAGCGGAACATCCCCCACCAGTCAAGCAACAACACGGTTGGGCTGGCGGTTGAATGAATGGCCCGGTTGAAAGCACTATATCAAGAGCGTCATAGCATAATAGCTCTTACTGGCTGCAATCAGGTGTGGCAGCGGACCTGCAGTTGCCCTCTGCAACGCGGCGGTGCCTGGCCGCTGCTGTG
This sequence comes from Chlorella sp. Dachan, assembly GCA_006782975.1. Lineage (NCBI taxonomy): Eukaryota > Viridiplantae > Chlorophyta > Trebouxiophyceae > Chlorellales > Chlorellaceae > Chlorella > Chlorella sp. Dachan. The sequence continues at coordinate 2,620,396 of RRZL01000080.1, read as the reverse complement.
CGCTGGGGCGGCGGCGGCAGCAGCGGCAGGTTGCTCGGAGCAGGGTGTAGCTTGCTATTCATGCGCATGAAGCTCGGTGCCTCTCCATGAGCCGGGAGCAGGCGCAGCAGCCTCCGTTGCAGCGCGCCGGGGCCCACAAGCTCGTGAGGGCTCCCGGGGCGCTGCTGGACCAGCTGAGGCAGCGGGCGGCGCAGCAACAAGTGCAGCAGCAGCAGCTCCACCGGGCCAACGCGCCCTTGAGCAGCGCAGCGGCTGCACTGGCGCCACCGGCGGCCCGGCAGCCTGCGCAGCCCGCAGCAGCCCCACAGCAGCAGCAGCAGCGACCAGGCGGCCGCAGCAGGACATGGACGCGAGCTACAGCCGGACAGCACACTGCTCCTGCAGTTGCGCACTCCATCCAGGCTGGGGCCGCACCGCGTGCTGCTGCGCCAACCTCAGCCAGGCCAGCGACGATGCGTCGACCAGTGGCGGCAGTTGGAGCCCAGCAGCATCTCAGCAACACATGGACGCGGCCTGGTGCAGTGGCACTGGCGCAGCAGCAGCAGCAGCAGCAGCAGCAGCAGCAGCAGCAGCAGCGGCGGCGGCTTGTGGCCGCAGACCCAACGGCAGGGATCGCAGCGGCCAAACCCGGCGCGCAGCCAGCCCAGCTGGCAGCAGCAGCACCAGCACCAGCAGCTGCAGCAGCCAGGCTGCCCACCACACACGCTGCTGTGACGCCTGCGCAAAATGCGCCCAGCGTCATTCAGCAGGGCAAGACGGTGACTGTGCTGAGCAGCACAGCAGGCGGTGGGCAGCAGCAGCGGCTGCTGGTGTACAAGACAGGCAAGCGAGGCAAGAGCTTGCAGCGCACTGCTGTCAAGGCTGCTTCCCGGGGCAACCTGACATGGCGAAACCCTGCCTGCGTGGGAGAGGCAGCAGCTGGTGCTGCGGCAGGCACCAGGCCAGCCAGTGGGCAGGCAGCTGGAGTGGCACCAGCAGCAGGAGCAGCCTCAGGGCCCAGCAGAAGCAAGGGCAGCCATGCCCCAGTGCTGAGTCAACCGCGGCGCAGAAGCAGCAAGTGGCACAAGTACACTCGGCCCGCTGCCGAGGTGCCCGCAGCTGCCCCTGGAGCGCCCAAGCAGGTCACCGCAACACCCGCCAGCAAGCTTGCCAGCGGCACCCGGCGGAAGCAGCGGGGGCTGGGCAGTGCAGCTGCGGCTGTGGGGCGCGGCGGCAGCAAGCTGCTGCGGCTGGGCGGTACCTTGTACAAGGTGTGGCCGCGGCGATGCGGCCATGAGCTGCAGCTGATGGCTGCGGTTGGCGCGACTGGTTGCGGATGGCAGCAATGTCCGTCATGCACAGCACCCATGCAGCCGGCATAGCAACCGGGTGTGCCTGCCTCCCCTGTGCAGGTGGTGGGCGGCAAGCGCAACGCCAAGTCGCTGCGTCGACAATCAAGCAGCGAGCTGGCGGCAGGCGCCGCAGCAAGGGCAACAACAGCGCCGCCGCCGCCAGCAGGGGCAGCTGCAGCATACGAGCAGCAACGGCGGCAGCACGCAGCTGCTTCGTCTCGCCCAGCAGCAGCTGCTCTGGGCACTCAACGCATTGGACACTACAAGCTGGTGCCAGCCGCCACTGCAGCCGGCGCTGGGGCATGCAGCCGGCGGTTGGCGGGCGGCAAGTCACCTGCAAGTGCAGCCGCCACTCCAGCTGCATTGAAGCCTCGGGGCGGAGTGAGCAAGGTGGTTGGCGGCGGGGGCAGCGCTGGCAAACAGCTGCAGCCGCAAGCGTCAGCAGCAGCAGCAAGAGTGAGAGGGGCAGGCAGCCGGCGCAGCAGGGGGCGCCGGAGCGGCAGCGCTGCTGGCATTGTGTACTGCCCCATCTACTGCCGCACCGGCAAGTGTGAGCGGCGCGGCAAGGGCTGCCCATACAAGTGAGTATGGCAGAACTTGCACCACCGCGTGCTTGGCATTTCTACTCACAGGCTGCATTGCACTCCTGAGCATTTGGGAAGGGCGGGTGGTGCATCTCATGGCCATGGTCAAACCCCGCCCTGATGTTTACTTCGCCCCGCAGGCATGACTCCACCAAGCGCACGGTGTGCCCCCACTGGCTGCACGGCACCTGCCCGCTGGGCACTGCCTGCCCGCTGCAGCACCAGCGCAAGCCGGAGCTGATGCCCATCTGCATGCATTTCCTCAAGGTGGGGGGACTGGTGGGGAGCCCAAGAGCCTGCCCGACCGTGATTGAAGATGTGTATGGACACGTACAGTAGCCGTATGAACACGTCTAGTAGCCGTTGTCTTGTGCCCCACCCAACCTCTGCGATCCCACCAGCCTGACCGCACCTCCGACCTGCCTGCCTGCTCCTGCTCCGCAGGGCTGCTGCACCGCGGAGCCCTGCCCCTACGTGCATGTCAACCTGCCTGCCGGGGCACCCATCTGCACCCGCTTCCTGCGCGGCTACTGCCCAGCCGGCACGGCCTGCCCTCACAAGCACTACACGCTGCGCATGGTGCGGGACGAAAAGCGGCTGGAGGCGGCGGCCGAAGCCTCACCAGAGGGCGGTCGTCCAGCTGGGCGTGGCGGCAGCAAGCGCAAGCAGCAGCGCGGCGGCCGCGGCCGCTACTTTGACGTGCCTTCGTCAGGGGGCTCAGGCAGTGCAGCAGGCGGGGGCCAGCAGCCAGCCAAGGAAGGAGGGCAGGACCAGCAGCGCGGCAGTGAAAAGGAAGGCGAGGAAGGCGACGGGGCCCAGGCCGGCGAGCGGCATCCCAAGCGGCGCCGCCTCAGCGGTGACGGTGCACCCGAGGCACAGCGGCGGGCATCGGATGCGCTCAAGCCCGCCTTCCTGCTTGACGACTTTGTGCCGCTGTAGCCCAGCACAATGTTGACTGTGTCTATTCATTACGGTGTGAATTGAACAGGCCAGCTGCGCAAAGAGCGAGCCTTCCCTCTTTGCCAACGCATGTCGGCCTCCATGTATGGCATGCTATGCAGATAGCAACAGTGAGTGTGCAGGAGCGCCTTCAAGATCTGTCAGGAAACTAACAAGAGAGCTTTCAGCCCAGGACCCAGAGGGTTCCTAGCTATGAAGACCGTCGTGAATTGCTTCTCTTTGGTATCCTCATCCAGAAGGGAAGGCGGTTGCACAGCAGATGCAACAACATGCATGCAGGGATGCAAGGCACACACATCGTGTCCGCTGTGGCAGCTGCGCCCACTGATGCCGCCCTGTCTTGGCTTGACAATTTCGTTGTTACAGGCGGCATGGCACATACGACTGCACAGCAACAACCTGCCGCTCACGTGCGCAGTGAGCTGCACACTTGATGGATAGTGGTGATGACCTGCAGGCAGGATGAGGTGTTTCGCAAGTGTTTTCAGCCGGAAGCAGTTGCGATAGCAGGCATGCAAATACATGCTGTGCATTGGTGATGCAGCAAGATTGGTGGGGGTAGGTGGGCACTCAGACATCCAAGGAAGGTGAGCCGCAGCAGCGCTCAAGCCCGGCGAAAGGCGAACGCTCTAGAGCGGGCACTGCGAATGTTGTGTGAGAAACGCCCTGTTTGGAAATCTCAATCCTTGTGCCACCAAGCCCCACATGCGACCAACTAAGCAGGAGCTGCTTGACGGCCCTAGGCTGTCTGGCACGTGGCCAGCCAGCGGGTGGCAGGAAAGCACCCTGGCAGGGACAGGTGTCTTCACGGCAGCGGAACGACAGAAGCACAAGCAACAACACATCTCTGCTCAATGGCCCTAGGCTGTCTGGCACGTGGCCAGCCAGCGGGTGGCAGGAAAGCACCCTGGCAGGGACTGGTGTCTTCACAGCAGCGCCGGTGAAAAATGCATGCGTGTAAAAATGCATGCTAGCGGTCGCGCAAAAACAAGTTGCGAGGTGGGCAGTCATTGGAAGGAGAAGTCGTATTAAGTTGAGTGTTTTAATCACAAAGGATCAGAAACAGCCTCAAAAGCTTAATCATCCTGCCAGCCTCGCAACAAAGGTGGTGGTGCACGTGCAAAAGAGCGTGTGTGTGTGTGCACAAGTTGCAGTGCAGGGCAGCAGCTTGCTTCACAGCGGCTCCTCTCACCTCGAACGACTCAGGCACAGCGCGCCATGTGGGACTGAGTAGTGTTGGTCGGCGTTTGCTGGATTAAAATGGTGGTGGCTCCTGCGGCACGCAGCAGGCAGATACGCAGCAGGGTCAGGGATGTGTGCAAGGGGGAGAGGAGTGTCGGGACGCTTATACATGCAGGCTGCACCAGATGCAGCAGCCGGCACTGAAACGCGCCCCTGTTGCTCTTGCTGCGTGGTATGTTGAGCGAAGGGGGGGCAATATGCACCCAGCGCTCGACCGTCAGCACAGCGTACACATCACTATCCATCCGCAGACCCCACAACCCACAAGCTGGCGCTCACCAGTTTGGAACGGGTGGCTGGTGTGACGGCGTTCAAGACGGCATGCGTGCTGCACCTGAAGAGCGGCAGGCAGGGGTGGCAGAGGTGGTGAGAGCCTGCACTTGCACCTTCACATGGTTGAGGAGAGGGCCGAAGCGCGCCAGTCAGCACGACATGTTGGGCCACACACGTGAGCGTTGGCATGGAGAAATGTCCAGGGGCAATCGTCCTGCTGGGGCATGCTTTGGGTGCCGGCAAGATAGCGAGCCCCCAGGTCAACGGCCGGTGGTGCCTTGATCATAACACCTCCCGGCCTCGTCGCTCTTGCTTCTGGGAACGGACCCCAGGGGATGGCATTGCCCCAGTGGCCAACTATTTTGAAGCCTGGCGGTGCGCGGCATGTGTGCATGGAGATGCAAGCGGGTGCGGGCCCGCTGCGAGCGTGCAACGAGTGGGTTCTGCTCAGACAGCCAAGAGAAACACAATCTTCAATGTGGCTCTGTGAGCCTCAGAAACTCTAGTCCGTTATTTCTCGGTTCATCACCGCAGAACCCAGAGGCGTGACAGTGACAAGCAGCGGCCAAGAAGCATGCATGCAAATGCGCAGGGCAGCTCACCATGGCCCAGAGGACGGGTGGTGGAGATAGTTGGGGCGAGGGGGGCTCTGGTTAGCAGGGGCCGTACAGCTCGATCCTGCGCGGAGGGAAGGCCATGGGGAACGGGGTGGAGTCGATGGCGCAAGCGAGCACACGTGGTGGTTGCAGTGCAGCAGGCAATGGCGAGTGGATCGGTCACTAGTTATCGGCATGAGCGGTGGCTTCATCAGCAACACGGACCAATAGTGAAAGGGTATCCTCATCTCCACTCGTAGCACCACAAATGCAAGCCATTGAGCAGGTGGCAAGCACGGATGCAGGTGGCGGCCCAGGCCGGCGGCGGCGCGTCGCTCAGTCAAAAGAACGTGAGTAAGAACCGTGCTTCTCTTCAACAAGATCAGAGTGAGCTGGGAAACGGCATTCGTCACCGCGAGCGGGCCACTGGCCATGTGATGGGTGCACAGTGCAAAGCGCAGGTGGCACGTGCAGGCGGCAGTGGCGGAGCACGCGCGTGCGGGTTCGGGGCCAAAAACGGCAGTCTAGTCCTCAGTGCTGTTGCCCTGGCTGTGGGCGCAGGTAGGACTGGGGCGACAAAACAAGTCGTCATCACCCGGGCGCGTGCAGGCGGCGGCAGTGCGTGGTGCAGTGGGAGCAGCTTCCGACGGCGGCAAGGCGGCAGCACGCACCTGAGGGAGGGTTGCGCAGGCCGGAAACTAGCCAAAGGTGCAGTTGCTTGCCGAATCGGGTTGGTGAGCTGCAGCCAGGAAGAGGGTGGCAAGCAACAGTCAAAGGCTGTATGCAGGCAGTGGGCAAAGGCGGCGGGGGCGTGGCGGCTGCTGGAGGCCTCGCCGCCGCACGGCCACATGCATGCCTGCCCGCTGAAGGTCCTCTGGCACATGCTGGGCGGCGTGAAGCAGCTCTGGAGGGAGCATGCATCATGCAGGTTGGGGTGGAGCCCAACAAGGGCAGCCCGCTGCTGGCAGGGCAGCCCGCACCTTGCGTCGATGGCTCAGAGTCGCGGCCTGCACACAGCGCAGCTGCTCGGGGAGTGCGCGCTGCAGCAAGCATGCCCCGCTCAGGGCGGGCGCCCCAGAAGGTCCCTGGGCCGCCACGATGGCGGTTCAGGTGGTGATAGAATGGCGGAGGGGAGCCGGGGCTGCTCTTTCAGGCCTGCCAGCCTCATGCAGCCCTCTCCATGCACGGCAGCCCTGGATCAGTGGGCGCCATCGGAGCCCGCACGCGGTCGCCGACACCCGGATCGTCGGCAAACCAGCCTCAGGGCTCCCATCGCGCAAAGTTCCCACCGGGCCTCGGCCAAACGCTGCCGAACAGCCCTGCAATCGGCCCCCCCGCATCACGGCCGTCCGATCAGCCCCGTAACTGATCTGTAGCACGACCCAGATGGCCGACGCAGAGCCCGCAGCACCGGCGCCGGCCCCCGAGCAGCCCGCCCAGCAGACAGCCGAGGCGCCAGCCGGGCAGGAAGCCGCCGCTCGAGCTGCAGAGCAGCCAGCGGCTCCTGCAGCAGCAGCTGAGGCGCCAGCGGCGACGGCGGCGGCAGCGGTCGAGCCAGGCGCGGCCGCAGCAGCAGCAGCAGCTGCCCCCTCACCTGCACCAACGGCATCCGAGCCGCGCCTGCCTGTTCGCGCGTACCTGGAGCAGACGGGTGTGCACCGGGCGCTGTGGAGGAAGAGTTGTCGCGATGAACAACTGTGCTTGTGCATCGCAGTGGGCTGCCTCCACGTTCAATGCTGCTCAGGGGGTCGAACTTCCAAGCTCCTGCGGCGGCTGGACTGCAGCCCGGCGCCGCTTGCAAACAGCTTGAAATGCATGCCAGGTGCTGACCCGATGAGGTACACCGCTTCCTGTCTGTCCCTGCAGTGGTGCCCGTGCTGATGCAAGGCATGATGGAGCTGAACCGCAAGCGGCCCGCCGACCCCATCGAGTTCCTGTGCACCTTCCTGCAGCAGCACAACCCCAAGAAGCAGCAAAAGACCAACTGAGGCCGGCAGCTGCTTGTTGAGCGCTGTCGCGCTGTTTTGCGCACCATCTGTTCCGCCATCCCTGCCCATCAACCACCCTTGTGCCATCACTGTGCCCACCTGGCGTGTTGCTGCCTCCCTTTGTCACCACGAAGTATCACTTGTGACCTCCTGACACTCCTGTAAGATTGCCATGCTCGCTGCGGCACTATGCATCACCAGTGGGCATCTGCATTTGGGAGGCCATGGCAGGTGCACAGCACTGCTGGCAGGCCGTAAGGCATGAGGCTGCCTGCAGGTCTTCCAGACGTATTTCGACCGCAACCTGCACTTTTCCTGAACCACCAGGCGCTATGGAGCTGAGTGAAGCCCTCGCCGTGCTGCAGCTCCCCGCGAGCGCGCTGCCGTCTTTGACCGCCGAGGCTGTGCGCAAGCAGTACCTGCGGCTGGCGCTGCGCACACACCCTGACAAGAACCCAGACGATCCGCTCGCTGCGGAGCGCTTTGCAGCTCTAGGCGAGGCGCATGCGGCGGTGCTTGCGGCCGTCGCCGCCGATGCTGCGGCACACGACGAGCAGCGGCGGACTGCCACCCTTCTTGACCTGCTGCTACGAGCCCTGGCTGGAGAGGACGTAGAGGCCGAGCTGCGGGCGGCGGGAGAGTACCGGCCGCCAACCGCCTTTGGCGTGGACCTTGCGGTGCCATTTGATGCGCGGGTGGCGGCGCCACCCGCGGGGCCGCCAGGCGCAGTAGCCGCTGGGGCGGAGCCCGACATGCGGCAGGCCTTCCGCGAGATGTTCCAGGAGGAGGGACTGACTGAGGATGGAGATCCACTGGGCGGCTACGAGCTGCCGCTGGTGCGGGAGGTATAGGAAATCTGAATTGGTTTTGGCTGTTTGCAGCTGCTCTGCCCTGCTCTGCCCTCTTGCAACCCTATCACTGCTGCTGATGCGCCTCCAATGGGCCGATGCTTGGCTCGTTGCCTCCAACTTCCAGTACTTCCACGAACTGCCATCGGCTTTGCGTTGCTACTCAACCGCTGCACACGTGTGCCCACGTCTCGGCCTCGCCTGTTGACTCCCCGCATTCTGAACCCAACTGCATTCTGAACCCAACTCAACTGAACTTGTGTGCCTTAGCTTGTTACAAAAGTTTCTGCAGAAACTGCGACCAGAAGGGTACGGTACAACGCAGAGGCAGGGCAGGGAGGGGTACAGATGGGAGCAGCCGCTTACACTATGAACAAGTAGTGCACAACGCGCCTGGCGTGGCATAACACATGTGGATGCAGCCGACGCTGCCCAGGGGCGGAGCCAGTCACCCAAAGCAGGCTTCGCTGCTTACTGGCCCTTGCCGCCCTGCTGCTTGCGCACATTCCAGCTCAGGCCCTCGCGCATGCTGAGGAACCAGTCGTGGGAGGCATCCAGCGCGCACACCTATGGGCAGGCGACAGGGGCAGCAGCGAGGGAAGCGGGTAGTGGTCAGTGCAGCAGGGGGGGCTTCCGTGACAACGCCCCACAGTTGCCAGTGCTGGGCAAAGCATGCGCTGGGTGGCACACTCACCATGGGCGCTGGCCAGTGGCTCATGGAGATGAGCACAGAGTCGCCGGGCCGCAGCTCCTGGCGGCTGCGCCCGTCAAACGAGCAAAAGGCGGAGGAGCGGCTATCCAGCGGCACCTGGGGCCATGGAGGGGAAGTGGTGGCACAGAGGGGTGGTGTGTGGCAGTGAGGAGCTGGCCAATGGCAAGAGATGAGCAATTCGTCACAGCAGCGGGTGGGTTGGTGTCTCCTAGCACCCGCCATCTCCGTGGTCGGACCACACGCCACCACGGCTGGAATAAGCAGGGCTTGTTGTTGCACCAGCTAGGCACCCACCTTGACGCGCAGCGCGACATGCTCGGGCAGCACCAGCGGCCGCGAGGACAGAGAATGGGGGCAGATGGGGGTGAATAAGAAGCAGGGCACCGCGGGGTGCACCATTGCACCGCCCGCTGCCAGGTTGTAGGCCGTGGAGCCTGTGCAGGCAGGGCGGGGTGCAGGGCAGTGGGGTGTGCGTAGTATTTTATGCTGTCACCTGCCCTGGTACAACTGCTTGCAAAACTATGGCGGCTCAGCTTGAGGGCTGCTGCGTCAACCTTCACCCGACTGTTGTTGCACCTGTTGGAGTGGCCACAATCAAGCCATCGCCCTGCACCACCGTCACATGGTTCTGGTCCACGTAGCACTGCAGGGAGGAGAGCAGAGGCAGGGATGAGCCACAGAAGACCCACATGCAGCAGTAAAAGCAGCCCAACCAGTACAGTGTTGGGCAAGCTAGCCCACCGAACAGGCTACAGCTGCTTGCGAGGCGTAGGCGGCGGGGCAGGAAGATAGGACGCACTGCGCCTGCAACACACCGCCCCCACTCTGGCAGGCGGTGGAGTCCTGAGAGACAGACCTGCAGGTTGCACAGCTGGGGCTTCATGCCGCGGTCGATCACCACCTCATTCAGCACAACAAACTCCTGGGCAGCAGGACAACAGGGTTAGGCAGGTTAACAGCCGGTGGATGTGGCACATGAGCGTTTCCAGGCGCCTGTGCATGCAGCAAGTTTGATGCTGCAGCTCATGCATCAAGGCAGGCTAGGGAAAGCCAAAGCTGGCAGATGTGGCCTTTGCCCTGGGCTCGCCTCCTGGCAGGACGGTGCGCCAGAAGTGAGGTCTGGGCTGGAGCTGCTCCCGCGGATGATGCGGCACTGCGGCAGAAGTCAAGGGCGGGAACAGGCGAACAATTCCAGCGTGGCGTTTTTCACTGTCAAAAGGATCTTGCCAGGTACAGAGCTTTGAACGGCTGCAGCCAGAAGTTTCACCTGGGGGCACCATGCAGCGAACCCTCAGCATGATTCCTGTCGGTGCGCTCATGCCTTTCCAGCTCTGCCGCCATCTACAAGCATTCCAGCCCTCAGCATACACGGCTCCTTCACACACCTGCAGGCGGTGGCGCAGCATTAGCGGCACACCCCGCTCCAGGCCCGTCACCCCGCTGAGCACGGCCTCCATGTGGCTGATGCCAAAGGGCGTCATGAAGCCCAGCGAGCCCATGGCAAAGGGCACCTGCGTGGGGACGGGGAAGCAGAAACGCATGCGTGGGCTGGGCAGGGGCTGTGACGCAAGGCCTTGCTGACCTTTCTAGAGCTTGGTCGGTGCGCACCCCCAGGTCACCAGAACAATACAGCGCTCTCCTGCACACCCTTCCGACGCACCAGCGGCGGCACAGGTCCCGCTGCAAACAGGCCGCACGTCCATAGCACGGTGCCATCACCGCCCAGGGTAACCACCATGTCCAGCTGGTGGCCCACAGAGGAAGGCACAGCTGGTGGGCAGCCGCAGGAGGAGGGGTCGGGCCACGTGCGCAGCTGGCGCGACACATCCAGCACAGCCTGCGGCCGCAGTGTCGGCGGCATGCCGTGCAGCGCTGCGGCGGCCGCTGCGGCGGTGACGTTGCCATCGTGGCTGTCGTAGCTGCTCAGAGGGCTGCCTGCAAGATGCGGCGCGCTGCCGGTGTGGTGCAGCCCCAGGCCGGCACCGCCGCCTGCCGGGCTGCTGCCCAGCACAGCCGCCGAAGACGACAGGCTGCCGCCGCCGAAGGAGCCGCTGCCTGCGCCCAGTGGGCTGGTGCCTAGGAACGCGGCGCTGCCCAGGCTGCGCTTGATGCTGCTGCTGTTGATGGAGTAGGCTGCTGCCGCTGCGCAGCCGGAGCCGTTGGCCTGTACACCACCATTGCCCCCAGCGGCAGGTATGCTGATGCCTGCGCTCCTGCCGCTGCTGCTCGCTGCCGCTGAGCCGCTGGCTGCTGTGGCAGTGCCGCTACGCAGGCACTGCTCAACCGCAGGCGCCAGCTCAGCGTGCGCCTCGGGCTCCACCCACACCGTCACCCCGCGCTGCAGCAGCCAGGCCACCACGCGCACCGCGCTGTGGAACACAGCGGGCGCCGGCTTGTACACAACCAGCACCGCTGAGGGCGGCGACAGCCACTGCAACTTGAGGTGCTGGCCGGAGGCACGCCACGTCGCTTCCTGCGACTCATCCAGCGAGCTGCACAGTGGTGCAGACGGGGTGGTGGCAGCAGAGCGAAGGGGTGAGCGGCAGCAGAGAGCGTCGCTATGTCGGCGGTTGCAAAGCATCACAACCACTGCCCAGCGAGAGGACAGATGGTCAACATGCAAGCGACTGTGGAGGGCACCCATCCCTCTGCTGCACTACAGGCCCGTGAGCTCAAGCTGCGCAGGCCACTCACTTGGGCTCTGCATCTGCCAGGTTCAGCAGGGCCGCGGTGCTCTGGAACGGGGTGGCCCCGGAGCCAAGGCTGCTCCTGGCTGTCGCGGGGCTGCCCACCTCCAGGTCAGACAATGAGGCGCGACTGGCATAGCCATGCATTCCCGGTGGGCCGCCATGGCTGCTGCTGCCACTGGCCACGTCTGCAAGTGACGCCCGGCTGGGGTGTGGCTGCGGACAGGAGAGGTGGGCAGGCGCTTGTGTGGGACAGGCGGACAACGCAGGCTGAGTCCTGTGCAAAGCAAGACAAAGGTACACCAGCAGCAGCTTCCACGCAGCACCAACAGTGACGGCCTACATAAGCAGGCAAACAAACCAGGCGCAGCGTCAGACCCGCCAGCGTGCCCACCTGCATGCCGCGTTCATACGCCTTGCGGTAGCTGCGCGGCACAGCCGCCACCAGCTTGAAGCGCGCCTTGCCTGGCTGCAGCGCGCCCTCGGCGGCTGCGGTGTGACGGAAGGATGCCTGCCGCGCGCCTGCCGCAGCCGCCCATGACTGCGCAAGCGCCACCGACACGGCAGCAGCAGCGGTGGCGCCCACCCCCGCCGCCCCGTCGTCGTGCAGCGCCACCTCCTGCCCCTCCTCCCGCTGCTCGCAGCTGTCCTGCGGCGCCAGCTCCGCTGACCCCCCGCTGCTCAAGGTGGAGCTGCCAGCCACTGCGGCTGACGCGTCGCGCAGCAGCGAGCAGGCGGCCAGCATGCTGGAGAGGCGG
>RRZL01000080.1:2597556-2608291 GCA_006782975.1 Chlorella sp. Dachan | reverse complement strand
GCGGCACCGCCACGTGCGCCACTGCCGAGGCGTGCGCCACCGCCGACCGCACGCTGAGTGAGCGGTCGGCCAGGTGCAGCGGCAGCGAGTGCGGCGGCGAGCGCAGTATGCCGCCGTGCGCCCCATCCAGTTGCGAAGCCGCTGGGCCGCCGGCGCTGTGAGCCGTGGCGCGGCGCGCAAACGGTGAGTGGCTGCGCCCACCTGGCGACGTCGGCGACCCGTCGCCCTGTTGCTGCTGCTGCTGCGCTTGCTGCTGTGCTTGCTGCTGCACCTCCTGTTGTGCCTGCTCTCGCAGCTGCCGCTCGTGCTCAAACCTGGCCAGGCACGAGCAGCGCATTTCACGTCTATCGCTAGTTTGCTCATAACCTTGCAGTTTTCGCAACACCGCATACTGCACGACACGCCCTCCGCAGTCCCCACCCACTCACTGCTGGTGCCAGTGCGCAGCCTGCGCCTGCGCCGCCGCCGCCTGCCGGCGTGCCTCCGCCACCGCCGCCTCCACGCCTGCAGCGTGGCGGAGAGGGAGATGGTGAAACATGGACGATCAGGCAGGCCAGACAGTCACCCCAGAAGGCGGCCAGCCGCCCAGAACGCGCCTGTAAGCAGGTCCTCCAGTGCCACGGGCGTCTGCTGCGCCCTGGCGCAGGGCGCGCAGGGCGGCACGTCTCCGTCGCCCTTCATCGTTTGGAATGCAGGGGTTAAGAAGGCTTGGATCTTTGTTTTGGGCGACGCGCTGACTCAGCAAGAGAGGAGGGCTTTGGCGGCCCATCGCTGGGCTTTGATCAGCTTGCAGGCTCCTGCCGATACTGGCGGCACACTACCCAGCAGTGCAGCTGTCGACAAGAGCGCGAGCGACGACGGGCCTCCCGATTCTTTCTCGCTCTGCAACTGGAGGCAGCTTAACGCTGCTGTGTAAATCATAGGTGTGCTGTGGCGCGCGCCTCTTGGTGCCGTGGAGTCGCCCCCGCCTGCCGCCGCCACTCGCAATTTGCCGCCGCCACCCGCGACTTGCCACGCCGCCGCCTGCCCGCTATGGCAGCAGCGCTGCCGATTGAGAGGCTTTGGCCTCTTGCACTGCTCCTACAGGCACCAGCAGCGTCAACGGCCCCATGGTGCTTGTCCTGTGCATAGGCGACCTGCACATAGTGCGTCGGGAGGCCCCACGCGCCCGCTGCTGCTGCCCGTCTGTCGGCCGGTTGGCTCGCCCTGTCTGCCCAGCCTTGCCTTGCCCTTCGTGTATTTTCGGCTGATCACGCAGCCACCCTGTCGGTCGTGTTCACCCTCGCTGCTGGTGCAGCCGCACCGTGCCACGGACTTGCCTCCCAAGTTCAAGGCGCTGCTGGTGCCGGGCAAGATTGCTCACATCCTCTGCCCGGGGAACCTGTGCACAGAGGTGAGCACAGAGGTGTGCACAGAGGTGTGCACAGAGGTGAGCCCGGCGGCAGCTGCGCAGCCAGAGCCAAGGCTGCAGAGCAGAGCGGCTGCCCCGCCACGGCTTGCTGGGTACAAGCAGTCCATGTCTGCATGCCAACCCTACAACAACCATTGCTGCTTGTGTCCCGCCAGGCCGCCTACGACTACCTGCGCTCCGTGTGCTCCGACGTGACTGTCACGCAAGGCGACTTTGATGAGAGCACCAAGTGGCCCGACACGCAGGCAAGTGCCTGCCGCGGCGCCGTTGCAACATGGCCTGTACCTGTCAGCACCGCGGCACTCGTGGCATTGTTGCTCCCACCAGGCTGCCATGCTACCGTTGGCTGTGCAGGTGGTGTCCATCGGCGACTTTCGGATAGGCGTCTGCCATGGGCACCAGGTGCGCTCGTGATCCTGCCTGCGGTGGATCTGCAGATTGTCGCTTGCATGCCATCCGCATGGTCAGGGCTTGCAGATGTTGGTGCTACCTGCTCAAATCCGTGCACCGTTCCACTTCCTCGGGCTTCCGGTGGCAGGTGGTGCCCTGGGGCGACCGCGATGCGCTGGCCATCCTGCAGCGCAAGCTGGACTGCGACATCCTGGTGACGGGGCACACACATGTGCGCATACATGCGGTGTTTGCTGGCGGCAAGTGGCAGCGATCATGAGTGCACGCGATCCACATCTGCTGGCCCTTGTGGGATGCAGGGAGCGAGGGCCCTGGGGCGGCAAGCAGCGGCGCCTGGGTTGCCCCGTCAGCTCGAGACACGTGCCTGCTGCCCCTGCAGGCGTTTGCGGCCTACAGGCATGAAGACCGGCTGGTCATCAGCACCGGCTCCGCCACCGGCGCCTACAGCGCGCTTTTGGAGGATGGGCGGCAACCCACACCCTCCTTTGCGCTCATGGACGTGGATGGTGGCAAGGTGGGGCGACAGGGCTAGGCATGGGTGCATTACAACGCCACCGAGAACGCAGGGCCGGCTGGTGGCCGTGCTGGGCTGCATCTTGCGCCTGCTGGTGGGGTTTGTGACATATGATCATGACAAGGCAACCACTGTCTCTGCCGCCATGCCGCAGGCGACGGTGTACGTGTACGAGCTGGTGGACGACCAAGTGAAGGTGAGGACCGTTGAATGAAAGGGGAAGGCGCCCCACCACACGTCATCGAGGCACGCCCTGGTGGCATCCTGTTGTGTGTGCTCGTCGCTCTACCTGCCCCGCCACACATCCTGGCCACAGCTGTAGCTTGCTTCAGACTGTCTGCCGGTTAGCACTTCCCACCAATTGTTCCCACTCTCGTTGGGCTGCAGGTGGACAAGTTGGAGTTCACCAAGCGGCCCAGTGGCGGCAGCGGCGCACTGCAGTTGTGACGCGAAGTTCAGCGGCCGGCGACTTTGCAAAGCTGGTACATTTATGCCCGGCTGCAGGCTTTGATCATGGTGCAGAGCAAGTATGCCATTGTAACGTTGCTGAGTTTGGGTAGGCGCAGGCTCACGCAATCAAACATTGGCAGGGCAGGCGCTGGCACGCTTCATGCCAGGCTCGGCGCACTGTCCATTGCTTTGCGATTGCTGCTGTTGGCCTAAATCGCCCGCGAATGGTGCGCTAAGTTGGGGAAGGCGAGCGGAGCAGGGCTATCGCGGCCCCCAGGGAGACTGCGGCCTCGAGGCTGCCAGCAAGGGAGCCCAGATGAAGTACGACGAGGGACAGCGTGTCGAGGTGAGCCCAGGGCGCGCCGGGCCGCTCGCAAGCTGGCTCGACGGGCGTCTGCCGCGCTTCAGGGCCTTGCAAGCAGTCAGTGGAGGCTGCCCGCCGCCAAAGGCGCAGCCGCCTCGCCACCAAAACAATTTGTGCACCTTGCTGCCGCCGCCGCCTCCTGCCGCCGCCCACGCAGCAGCCTGCCCAGGCTAGGCAGCCAGCAGCTCAGCCTTCTTCATGTCTGGCCCTTGCGGTACTTGACCCTCACTCGACAGGTGTCGGGCGACCCTGAGGACCCCGGCTTTGCGGGCTCCTGGTGGACGGCTGTGGTGGTGCGGCAGCAGCGGCGCGGTCGCGGCGCTGGGCAGATCACTGTCCGCTACGACGAGGTGCGCCTGGCCTGACCTTGCGCTGTGCTGACGCGCATGGACAGGACTGCAGCTTGATCGTTGTTGACTCACATCCAGCAATATGCCGCTGCCTGGGTCTTTCAAGCTGGCTGCGGCAGCTGGCTAAGCGCAGTGTTGCATTTTGGGCCGCATCGGCTCAGCACCTCCCCCGCTCCCTTAGCACACACAGCTGCTGGAGGATGATGGGGTGACCAAGGCTGAGGAGACGCTGCACTTCTCCCGCGTGCGCCCCGCCTGTGCGGATGACAGCTGCACCAAGCCGCTGGCCGACCGCCATCCTGGCGACCCGGTGGACTGCTGGCACGATGACGGCTGGTGGGAGGTGCGACTGTTCCAGAGCTGAGCTTTGTGCTCTGTGTAAGACTGCCGTGTGTATTGCGGCGCCTGGCTGGAATGTGACGGCTGCAGAGTGGGACTCGTGATGTGCCTGCTACCTGGCCAAATGGCTTGGCCGCTCTGCTGGGCTCCTCATGTGCTGTGGAGCCTCATGTCTGCCGCGCTACTTGCTACATCTTTGGTGCAGGGATACGTGCATCGGGTGTATGACGACCACCTCACCGTCTTCTTCCCAAGTACGTGGGCTGATAGGGCTTGTCCCCGGTTTGTGTCTACCAACATGTGGTGCACTGACATTGGCAGCGCAACACCACTCGTGCCTTGCAGCCGCCGGCTGTTCGCCCTACCGACGGCTGTGTGCCTCGACTGGCCCTGCCCCTGCCCCTGCCCCTGCCCCTGCGTCCTCCAGATTCAAATGAGGAATACACAGACATCTACCCGCCCGCCAAGCCGCTCGACCCGGCAGCCCACCGTGTGCGCACAGGCCGCAGCTGGGATGTGGAGCAGCGGGCATGGGTGGCCCGGCCACGCAAGGCATTTGAGGGCTCAGCCAACTACCGCACTGGCGCTGCCGCAGCCGCCCCTGCCGCTCCGCCGGCATTGCCAAAGGCAGCGGCAGCCAAGGCGGCTGGCACGGTGGGGCGGAAAGGCAGCAGCAGCGAGGAAAAGCCGGCAGGCAGCAGCAGCAGCAGCAGCGAGGAAGACGTGCCGCTGATTGCGCGCAAGGCGGCGGTGGCAGGGACGCCCCCCAGGGGGCAGCAGGCACCCAAAGGGGCACATTTGAAGGCGGCGCGGCCCTCTGCTAAGCCAGGCGTGGCAAAGTCGCCCATAGCAGCAGCTGCGCCCACCACTGCGGCTCTTCAGCCAGCAGCCCAGCAGCCCAAGGAAGCAGCGGGTGGTGATGATGGCAGCAGCAGCGAGGACGAACCCCTGGTGTTCCGCGTCCGGGCAGCTGTCCAGGGGGCAGGGCCAAGGTCCCAGCAGCAGGCGCAGCAAAAGCCATTGGCTGCGCCGGCGCCGCCAGCGCAGCAGCAGGCGCAGCGGCAGCAGCAGCAGCAGGCCCACAGGCCTGCAACGGCTGTAACCAAACAGGATGGGAAACCCAGCACCGCTGCAGCAGCGGCAGCGAGTGCGGCAGCAGCGGCAGCAGCGGCAGCAGCGGCAGCAGCACACAAGGCATCTGTGTCTCCTAAGGGTGGGCTGGCGGCCGCCAATGCCAGTGTGGCAGACCTGCTGACCAGCCTGGATGCAGGGGACGAGGATGAGGAGGGTCGAGAGGGCAGCAAGGCGGTTGTGGCAGCTGCCCCGCCCGCCGTGGCTTTGACGCTGGGTCCAGGTGCACCAGCTGCAGGAGGAGCAGCAGTGGCAGCGGCAAGGCAGGCGGCCCCAGCAGCAGCGGCGGCGGCGGCAAAGCAGGCAGCCCCAGCAGCAGCACCGCAGGTGGAGGCGTCTGCGCCTGCGGCAGCGCGGGCTCCGGCAGCACCTAAGCCCCAGATGGCAGCAGCACCAGCACGCGCAGCTGCTGACGCTGCAGCTGCGGCTGCCACTAAGCCAGCAGTACCCGCGCCGCGGCAGCAGTCCGCACCCAAGCCATCTGTGCAGCGGCAGAAGTCTGCACCCAAGCAGCCGCTGCAGCGCCAGCAGTCGGCGCCAGCGCGGCCCACGCCGCTGCTGCTGCCAACAAGCCTTGGGGACCTGAAAGCCCCGCCACCCAAACGCCAGCAGCAGCAGCAGCAGCAGCAGGCCGAGTCGCCGCTGCACAGGCAGCAGTCATGTCTGCAGCTGCCCACCTCGCTGGCCGACCTCAAGGCTCCCCCGCCCAAGCGGCAGCGCCAGGACGTGCTGCAGGATGAGCCGCCGCTGCAGAAGCAGCTGTCCGATGTGCAGCAGCGGAAGCAGGCGCAGCAGTCGCGCCCAGAGCAGCAGCAGCAGGATGTGCGGCAGCCACCCGCAACGCAGGCACAGCAGCAGCAGCAGCCTGCTGCAGCAGGCAAGGGCAGGACAACGCCAGCAGCCAAGCCGGTGCAGCGCACTGGCGGCAGGGGTTCAGGGCACTCAGGCGGCGCTCAACCTAGTGTTGGCAAGACGGCAGCGGCAGTAAGTGGCGGGGGCCAGCGACTGGCGCCGCTGATTCCCAAGCGGGCGGCTGCTGGCGAGGGCGGCCCGCTAGAGTCGCCTCGTGCACTGCCATCCCCACGGCAGGCAGAGCCGCCGCCGCCGCAAGAGCAACAGCAATCGCAGCAGCAACAGCGTGTTGATGCCTCGGCAGGTGGCGAAGCTGCCACCCGCAAGCGGCCACGAGAGGAGAAGGAGGCGCCTGGTGCAGCGGCAGCGGCAGCGGCGGCAGTGTCTGTGGAGGCAGACAGAGACCGCAAGCGTGGACGCAGCGAGGGCGTGGCGCCACAGGCGGCCGCACCGCCCGCCCGTGCAGCGGCTGCAGCTGCGACACGACCTGCCCCTCAGCAGCGGCAGGCTGAAACTCAGTATGACCCCAGCTTCCCCACAGTGTGGTGCTTGGACAACCTGCCCGCCTCGATCAGCTCAGCTGTGCTGAAGCAGGCGCTGGGGGGCATTGGCGTGGCTGGCGTGAAGGTGAGCCGCAGCACAGGCCCAAATCGCGCTGTGGAGGCGGGCACGCGTGGCAGTTGCGGCTGGCAGCTGCTTGCCGGCCAGTGTTACACAGCGGTAGCTCAGCCACCCCTGACATGCGGTCCATGCGCAGAGCGTGGAGGTGGCAGTCGTGCCATTGGATGTAGGTGACCGCCACGGCGGTTACGCTGTGCTGCGCTTTGTCTCCGCCGCTGACGCACAGCGCGAGTATGACAAGTGAGATTGCTGCAAATGCTGAGCTGTGCTGGCCACGGCAGGACCAGGCAATACTGCTAGCTGCAGACAGTGCTGCAAAGTGGCATGCACTGGAGCAGCGCTGCTTAAACAATTACTTGCATATTCAGCCCAGCCTGCATTCCTCACAGATTACCCGTTGCTCTGCTCATGCCCGGCAGGCTGCACTCCCTGTGCATCCGCACTCCAACCTGCCCCATCCCGCGACCGCTGGTCATCCGCCAGCCACGCGTCAGGTGAGCTGGTTGGGCAGGCTGTGCAGGAGACCAATGCTGGCATGTGCGAGGGGCAACCTTGGAAGGGTCAATGGATTTACCGCAAAGCGCATGTCTTCACAGCTTGTTCTATTTCGAACTGCGTCCCTCTGCTCTCCCGCCTGTCCATCACAGCCTGCTTGAACTGTCACCTAGCCGCCCGCATGCAGGGAGGGCTACGCCTGGGGTCCCGAGGCGCGCCTGCCGGGCCACTTTCCCCTCGAGTTCCAGGCCAACCAGCACTTTGTGCAGGTGGGTGGGCAGCCGGCTAGCGGGCTGGAGTGGCAGTGGTGTGGGAAGTCTGCTAGTTGCATGCCCCATTCTGTGACACAACTCACTGCCTTGCCTCTTGGGGCACGCCACTCCAGCCCCGCTGTCCCCACCCCACGCTGCCCTTCCATCCTGCTTTCAACCCCCACCGCTCGTCTCCAGCCCAACTCCATTGAGTTTGACCTGGCCATCGAGTGGCGGCAGGTGCTGGGCCAGCTGGCGGTGGCCAAGCAGGAGCTGTGCATGGAGCAGGTGAGACCAAAGTGTTTGTCAACCTCTCTCTAGTAACGGTTGCCTGCTGTGTGTGACGAGCACAGGCATGTATCACATTTGCAGACGGCGAGCCGCAACCCTGCCACTGGCCTTGCTCCCGTGGCACATGCAGGCAACAGAGCTGGCGGAGCAGATGGCTGCCTACTTGCAGGCAAGCTGGGCCTGGCCTGTTGGAGGCTTGAATGGGAAAAGCTGGGGGAGAAGGGGAACAAAGGTTCGGCACCATTGCAGCGTGCCCGCAGCCTCCAAAACCTGTAACTACAACCCTTCCCCTCCAAACCCTGCCGCACAGGTGCTGGGGCAGCCGCACCCACTCATCGTGCCGGCCCGCCTGCAGCTGCCAGGCAAAGTGTTCGGCCCGAGTGGTGGTGCGGCAGCAGGGGAGGGCGCCGCCTCCACCTTCTCGTGTGTCTGGCTGTCGGGCGTGCTGGCCAGCGCCACAGAGGAGCAGCTGATGGAGGCATTTGCGCAGTTTGGCTTCCCACAGAAGGTGTGCTGGGTCGGATGCGCGTGGCAACACTGCGACGTGGCGCGGCACTTGCATCTCAATACCATGGTGCTGCGCTCGCCTGGCTGCTGCGCTCCATGCCATGCAGCGCTTGCTCCCACGCAAACACGCACGCCGTTGAGCAGCCACATTAGCACGTTGATTCAGGCCCGCTGCCAAAACAAGCGCACCCCTGCTGCTCCTCGCTGCCGCCTGCTGCAGGCGCACCTGGTGTGGGACCCGGTGACCGGCAAGCCGTCCAGCCATGCAGTGCTGTGGATGGAGTCCAACCAGCGGGCACGAGATCTGGTGCAGGTGCGTCCCTGGCGGGCTGCCCTGTTGCAGCGGCCTCGGCGTGGACCGCACCATGCTGAGTGCCTGTGACCATTCTCGTTGCTGGCGCCACTGTGGACCGCCCTGACCTGCACCCCTGCAGAACCTGCGGGAGATGGTGTATGTGCTCAACGGCACGCCTCGCGCTGTGGACGCTTCGCTGGCGGTGCCAGGTGGGGCAGGCGGCAGTGCAACACAAGCGGCATTGGCTGGCATGGCAGCCCCTGGGTCACAATGGCGAGCAGGAGGGCAGCCCTGCACCCTTTTCTGCCACCTCAGCCCCCTACCTGTGCCCTCCCGCTTGCCTGTCGCAGGACCGGCCCGCGGCTCACAGTCCATCTACGACCGAGCGCTGCGCTGCGTGTTTGGCGCCGACGACAGCCAGCTGGCAGGCAAGCGAGGAGCGGCCTGTGGCTGGTCTGACTGTGTGCCCAGGGGCCTGTGGCTTTGAAAGCGGCTGCGCTGCGCGCCCACAACGATCCAACGATTCCATGCTGCTCTTGTTCGCCAGGCACGGTGGACTTTGTGGTGGTGAGCGACCAGGAGGTGCTGGAGCTGCCGTCTGGAGCAGAGCTGGGCAAGCTGCCCGCAGCAGACCGCGCGGACGCGGCGGCACGGCGGGCCACGATCGCTCTGCGTCGCCTGCTGCGCTCGCACCGCAAGGAGCAGGTGGGGGCGGGTTGGCTGCGCTGCGCTGCGCTCAGTGCCCGGGCTTTCAGCAGGCAGGCCCTGCTGCTCATGCCTGCCATGTTCTCTGCCTCCCCCTGCCCAGGATGAGCTGGCGGATGAGAAGCGGCAGCGGCTGCACGAGCTGGACGCGCGGCAGCGCCAGCACTTTGCGGACGAGAAGATGAAGCTGGGGCGGCTGGCGGCCATCCAGCACCAGCAGATCGGGCCGGTGCGTGGCTGCTTGCGGGAGGCGGGGGTGCAAGGGAATATTGCATGCTTGGAGGGGCAAATCATCATGCAGGGCAGCCCTGGCCCAGTGGCACCATTGGGTGCACATTGCCACCCCCTGCTGACGACCCTGCCCTTGGGTTTGCTGCTCCTGCAGTCCCTGTTCTTGATTGACCACCTGCTGGACCGCCACAATATCAAGGTCAGTGTGCGGCTCCTGCATGCGCTGTGGACAGCGCTCGGTCCTTTGTTGGTCGGTTGCGTGCTGAGCCCTCAGTAAACCTGTGTCGGCTCCCCCACCCACCCCCCCACAGGGCGTGCGCGTGTACCGCAACAAGGAGTCCGCCAAGCTGATGCAGTACGCGGACGAGCAGCGGGCTGCGGCGCAGCGGGCTGCGGCAGAGCAGCAGCGCGCGGCGCTCGGGCGGGTGCCGGCGCGTCACGAGCCGCCACAGCAGCGAGCGGCGCCGTGGCCCAAGCGTTGAGGCAGCGCTGCTTAATCCTTGATTAGCAGGGTCCCACAAGCCGTGCTGCTGCTTGCTCCTGAGGCTCTGTTTGCATTACATGTGCGGTTCGTTGGGAAAAAATGGGCAGCTCGGGCGCACTGGGTGCGGCACGCCGGCTGATGTGGAGGACGGAAGGTTAGCAGCATCTCTTCGCAGCAGGGGTGGGTGTCCCTTATGTCGCAGGGCGGGTGGCGAGAAAATTGAGGGGCCCGCCAAAAGAATGAAATGTGCGTGCGCGGGTGGTGGGGAATCTTTTGTGCATGGGCGCTGGAAGGGCAGTTGTACAGAGTGCGACGGACTGGACGGGCGCGAGAAGAGACGGTTGAAATGAAATGGCGATTGAGCTATGAGCCGGGAAGAAAGCAAGGGGCGGTGGGGGGAGGCCGCCCCGCCCGTGCCGCGCGGATACAGGCTGTGAGTGGCATGCAAACGGGTGAAATGAAAGGCAAGATAGAGGCAGACAGCTGCGATGGGAAGCATCAGGTGGAGCACGGGCTGAAAAAGGGTGGAAAAAAATGAAAGGCGGAGCGCGGCGCAGCGTGGCGCCGGCGCTAGCAAAGGCGCAAGGCAGGAGGCGAGCCGGCAGCGGGGGTACAGGGCAGATCGGGGCTGCTGCGGCGGCGGCGCAGGGGTTGAGTAGGGCAGGCTAGACACGGGGGAAGGGAAATGGCGTGGAGCACAAAGGAAATGAATGGTCAGAACAGCACCCGGGGGGGATGGGGCGGCAACAGTGCAGAGGTGCGTGGGCACAAACATAGCTGGCGGGGTGGGAGTGAGGGCGCCCAGGGCGGCGCGCGGCAGACGGAATGAGCGCGGTACGGAACATGGAAGCACAGGCAGAGCAGCGCTGGTTTCAGGGATATCGGGTCAAAGGAGGATCAGGAGAGGGGCGGGGGCCGGCGGCCATGGGGGGTTGGGCGCAGATCATCCGCGCCGCTTGGGCCGTGTACGTCGCCAGCCCCCGCCTCGGGGACGTTGCTTTGGGCAGCCAACAGGGGGGGCAGGGCTGTGGGG
>RRZL01000080.1:2577988-2595991 GCA_006782975.1 Chlorella sp. Dachan | reverse complement strand
CGCGGCGCCGGGGGAGCAGCAGGCTCTGGCGAGCCGCGCGCCGAGGCGCAGGCCGCCGGCACCAGCTCTGTGGTCATGGGCAGGGCGTCCATGTGCAGGGGGGTGGCGGGCTGGCTGGTGGGCTGTGCTGGGGGGTCCGGGGCAGTCTGCACGCAAGGGGCGAGGGGGCGACGGGCGACGCTTGGGCGGGAGCCCCTGAACGCCCGTTGCGGGCGCTTGCAAGGTGCGCCAGGTGCCCTTGGGGCGGTCCTGGGGCGGATGGTGGCGGCGGAAGGCCAAGGGGAGTGCTGCACTGGCAAAGCCTCTCACAGGGGCCCGGAGGCAGGTCAAACGAGCTGGCCGAGGCAGCTGCCGCGGGGGCCCTGAGGGTCCCAGCAAAGCTGCTGAGCCCCAGACCGGGCGGGCTAGAGCGGCAGGGGCGTCGCGCGCCAGCCCTTCAGCTTGCGGCTGCCGCTGCCGCACCGCAACCCGCCCTCCAAACACGTGTGGACATCCCGCTGGGCTGCCGAGGGGCTGCAGGCGCCTGCAAGTAGCCCAGGGTGCGGGCAGTGGCGCGGCGCCAAACCCAGCCGCCAAACCCTGCTCCCCCGCCGTCATCGAACTTGCCTGGACGGCGGTCGGTGATTTCGGGCCAGGAAGGATCAAAGCGGGCTCACGGTCGGCAGTCGAGTGCTGGCGAGGCTGGCGAGGCTCAGTTGCCTGGCCCTGGGTGAAAGGAGAGTGTCGGTGTAGGACGGAAAGGCGTGGGCGCGGGCCAGGGATGGCGTGCATGGTCGGGGCAGCCCAGGTCCAGGTCAGAGAAACGGCCTGGCTCCAAGCAGACGCCGGGCTGCACCCTGCGTGCAGGCCTGAGCGCCTGATTCACATACAAATAATGAAACCCAGGCGTCTGGCGATGCCAGCCCCACCGCCACAAGCGCCACAACGTGCGGCCGAACGCAGCGCTGCCCGCCCAGTGCCCATTGCGCGTCCCGCGTGCAAGGGCTTACAGACATGACTAGTGTTGGATTTGCACGGGCAGGTGCTGCGGCTGGCCATCGCCCAAGGGTCGGGGGCGGCACCACCGCCTCGTGCCGCATCGCATGACGGCTCACATTCAGCCAATGCACGGTTGGCATGCCACCATCAGTCAAACACGGGGCTGCCAGGCTCGCTGTCGGCGCCCTCCTCCTCTCCCACAGGAGCGTCCAGCGTGCTGCGCGCTGCGGCGGCTGCGGCAAGCGCCGCCCCAGGCTTGCTGCGGGGTGGGTGCCACGGAGGAGCAAGGGATTCAGTAGGCAAAGGAATGCCCCGTTCTTTCCGCCATTCAGTTGTCATAACATCTGTGTATGCGCGCACGCGCACCTGCGCAGCAGCACGTGGGTGGACAGCGATGCGCGCGGCTTGGCCAGCCAGTCGACCACGTACCTGCAGGGATGCAGGGGGCAGGGCGCGGGCTTTTGAGCAACTGGGGCTGTGGCTGCACCTGCACACTGCTTCCTGCCAGTACCAGCGCCACCGCAATGATCTGAACATGACAGGACAGCATCCTCCCCAGCCGCGGCAGCTGGCTCACCCGGGGGTGGCGGCCAGCGCGCCCTGCGCCACCAGCGCCGCCAGCGCAGGGCTGCTGGACGCGGAGGCGGACTTGGAGATGACCAGGTCCACAGCGCCGCCGCCGCCGCCGCGGCTGCCACCCGCCGAGTGCCAGCGGCTCACCGGCACCAGCTGGCCGCCGCCCGCCTTGACCACGTTGCTGGGGCAGAGGGCACGGGAGGGAACGTGACAATCAGGCTGACACAGACAGCGCCGAGCTGCCGCCATGCT
Source organism: Chlorella sp. Dachan (assembly GCA_006782975.1). Taxonomy (NCBI): domain Eukaryota; kingdom Viridiplantae; phylum Chlorophyta; class Trebouxiophyceae; order Chlorellales; family Chlorellaceae; genus Chlorella; species Chlorella sp. Dachan. The sequence goes on along the minus strand of RRZL01000080.1, from coordinate 2,594,185 downwards.
GTCCATGAACCACTCATTGCCCTGCAAGTTGCCAAGCCCAGCCCAGCGTCTGGCGCGTGCTCAGCCCCATTGTGTGGCCAAGCAGCGCATCAGAAAGGCGCCCGCGCTCTGCCTGCCCCACCCAGCTCAGCTCACACAATGTCCTCTCGCTTGAAGGGCTCGTCCAAGTCGGGGCCCACCAGCACGCGCAGGCCCTGCGGCCAGGGAGCGTAGCATGGACAGAACACAATTGCGCAGGGCACAGTCACTACTGAGCCGAAACCAACGACTAGACACAGACAGCTGGTAAATCGTCACAGCTGATGGCACACAGTAGCACACACAATGCCCTTGACCTCACCTGGAACGCGCCACCGCCAGTGCTGGCGGCGCGCCGTCGCCAGTGCCGCGCCACGCCGCGGTCCAGGTCTTCGCTGCCGCCAAGCAGCTCGTGGCCCTCCTGCGGTGAAGGCGGCAGCAGCCAGTGCGTATGAGCAACGTGCACTGATGGACAGCCGGTGTGATGCAGTACTGTTTTGTGCTTGACTCAGCACAAGTGCAGGCCCGCACAACATAGCAAGCCATTTGGCCTGTTCCAGTTGAGTTGGCTGCGCAGCAACACCTACCTCCGGCACCAGAGCGCCCGCTGCCTGGCAGTCGTCCACCCAGCTAGGGCCCAGAAGCCAGCTGCCGGAGGCCAGCGCGGCCAAGCACTTCTGCGGGCCAAGAAAAAGAACTTCAGGCGCAATGTTGAGCGACCCGCTTCTTTCGAAAGGCTGACCAGGCTTCGATGGACACCAAAGCCTGCTGTGCCAGCTCACAGCAGCAGGCCACTTTAGAACAAACTTGTATGGGCAACTATTCATCACAAATGCCAAACATGGCACCATCAGCAGCGCCTGCTTACCTGGTTGCGGCGCGGCGCATGCGACACCACGTGCGTCACATCTGACGACCAGTCGTGCCGCTGGTTGCCTGTCACGCACTTCACCTGCAGGCAACAGCACGGTGGACTTGTGGGTGGGCTGTAGCAGCAGGGCACGTTGCGCGTTAATGTTGTGCGTGGCGCCTACTGGGCAGACACAACACATGGTTGCCCGAGCATATATGCAGCTGGCCACCAACGCACCTTGAGCTTCCTCATCGTCTTGGCAATGTCATCCTGCTCGTCACTGTGCATCCCGCTGAGTGCCACCACGACTGCAGCTGGAGTGGCAGCTGGCATGGCAGAGCGCCGTCGTGCCTGTGTGCCTGCCGCTGCCTTGGTTGCAGACTTGGCTGCGGCCGCCCCCTGCTTCTTGGTGCTGGCTGCCTTGGCAGCAGCAGGCGCAGCCTTGCCGCCAGTGGTGCGCCGGCGCTTGGAGCGGCTTGCCTCCTCTTCCTCTGCTTCCTGCTCCTGCTCAGTGGCCTGTTGCTGCTGCTGCTGGGGCGCCCTGCGCTTGCGCCCGCTGGCACGTCCTGCTGCTGCCTGCGGCTCAGCAGCCTCTTCTTCCTCCACCTGTGCGTGTGCCGCCTGCCCGCCCCTGCCCACCGACCGCCGGCTGGCGCGGCGGCCTGCAGCCTGCGGCTGCTCCTGCTGCCCTGCTGCTGCAGGCCCCGGCTGCGCCTCCTCTTCTGCCGCAGGCAGCTGCACCCGGCCTGTCAGCCGCCTGGCGCGCCGCTCTGCTGCGGTGGACGGGCGCTGTGCCATCCCCTCGTCCGCCTGCTTTGCTGCACCCGCAGCCTCGGCTGCAGCAGACTTGCGCCCGCCACGCCCCTTGGGCTGCACCTTAGGCTTGGCCTCAACAGGCTCAGCAGGAGCGGCAGGCGAGCGATCTGCAGCAGCCTTACGCCCTGGACGTCGCCCTGCCTTGCCAGCTGGCTGCGTCTCCTCCGCTGCTTCGCGGGCCAGCGACTCATCTGCGCCTGCCGCCACTGCTGCCTTGGGTGCGGCGGCTGCAGCATGGCGTCCTCGCCTCCCCTTGGGTGGCTGTTCTTCTGCTGCTGCATCCCCAGATGGCCCTGGCTCCTGGTTCTGTTCCTGCTGCTTGGGGACTGCGCCGTGCCGCCTGCCGCTGGCACGCTTGCGCTGCGGTGGGCTTGCAGCTGCTGCCGCCTCCACCTGCTCCTGCTGCGGCTCCTTGGCAGCAGGCTCCGCGGCACCGCCTGTTACCTTGCGCTTGCCAGACGCGCGGCCGTGCCTGCGCACGGGCCCTGCGTCCTCCTCCTCCTGCTGAGCCTGCTGTGCTGCCGGAGCCTCCGCCATGTCCACTTCTGTCAGCCCCCCTGGCTGCACTGCAGCCTGCTCAGCTGCCGCTGCCTCAGGCACGGCCTCTGGCACGCCTGCCTCGGGCTGCACCGGCCGCGCCGGCTCCTGTGCACTGGGCGGCCGGCTGGTCAGGCGGCGCAGCGGCGGCGCAGTCTCCACGCCATCGCTGTTGCGCCCGGCCCGGGCGGCACGTGCTGTGGCTGCTTTCTTTGCGCTTGCTGCTGCTGCTGTGGCAGCCACCGCGTCTGCAGCAGCAACCCCCGCCTTGGCGTCCCGCTTCCGCAGCTTGCGCAGCAACTGCAGCTCGCGTTCATCAGGCTCAGCCAGCTGCTGCGAGAACATGGCCTGTGGCCAGCGGAATGAGCAAGATCTTAACTTGAGTTGCAACAGATTGAGCAGTAGTTCCACCGCAATGGCAAACTCCTGGTCGGCCAAACATGGTCATGCCACGGCCTCCCAGGTCTGCGAGCACCCCGATCCACACGCACCCGCTCTGGTGCCGCCTGCTTGCGCTTGCGCCCAGCACTGCCGCCGCTGGCGGGGGTGGCCGATCTGCTGCGAGAACGGGTGCGGCGGTCCAGCGCCGCCGCAGCCACAGCCTTTGCCGCGGCCTCGGGCGGTGGCACAGGTGGGCTGGTGTCGCCCAGGGCGGCTGCCACCGTCACTGCTGCCGGGCCTGTTGCATCCTCTGCTGCATCAGCAGGCTGCTCCAGGCCAGCCTCCCCTGCAGCCTCCTCTGCAACAGGCGCTGCGTCAGCCACACCGCCCTCCTTCTCAACTGCCTCCTCCTCAGCGGCTACTGCCCCACCCATCTCGCTGGTGATGCTGCGCCGTGGTGCCCCTCCGCCCTGCTGTTGCAGCTCTGCCACCGGCTGCTCCTCTGCTGGCTGCGGGTGGCGCACAGCGGGCGAGGCACCCAGGGAGCCGCTGCCGAGCATAGCGCCCTCGGCGGGCGGCAGTTCAGCAGCGGGCAAAGAGTGGGCCTCTGCACCCGCCAGGTTCGCACCGCTGCCTCCTGCGCTGGCGCTGCCATTGATGGGCTCGGTCACGGCCGGGCTAGCGCCTGCTTCTACCGCAGCTTCTGCCGCACGGGTAGCGCCGCCACTGCCAGCCGCCCCTGCAGTCTCGTCCTGCAGTGGCCGCTGGTGCGGTGGCGGGCTCTCCTCTGCCTCGGTCTCCGAGCCCTCATCCGTCTGCTCAAAGGGAGCAGTTGCCTCCAGGCCTGCCCCACCAGCTGGCTCCACTGCTCCCTGCTGCTGCTCCTGCTGCTGCTCCTGCTGCTGCTCCTGCTGCTGCTCCTGCTGCTGCTCCTGCTGCTGCTCCTGCTGCTGCTCCCCAGGGCTTGCCACCTCCCCTGCTGCGTGCTCTGCCAGCACAGCGCCGCCGCTGCCGGGGCGTGGAGGGCTGAGCTCGTCCTCATCAGGTGTGGCCTCACCGCTGTCCTGTGAGGCAGCGGGAGATGCTGGCGGCAAGACTGCCGCTCCTACACCGCTGCCCGCCAGCCGCTCCTGTGTCACCTCCTGCCGCGAGGCGCCGCGGCAGGTGTAGTACTCCTCGGCCTCGGTGGTGGCCGCTACCCCAGCAGGTTGGTTGCTGCCCCCGTGCTGGCCATCCTCCTCTTCAGCCTCGCTACCCTCTGGAGCAAAGACAGGCTCCTCAGTGCCCAGGTCTGCCACAAAGCCGCCCACGTTGTCCATGGCTTGAGTGACCTGCACAGGCGAGAGGGTAGGCAGGCGACCGGTGAACAGCAGACAGCCATAGCAATGTGAAACAACAGCAGCCACAGCCGGCAGCGGGTTCAGGAAGCTGTACTCTCCAGATGCCCCAACCGACCGCGGAGGTAAACAGCGTCCTCACCCCAAGGCGGCGCGGGTCGGGCAGGCGCGGGTCGCCGCTCGAGTTGCTGCGCTGGGGAGCAGCTGCTGCTGCCGCTGCCTGCTGGCCGCCAGCGCCGCCCTCAGTCTCCGGCTCCTCCATTTCCTCGTCTGAGGCGCCGTCCAACTGTGGCAGGGCTGCCGCCTCACCCGCCGGTTCATGTGCTGCCACCGGCTGCTCTGCTGCACCATCCTCCGCTGCTACCGCGTCCTCCTCTGCCACGGGTGGCATCTGCTCCACAGAGCCACCCTTGGGCTGCCAGCCGGGAGCAGTCAGCACCGTCTCGCTGATGACCTGCGGTGCGCTGCCACTGGCACGCAGGCCCGGCGCTGCCATCTCCTCGCCTGCTGCACCTGCGTCAGGCAACGCTGCCGCCTCAGCTGCAGCTGCCTCGGCTGGCGCGGCAAGTGCTGCCTGGTGGGCTGCACCCACTGCATGGGGTTGGGCCTCCTCCTCGGAATCTGGCACCTCACACTCCACGCTGTCCTCGCCGCCGCCGCCAATGCCACCCGCAGGCTCCGCCTCCGCTGCCTCCTGCTCTGCCAGGCCTTTCAAAGTGTCCATTAAGTTGCCGGGGCGGTCGTACTCAGCTGCGTGAGGAGCACGCAGGAAGACGTGCGTGTCAGGCAGGCCAGCGAGGCGCAGGCATCGCAGAGGCAGGTGGGTGTAGCCCAGGCTCAGGGGCTGCCCAACAAGCAGCTGATTTCCACCGGACAAGTTGGGTGGCGGCCTGAAGGCCGCAGAAAACGGGGCGTAGCCCGCAGGGAGCGGCGCCCGCCGCGGCGGCGGGCGGGGTTACACCAGGCGCACCGATCGGCTCTGGAAAGCTCTCTGATCAGCTAGTTATAGCGATTAGCTGGTTTTGAGCCCGGAGGAAGGCTTGCAAGACGAGCGCGCGCGCACCTCGCTGTTCAAGCGACTCGCGCGCCCTTATAGCTCGCATGAAAGACCCCCCGTAGCCGTGCTAGTTGTTTCAAAGCAGCGGTGGATCCCCCGGTATGCACCCGACACCCCTCTGCTGCCGTCTGTCGAGGGCTGGCGGCGCACACGGCGCCGCTCGCTCGGGCCCTTTCAGCCGGTGCCCTTCGCCCTGCTGCATCAAGTCACAACCCAGAGGAGGAATATCTAGGGGGCGCTCGCTTTCCGAGGCCCTGGAGATGGAGACAGACTGGGCCCCTATTATTCAAAGTAAATCAAACCAACCAACCAACAACAGAACTAAGGGGGCTCCGCCCCTACAGGCTCCGCCCCGAAAAGGGTAAGGAAACAAACAGCACGTGCTCACCCGTGGGCAGCAGGCGGCCCTCCACAAGGCAGTCCATCACCCACAGCGAGTTCGCTACTGCCACCCTGTCGTCATTCTCTCTGCAGCAGATGGCAGGGGCCAGTGAGGCGCGCAGTTGCCTCAGGTGCACCGGTGTCTGCGAAGAGCAAAATTCACCAGCAATACAGCCTGGCCTCTTCTGCCATTGCCTGTTGTGCCTAGAGTTCCTGGCGAAAGCATTGTTTCCGATGCAAGCTGCCAGCCAACTGATCCCGTGAAGTATTATTGCCCAGCAGCCACGTCCGAAAAGCGTGTGGAGCCTCCCATGCAGGCACCCCTCACCTGGCCCCTCTCAGCTTGGCAGAATCCTCGCCCACATCATGCGCCACCAGCACTGCTCCGTGGACGAGCCTCAAGCCCTTGGTGACCTGCATGAAAGACAAAGGAGCAGTAGTGGCCTGATATAGCCAAGCTTGTTGACTGGTGCCCTTCAGCCCTTGCGGTTGGTTCCAGCACCAGCCAGCCCAGCTGCCGCGTATCATCCGGCACATGCACACACCTCCACGCCCATGAAGCGCAGCAGCAGGCGCATGACAACGCGCTCCACATCCTTGAAGCTGGACTGGGAGGCGCTGTGCGCGTGGCGCTTCGTCACCGCCGACATGGGGAAGGGCTTGTAGCGCTTCTGCAGGGGATTCGGGCATACATACCATTGTAGCACGTATCTACTGCAGCGTCGAGGCAGGTGCTTGACACAGCGCTCGCAGCAGGAGCCGCGGGAGCAGCGCGCCGCACGTGTGCTCATGCAGCGCCGCTGAAGACACGCACCTGGCTGGTGGCAGGCACCAGCCGGCCGGTGGTGATGCACGTCAGCACCCACAGCAGTCCCACCGAGGGCCGGAAGAGGCGCCGCGCCTCCTCACACCTGCAAGGAGGTTGGCGTGTGCGCAGGTGGAAAGCCGGCTCTGTATGTCGGCATTCACGTAACAGCTCACAGCAAAGCTCATGCATGGTCAGTTGCAGCTGAGCCTCTCTCACTCACTCTGGCTGCCGGCGGTGCTGCAGCACAAACAGGTCTGCCTCCTGCAGGTCGTTGGTGCAGGTGCCGCCGTGACGCTCTGCAGCATGGGTGGGCGCAGGGCCGTCGAGCAGAATGGTGGTATGGATGGGTGCAGGCAGCAATCCCTGAGCGGTGGGCTTATGATGCTAAACTGCCAGAACACAGAGTGTGTGGTGCAATGGTCAAAGACCAACGCCTGCAACGAGTGAGCAGCTAAGCAGCCGCCAGCGCAGGGATGGGTGTCTCACCGATCAGCTCCTGCACCTCCGCCGTGGCGCTCACGCCCCCTGCAAACTCGGGCGCCTCGTCCAGCCGGGGGTCCATTGCTACGTAGAAGCGCTTGCCCTGCAGAAAGGCAGAAGGGCAGGGGGCAGCATCTGAGCGGGCCGGCTGCTGGCAGCGGCGGCAGCGGCAGCGGCAGCGGCGGTGGGGGCGCGATGACAGCGGTTGGCGGGCCGATTGAGAGCGGCGGCGCACAAGTCGTGGCCTCGCACCTCGAAAGGCCGCGACACTGGCTCCTTAGGGGCCTGGGCTGCCATTTGGACTCAGGAGATCAATTTGCTGGGCCTCGGCGCCCCTGCGCCAATTGGAGAGCACGGGGCCTCATTCACTGAGGTCAGATCGGCGCCAGAACAAGCAGAAGCGGGGTTTTGGTTTTCATGCAGAGTTGCCTCCCTTTGCGTTGCGGAATGGAATTGCATTCCGCAATCGCTTCGACACAATGCCTGTGCTGCCTTCTGCGACGGGGGCCACCGACCCCGAGGCAGACCCCACAACCCCAGAAGCCGCGGGCTCCCAGCCTGCTCGTTGGGCTGCCCTGGACGACCTGGTGCTCACCCTGCTCTTCCAGCAGCTCTCGAAGCTGCTGCAAGCTGGTCAGGATGACGCGTTCCTGAGCCTGGAGGCGGCCACGGCGGCATCGGCCAGCAGCTGGGTGCTGCAGGCACTGGGCGGCAGTCACCTGCAGGGAGCTGCGGCTTTCGGTGCGCTGCAGCAGCAGCGTGGCGGCGGTACAAGGCCTGTTGCATTTGGCCCGCCGGTGCCGCCTGGTGGGCCTCTGCTTTGACCAGCGTGCGGAGGACGAGGAGGCAGCTGTGGCAGTGCACACGCTGCTGAGCGACGCTGGCTTCCAGCAGCTGGCGGCGCAGCACCTGGCCACGCTGCTGGGCGCGCCGAGCAGCGCCGAGGGCGGCAAGAGCGCCGTGGGGCGCAGCACGCTGCACCACTTCAACCCGTCCGCCTTTGCCAGCCTGCGCCGGCTGCAGCTGCATACGCCGCCGCACCAGCAGGTGCTGAGCTTGCGGAACCAAGCCTGGCTGGCGGCCGCCGCGTTGCGCCACCTCAGCATCAGCGGGCGGCACTACGTTGCGCTGCGGTTGCTGCCGCCAAACCTGCGCAGCCTGGAGGTGTCGGCGTGGCACGTGCTGGCGGAGCCGCAGCTGCTGGTGCAGTGCCCTCAGGTGCGCCTGCAGGCTGGAGCCGCCTGCGGCCCCTTTATTGTGGTTGTCGTTTCGTACCATGACCACACTCTGCTGTAGCTGGAGCGAGTCTGCACCTCTGCTGGAGACATCCGCAACAGCACACATCGTCCCTGTGTGCTTGGTTGCAATGCATCTGCCATTACCACCCGTGCCCGCAGGTCCACATCCTAGCAGCTGCAGTGCTCATGGCGGAGCATGTGCTGCCCTACTTTGCTGCCGGCCTTGCGCCTGCAGCAGTTGAGGCGCAGCTGAGGGAGCTTGCCGAGCTGCTGGCGGCTGCTGGGCTGCCGGAAGGGCACAGCATCACTCTGGATGCCAACCTGGTCTGCTGGCAGCGGCCCGGCGACGGCTCTGAGGCCAAGCTTGCAGCCCCTGCAGCAGACGCGCTGCTCGGTGCGGCGGCAGCAGGGGCATCTAGCTGGCAGCTCCAAGCTGCAGCAGGCGGCGTGGATGTGACGATGGCGGCACCACCAGCGCACAGCATGTGGCCCGCGAGGCTGGGGCCAAATGCTCCGCCGGGCAGCGGCCCAGAGATGCAGATTGCAATGCGGTCTTGCTGAAGGCTTGAGAATGATGCAACACGCAACATATTGAGGTGGTGGTACTTGGCCACAACAGCACCTGGGATTGACATGGGAGCTCATTCTCAAGGTGGCGGCGCTTCCTGCCGCCCCGGCCCGGTTACGCTGTGCCCCTGCTGCCACCGGATGCCGTTTCAAGCTGTCGTCGCTGCTTTCCAGGAATGCCGGGCAGTGCAAAGCAAGCGCACACGCATATGTGCAGCTGCTGTGGCGCCTGGGGCACCAGAGCGCCTCAATTACTCACAACCTCAGCAGCAGCAGCCAGGCCATCATGAACGGGATCTCAGCAGCAGCACATGAGGCTGGGATATGCGGCTGGTGCAGGATGCCTGGAATTGGCCATGGCTGCACTTTGCACAACCGCTCATTCGCAAAGTGGACTGTGGCAGTAGGGCTCTTGTATTGGGCAACAATTTTTGACCGGCCTAGCAGCCTGTATGGCTGATGCGTTCGTACGCTCTTGCCACGCACTCACAGGAAAGCTGTTCTGTGCTACATGAGCTGCTGCAGCTTTAGAAGCAAAACTTTCGAGAGAGGAGATGTACCTAACAGGTTAAATCGAAGAGAGGCCTGCAACACATGAACAGTGTGCATGCGACAAGCCAATGCGGCACACTACCCTGCTGCATACTGCGCCCCGCTGCCTCCTTTGCGCCGCAGCAGCACGTATTCGTATCGCCGGTTGTGCGTCGCAGACAGCCGAGGCACGTAGAATGCACGGAACAGCGGTGGCGAACGGGCCTGGTCCACAAACGGCAGGGATGCCACCTGCTCCCAGGCGGGCAGCCCCTCGTCGCCCTCAGCAGCTGCACCAGGGGAGGCGGGAGAGCTGAGCAGGTCAGGACTGCTTTGCATCTGGCTTACAGTTGGGAGGCCAGTGTGCAGCCCTGCTGGGTGGAAGGCCAGCTTGTGCACAGACCCGTAGCCTCACCCAGCGTGTCTAGCAGCGCCCCATGCTCGTCCCTCAGGGTGACCACATAGTCACAGCCAGAGGCCGAGAGCCAGTAGTTGGCGGGCTCCTCCTGGTTGCGATCGTTGAAGTAGGGCGGAGCAGCTTGTGTGCCACCCTGCAGTAAGGGGGGCGGAACAGAGGCTTTGCCGGGTTGGACTGGTGCAGGCATGATAGACCACAGAAGCTCAGAACACCGCAACGTGTGCACAAGCTTCCAGGTGCCTCCAACCGCTTGCCTGGTTGTCATCGAATTGGTGGGGCAGCAGGCCATCAAACCCAGACTTGATGAACTGCAGATTAGCGGCCCCGGAAGATAGGATGCAGACAAATAAAGCAGGCTGCTGCCAGGCCCAACTCCCGCTGTCGCACGCCTCCACACCGGCTGCATTGCACTTGGGCATGCAAATCAGAAGGCGCGGCAGCACAGCGCACCTGCAGGCGGTAGCGCCTCCCCGGCAGGAAGAATGCAGACGGAAAGCGGTGCCATTCTGCCCCTGTGCATACGCTGATGGGTGGCCCAGCACCGTCCACCTGCAGCACCATGAAGAATGACCCATGCTGGGTTGTACACAGATAGCACCAAGCAAAGCACGAATGCGGTGCGTTAGGTAGCAGCAGGCAGGTTGCTGGGGGACCTGCTGGGATGCCCACCTCTGGCAAATGCTGGTAGATGCGCAGGGGTGCACCGTAGTTGACGACCAGAGCGGCTGAGCGGCTGAGTGCTAGCAGGATGCTGCCTACAAGGAAAAGGGCTGCAACCGGCTGCACCACCGCCGCGGCTGCGCGGCGTGGAAGAACGGCCCCAAACACGCCGCCCGCAAGGCTGCAGAGTGCCACAAACGATGCCGCAGCCGCTAGGCAGATCTGCGAGGAGTGGGTATGGCCGGAAGTGCAGGTGGAAGCCTAGCTGCTGTGGTGGCCCTGCTTGCTTGCTAGCATTCAGCCATCCTGGGTTGCTGCAGACCAACCACCTGTCCTGCCCCTTGCCACTGCTACCCCCTCACCAGCGGGTACACGACGTACAGGAAGCGCTCCTCCTTGTGGGGCAGCGCAGTGATGGCGGCACCCCACACATACACGGGCGCCACACACACCAGCAAGCGCAGCACGCCGCTGCTCGCGCTGGTGCTGCCTCGGCCCGGCTTGCCATGGGTGCTGCTGCTGCCGCGGCTGCCGGGCGGCAGGCACAACGAGGCACCAGCCAGCATGGCCGCCACAGGGAACAGCAGAGCCAGTGGCAGCAGAAACTGCGAAAGAGTGGACAGTGGGAAGTACAGCGCAACATAAGGCAATGTGCCAAGGGCAACTCCACGTGATGCTGCACTAGTTGCCTTCCTTTGCAGCCTGCCCAACCGCACGCTCTGCACAAGCGCCTGCCGACTGCATCCCAGGGCCCTGTGCCGCACCTGGAAGTTGTTCAGGCCGTTGCGCAGGTAGAAGGATGCATCCTCGACGCCGTACAGCGCGCTGTCGCCGCCGCCCACCACGTTGTAGCGCACAAAGTTCCACAGGGAGGCCTGGGGGGCAGGCATGGAGGGGAGTGCACACATGAGAGCAGTTGCAGGCAGATGGGACGTCGGAAGCAGACCTGCTACATTCTCAAACATGCTTGCAGGCCGGCAGCACAGCGCGGCAACCAGCCGGCCCTCACCGTCCACGTGCCGTAAAAATGTCGGTCCACCAGCACCAGCGGGCCCAGCGTGCCGGCCAGGCACAGCACCAGCCAGGGCACGGAGCGCAGCAGGGGCGCAGCAGCCAGCACCCAGAGGGCGTAGGGCAGGAAGGCAAAGCCGGCCACGCACCAGCCCCACACCACGCCTGCGGGGCAAAGCCGGCAGGCCAGTAGGAAGCATGCAGCAGACGGCGCATGCCCTGAAGCCATGAACACGTGAACTGATCCGTGCTGCGAGGCTGGCAGCATTGTCTGCACCCCTTACGCAAGCTGCCGCTTGCATGCCGCCCAGTCTTGCGCACTTCTGCGCCTGCCCCAAGGCTGGCTGCCCACCTACGGCTGCCGCCAGAATGACGGCATAGGGCCGCTCCTCCAGCATGCCGGCTGCCGCTGCGGTCAGCGCATACATGGTAAAGCTGGAGGGCAGCATGGCCGTGGATGCGGCGAAGAGGCCGGAGCTGGCGCACAGGAAGAGCAGCAGGCAGTGCGCCAGCGCGGGACGGTACCGGGCTGCCACGGCCCTGCAACAGGGAAGAGGCATGGGCGCTGGTTATATGCAAGTCCAAGGGTGGCATGGGTCGCACGCCAGCCTGCTGCATGCTGATGAGGCACGAGTGTAAAACACTTGCACATCCTGGCCTGCCGCTTGCACGCCATCTCCTCCCACCCGCTCCTCACCTGTACAGCCAGGCCTCTGTGGCTGCAGACACAAGCCCTAAAGCCGCTCTCAGCAGGAAGAAGCCCAGCAGCTTGGCTGCGGAGAGAGCATGGGGTGTGCAGGCCGGCAAGCAGCAGCATGGGTGCGGCAAAGTGCAGCCTTGGCAGGCATGTTGAGCGCCCACACCTAGCGCCCGCCACCCTGCCTGCCCAACCCCATGCCATACAGCAATCGCTATGCTCCTGGCACTGCTCACCACGGCCAGCACCCAGGCCCAGCAGCGCCGGAGCGCCCGCCGCCGGGGCGTGCAGCAGCAGGTAGAGCCAGGAGCGGAGCGCAAACTGCGCCGAGTACTCCCACGTCTGCATGCCGCTGCCATGCAGGAAGTAGTGCAGCGGCTCCAGGTAGTTGAACGTCTCGTCGCAGTCGTGGATGATGTTGAGAGCCGCGCTGGCCAGCCGAACGAGCGCCAGCAGCACGAATGCAGCCGAGGTCGGCAGCACGGCGGTGGCGACGGCAGCGCGGGGGCTGCGGGCGCCGGGCCTGCGAGCGGTGGCGGGGCGGTCTCATCGCGTCTGAGGTGTAGCTCAATGACGTGTGAATTCCAGTCGAGGTGATGGCACAAGCGCACCTGGGCGTCTGCCGCTCGCCGTCCTGCCCGGCGCCGTCTCGATACGGCTGCTTGCGCTGCCTCAACATGCTGAACTTGCAACCACAGCCTGATCGAGCAGCAGAGTGAACCAAGAACGCCGGCATTTCCCATGGAACACATGATGCAGCGGGTGCTTCCCGTGGCCCCGACACTGCTCAACACACCTCTTAAGGGTCAGCAAAATGATCACGCGTGCCAGACAGCCCCACCGCACTTGCAGCTCCACCTGCGGACCGCAGTTCAAAGCCCACCTCCACCCTATGGGCTTGGCGCTGGGCCAGTCGGCCAGCAGACCGCGGCTAGTAGCTGGCAGGCGGCATGGGCAGGTGACGCGTGGTCTGCAGACTCCGCCACTGCCGGCGCCGCGGCTGAGAGGCCGGGCGCTTGCGCCTGCGGGGCGCCCTGCCACTCCGCTGCGTGTTGCACGGCCCATGGGGCCGCTTGACCTCGAGCAGCACGCAGAGCAGGAGCAGCCTGTGTCCCCCCGCGAGCGCCTGGAGGTGCGGGATTTGGGTTCTGGGTGCCACTGGGTCCCTCCGGCGCCAGAACCCTCCCAACAGCCACCTGCCCTGCCGATCACAGTGCGCGGTTGCCATGCACTCAGCCACCAAGCAGAGCACGCGACGTCAGGGCAAGGAACCTCCAACCCTACCCACCTACGCAGGGCTACTGGCGGCTGGTGCGCGGCTGGAACGCGCTGCCCTCCATGGCGCTGGTGCTGCTGGGTGCATGGACGGGGGCCGGCAAGACGCTGCTGGCCCTCAAGCACGTGACAGGCGCGCAGCGGCTTGTAGCTGCTTGTCCTAGTCTACTTGGCATGTTGTGTTCACTCGGCTGCAGCCGGGTACAGTGGGCCCTGTGTCTGGCCACCTCATTGGCTCCTGTCCAGCGCTCAGCAGCCCACCCCCACCCGCCCACAGTGTGGTTCATGGGCCTGGCCTCGGGCACCGTGGCCATGGCCTCCTGCACCATCAACGACTACTTTGACGCGGACATCGACGCCGTGAATGACCCCAACAAGCCGGTGGGTCGAGGCGGCTTGTGTGTCAGCAGGAACGCCGGTGATGTTGCGTGCGTTCTTCTGACACTCATGTCCACTCGGAGCCCACCAGCCGGCTGCTCGTCACTGGCCTGCATTCTCCACACTTGATCTGTCATGCAACTGACGCAGGTGCCCTCTGGGCTCATCTCCCGTGACCACGCGCTGCTGGTGGCCTCCCTGCTCTACATCGGCCTGCTGGCTCTGGCCTGCCTGGTGCCCAATGCAGGTGCGCCGCTGCACCGCTGCTTTGGATTGTTCATGCTGCGGTGGTTCGCGTGCAGCACGTGGTGCACCAGGTGACAACTGGTTAGATGTTTGCAGCGGCTGGCCAGTGCTTGCCCTGCACTTGCCTGCCTGCCACAGGCGTGCGGCTCATTGTGGCGCTCTCCTCTGCGCTCACCGTCCTGTACACGCCCGTGCTGAAGAAGCGGGTAGGGACGCCTGGTGTTGCGCAAGCATGCTGCTGCGACTGGGTCTGTCGCCCGTGTGCCCTTACTTTGTGCGTGGTCCCCTGCCCTGAGTAGTTGCATGTGGTTGCAAGGGGCTCTCTTGGCGTGATGTATGCATACCTTCGTGTCAAAGTGGTGCTTGTTTTGCTCCACAACCCGCCTCAGACACTGGTCAAGAACTGCGTGGTGGCATGCGTCATTGCAGCAGCACCGCTGGCTGGCGCCCTGGCGGCTGGGGCGGGCGGCGGGCCGGGGCTGCGTGCGGTGCTGGCGCCCTGCGCCTTCCTCTGGCTGGGGATCATGTTCCGGGAACTCATGATGGATATCCAGGTAGAGCGGCAGGGTGGGGATGCACGTTGGGTTGCGAACCTCCAGAGGAGACTGCAACTACTGAGAGTTGGTGCAACCTGCAGCCACGTCCAATTGCAAGGGGCTTGCAACCCCACTCCCTGTTGCCTGGCCCACTCTCCGCCACAGGACCGGCGCGGCGACGGCGCAGCAGGCGTGCTGACGCTGCCTGTGGTGCTCGGCCCGCGTGCCGCCCTGGGCATCGGCTTTGGCCTACTGGCCGCCTGTTTGGCCCTTGCGGCGCACGCAGCGGCGTATGGCAGCGGCCTGGCCTGGGCCTGGGCAACAGCACCTGCTCTGGAGCCTGCAGCACGTGCAGCCGCACTGGCTGCTGTGGCCTGGGTGCTGTCGACGCCATGCGCCGCCGCGGTGGCTGTGCAGCGCAGCGGGTTCGGCAAGGCCGAGGTGTCCCACGCTATCGACGTGTCGATGAAGAGCGTGGGCCTGGGCACCCTGCTGCTGGCCCTGCTTGTGTGAACCCTGGCGCCACGTTGCTGAGCAGCCAGGGATCTCACGGGGGCGCCCGTGGTGGCCCGCCACTCGTGCCTTCTCCATGTTGCAACATTGACTGGTCAAGACTGAAAGACTGTGACTCTCATATCCTGCCACCCCGGGCACCAGCCCAGGGCGCCCACCCATCCTGCCCACTTCATACTGTCTGCCTTTCTCTTGTAGATTGATCCTGGCCGTTCCCAGCTGGGCCCCCCGGTTGCCCCCCAGCCCATTGTACTTGATGCCAATGCGATACGACCCGCCCTGTCAGTATACCCTCATTTTGCTCCTGGCCCTAGCCTTCGCCCATTAGGACGGATGCCGCCTGACCGTGCATGCCGAGCGATTTTCCCCAGCTCTGTGACCATCTTTCTGCTGTCACTGACACGCATGCCATCTGTACAATCAATCGTAGGAAAAACTCTTCACCAATTGTAACCCCCGAAACTTGGTGAGCAAAGAGGGCTATTTGATTTTGCCCAGCAGGATGCAGCAGCTGCCCCTTATCTCCCCGCAGGTGCCGCCCTTTGAAGACTAGGTTCTGGGCACTGCTGCATGGCGGGCTTAGGGCTGCAAGACAACTCCTTCCAGTGCGGTTCCGTGCGTTTTGGATTGGATAATCGACCTGTCGGGCGGACTGGCCTGCGCTGCCCATGTGGAGTTTGCTATTAGTTGTAATTGTCAATGAATGTCCTGTGCAAGGCTCTGTTTCTGGGCGTGTTCATTACCCGGCGCCAAATCTGACCTGTTGTATGATTGCTCGCCCAGTTGACCTCTACGATGTTTGTTAAAGTGGTGCAAATTTGCGTGTGCCTCAGGCACCTATTACCTGGTAATATCTGTGTTGGTGTGGTGCAAGAACCTGAATCAGACTGGCATGTTTATGAAGATTTAGGATTGTTTTGGTGATCAATGCTAATGTTTTGACCGTTTGTCATGCTGTCGGACTGCATTGATGTTTCAGCAGATTCTCAATCTGTTTCGGGTGTGGTACATATACGCCATTCAAATGTAAGTCACGTTTGCATGGTTAACACATCAATGGGTTCCATTGCCCGCATGGCGCCCGGCGGCGGTGGCCCCGGGGCGCCGCAAGCGCAGCGGTGCCCCGGCCAGGCTGGCGGTGTTTTAGTGGCAGGTATGCGTTCACATTGACGGTGGATGGGAGGGCTGCAAACGCCGCCACACCGCACCTGTTGATCGCTGCAACGTGTGCGGCGGTGTACATTTGCATGTGGCGTGTGGGGACGGGGTGGGGTGGGTGCCGCAGTCCAGTGCATTTCAAACCACTGGTTCCTTGCATTTTTGTTGTTCATTCGTGTTCGACCCTTTGTCCGTGCTGGGCCAAGCCTGGTGTGCACATTACAATGCATGAGGTGTGTGACAAGTGGGCATGGTGGCGCCCGCATGGCGCCCGGCGGCGGTGGCCCCGGGGCGCCGCAAG
>RRZL01000080.1:2479063-2574340 GCA_006782975.1 Chlorella sp. Dachan | reverse complement strand
GTGTGCGGCGGTGTACATTTGCATGTGGCGTGTGGGGACGGGGTGGGGTGGGTGCCGCAGTCCAGTCCATTTCAAACCGCTGATTCCTTGCATTTTTGTTGTTCACTCGTGTTCGACCCTTTGTCCGTGCTGGACCACGCCTGGTGTGCACATTACAATGCATGAGGTGTGTGACAAGTGGGCATGGTGGCGCCCGCATGGCGCCCGGCGGCGGTGGGGCGCCGCAAGCGCAGCGGTGCCCCGGCCAGGCTGGCGGTGTTTTATTGGCAGGTATGCGTTCACATTGACGGTGGATGGGAGGGCTGCAAACGCCGCCACACCGCACCTGTTGATCGCTGCAACGTGCGCGGCGGTGTACATTTGCATGTGGCGTGTGGGGTCAGGTTGGTTAGGGGGCATGATCAAGTCCACTTCACACCACAAGTGCATTCCTTTTATTCAACATGTATGAGGGGAACCCCACGGGCTACCATGGCGGCGCGGCGTACAGATAGGGGAGCCACAACATAACGCGCTAGATGGTTGGCAACCGTGCAGGCACCAGAGCGCCTGCGGCACGCGGTATTCCCCTAGTGCGCATCTCTCGGCGTGCATGGAACGTAGAGAAGGCTGGGTCATGCAACAGAGCGTGGCTCCCTGCTGCTTAACCAACAACCTCATCGCGGTTTCCCTCGTCGTGTTTTTCACTGCCAGGGGCGTACGCCTACCCAAGGACGCCGGCACGGGCGGCAAGGTGGTGTGGGTGGAGGTGGAGGACCTGAGCCGCATCCCGACCCCAAGTAGCGGCGCGGCGGTGAGGCCACGTGGCCACCTGACGTGGCCCCTTGACGTGGCAGGCGGCGAGCCGATTGTACCACCCCTCCCCAGCCTTCAACTTACTTCCATGCCAATGACATGCACGGCTCTGCTCGTTATTCACACTGAGGAAGGCCTAGTTGCAGCTTCAAAAGGTTTCAGCAGGTGCACTGCAGGTAAAGCGGAGCAGTTGATGGACAGGCACTGTCGAGAACCATGCATGCACTAAACAGAACATGTATAACTGACCGAATGCCGGGGAAACAAAGGGCGCTTGGTGAGGAAGGGTGGGCAGACAGAAGCCAGACAGAAGCGGTGGTACATGGCAAATGAAGGCTGCGTTTTGGAGTTGTCAACTGTGGTTCCTTCATAAAGGTCAAGTGTGAAGAAAGGCATGGCCATGTTAAGGCATCTTCTCGGGATCACATCACATCAATCAAACTTGTGTCAACACAGCGCTCAGACCGGCAGGCCACCAGGTTATATTTGCAAGCGTCGTTGCGCTGAGATCAGGCGGCAACAGCCTGCTCTTGCAGCTGCTCCTCAGTCACCCATGTGCCGTGGAAGCCTGCCGAAGGGGGGGCATGAAGTGAATCGCACCGAGTCTGGAGGCATGCACAGGCTGCACCTGCGCATCCACAACTACCTGATGTGCATCTCACACGCCTCAGTCAAAATGCAACATCAACGGCCTGGTCCTGCCCGCCTCGCTCACCGTGTGGCACACGCTGGGGCATGCGTAGGCGGCACACCACCGCCAGGGTCTGTGCATCGAAGATCACCTGTGCAGAGCACGTACACATGCTCACTCAGACCAACCCATCCCCGGAGGATGTGCCACGTGCTGCACGGCACTTATCCGGGCCCCAAGGGTACTTGGGCAAACTGCTATGCAGCCAAGGCCCCATGACCGCGCCCGCCAAGGGCTGCACTCCCCAGCTGCTCCTCCGCTCCTGCCCCTGCCCACCAGCTCGCTCTGCAGGCTGTCCTCATCCGTCACGTACGTCATCAGCCAGCCCGCGTCCTCCTCGCTGGCACCCTGTGCATGTGGGTGTAAGCGGGGCCCATGTCTCAGCAGTCACCTCGCAACTGGCCGACCTGGTCACTCAAGCAAGTGTCGGGCAGACAGCAGATGCCTTGCGGCACGCTTGGCATGCCTCACCGCCTTAGGCGCAAACACGGCCTCGCCTCCATAGCGCCGCCCGCCGTGCAGCGCCTGCGCCGCCACCGCGCTGCCACTGCCACCCGCCTGTGGGGCGCACGAAAGCAGATTGCACTGTTCACGACTGCTTTATTTTGTCATTTGTCGATACAAGCTGCAACAGCAGCCCTTGGCCACACTCCCGCCGTCGTTGCAAATGGACATGCCACAACTTGAGAGCGCAGCTCACCTTGCTCAGGTCGTACTTGGTGACGCCCACAAAGCGCGGCTCGCCGCTCGGCCCGCCCTCCATGGCACCCAGGTATGTGTAGCGCGTGGGGCGGCCTGGCAGGTGGCAGGTGCACAGCGGATTTGGTCTGAATATACGCACACAACTAAGGAGAATCCGCATGTAGACGCGCCATGCAGAGAGGCCGCTGGTTGAATGTGACGGCATGGGACGCGGCCACGCAGGGCAGAGGACTCGCACCCTCCCGCTGCCCTTGCGCCCAGCTCTTGCTCAACCTGCAAGACATGCAAGCGTGCCCATGCATGCAAGCCATCTTAGCCAGCTCACCAACTAGGCTGGGCGGCACCACCGGGAAGTCGCCCGGCACTGCGCCCGGCAGGCGGCGCGTGGTGGCGCTGCCGGAGGCCAGGTCCAGGGTGACCTCCGTGAGGTAGGGGTTGGAGCGCTCGTCCAGCGTCATGTCATCCAGGCTGTGGATCACCGCGTGGGAAAGGCAGGCAGCGAGTAGGGGCTGGAGGCCTCGTCATCATGTCATCCAGGCTGTGGTGTGCAGGCACCGAATGCTGCGGCGGCTGCATTGCTTTGCTTGGTGGGAAAGCATCGCGTGGAACACAATTTTCAAGCTAACTCTTCTCTCCTTGGCTGCATCCTACTACGACGTACGTCCTGAAATGGCATAGCCATTCGCAACCCTGCACCTGAACTCCTTGAAAGCGCAGAGGTAGAGGCGGATGGTGCTGGGGCCCTCCTCCCACGCGTTGGCGGTGTGGAAGCACATGTAGTTTTCTAGGCAAGAGCGTGGGAGGAAAGGTTGGGGGCTATGGGTCGACAAAGCGCAGAAGTAAAGCAGCATGGCTGAGACAGCTCCGCCTTCCCGCAGTAAGAGCCACAGAGCAGGCAGCCGCGAGCGCACCCGTGTCAAACCAGCGGACCTCCGCCCCCGACTCTGCGTAGCGCGGCAGCACGCCGATGCGGGTTGAGCGCTTCTTGAACACTGCATGGCACGGGCAGGGGTGGGTTGTGGGGTGGAGGCCGCAGGCGAGTGTGATGCGGCAGGGCAAGGGCAAACAGATGCTGCAATGCCAAAGACCACAGGATGTGCGTTTGGAAAGTCCATGGCTCACCGAACGGCAGCTTGCCCTCCTTGACCATGACCTGCACAGCATAGCGTGGTACAGCAGATCAGGCAAGGAGCAGGAGCAGGAGCAGGAGCAGGAGCAGGAGCAGGAGCAGGAGCAGGAGCAGGAGCAGGAGCAGGAGCAGGAGCAGGAGCAGGAGCATGCGATGCTGAGGCAGGCATGCTGGCCACTCAGCCTCTGAAGGCCTCAGCAGCCACCTGGGGGTCGAACTCGAGCGGCACGTCCAGCAACAGCATGTAGCGTTCGGTGATGGCACAATCATGCATCATGACAGGCTGTGTGGAGGATTGGCAGGAGGACAGCGGTGCTGAAGAGGCGGCACGCATTTGTGGGGCTGAGGCCAGGCCTGTGCACCGCCGTGGGCTGCGGTGGCAATGCAATGGCCAGGAGAAGCAGGATGGATGTATCAGTAAAGGCTTGTGCAAGAGGCGAGCACCTACGCTCCGTGGCAGCACACCAGCACATGCATCAGGACACAGCTCCACAGCATGTCCGCGACCGGACTGGTCCATGAACACGCCTCACCGTCTTCAGGGGCACCGGGAAGTCGCGCACCACGCATCCCTGAGGGTCCAGCCACCCGTACCAGCCTGCAGGGGAAGGAGTTGACACCATCAAACAAGCCAACCAACCTCAACAACCTCCAACTTCCCGCTGTTGCTGGTGCGGCTCTGAAGGCAGTTCCCGCAGAGAGCCCACTCTCTCCCCAGCAGGCTCACAGTAGGGCGCCCGCTCAGTGGAGTAGCCAAAGTAGAACATCTCGCCAGTGGCTGGGTCGACCTTGGGGTGCGCGGTGAAGGCGTGGTCCAGCTGGCCGCTGCGGGGGGCAGGGCAGGCCACGCAGGTGCACAGGTGAACGGGAATGGGGCGAACGTCACCAGCCGCGCTGCAGTATGGTAGTGTGGTGAGCCCCGCAACAGCATTCGTGGGCGGCTGTCCCAAGCACTCACCAGGCCATGGCAAACCACATCACCTCACCCAAACGACACGCGGCCGATGGTGTCCACCAGCCCGCTGCACGCGATGCGCAGTGCGTAGGGCAGGTCCCCCTCGTGCAGCGCCAGCAGCCGACCCGCGTGCGTCGCCAGCGCCGTGTTGCCGGTGCCAGTGCCGTTCTGCGGGAAGCGCAGGGAGCAGGCGGGGCCAGGTTGAGCGGAACAGCGCCCAGGATGCCCAGCACATCAGGCCAGCCTAGCATTGCGCCTCGCTTTAGCCCTCCAAGTTGCATGGTGCAACAATCCCAGGGCCGCATGCATGTACTGGTGCGGATGGTCGGCGCCTCACCGAGGCATCCAGCAGGCCGATGGCAATGGCCAGCTTGCGCAGCATCAGGTGCGGCAGGAACCAGAGGCCGCGGTAGTCGCCAACTGCGGCAGGCGTTGCACCAGCAGCATGGCAAGCTCGGTCAGGCCTATCAACTGAGCAAGTATGGCGTCTCACCACTGGCCGAGGACAGGAGCTGCCGGCAAGCTACCGGCATGCACACCCAACCTGTTGCCAGCACCAGCCATGTTCACCACGATTCCACCCAACCCGGGCCGCCCCGGACCGCGCCGCCCGCTCACTCTTGGTGTGCAGCGCCCAGCCTGCCTGCTCCTCCTGCTCCACCCGCGAGGTGTGCACCCAGCGGTTGCAGTATGAGGCTTTGCCGTCGCGGATGCGCACAGCGTGCACCATGCCGTCGCCTGCCGCCCGGGGTGGGGTGGGGGCAAAGGGGGCACAGTGGGCATGCTTGTTGAGCAGGTGGCTCGCACAGAAAACAAATGGCAACTTGCTACCGCGTCCAGCTGGAGAGGAAGAGCAAAGCAGGCCATGCGTTGAGCAGCAGCCTTGCTGGCCCGTAGCACCGCGGCATGTCCCAATCTGCAGGTCTCAGCGCAGGATCGGGTGCTGGTAGCGCCGCTTGCTGGTCAGCTCACCATCAAACCTGCAGGGCGGTTTGAAGGGAGGGTGAGATGAATCAATTGAGCAGCAGCTCCTTAGAAGGCAGACTGTGAGCACCGCAGAACCTCATCCACCAATCTGACAAACCGCCGCAGGCAGGGCAGCCCAGCAGCTGGCTGCACCGCAACAACATGCCGCACATCCCTCACCAGTGATACCCTCCCTCCACCGACAGCTTGGGGTTGGGCCCGTTGCGCAGGAAGGCGCCTGATAGGTCGGCTGGCAGCGCCCCATCAATCACCTCCAGCTCGCTTTGGTACACCTGTGCGTTTTGAGTGACACATGGAAGCTGGAGGGGGTGCGGCCACGGACTGCCCAAATGTGTGGTGGGCAGTGCAAGGCAGTGCGGCGCCAGGACGGTAAAGCACCCTCAAGGCAGGCTGCCGCACCTCGCTGTGAACTGGGGCAAAGGAGCCCATCATGTATGGGTCCCTGTATTGCAAATTGGGAGCCAGCAGTGCAAATCACTGGGCCACAACCCTCTTCAGGGGCGAGCCATGTGCTCACACCGGCGGTAGTGCTGGAATGCGGCCAGCCAGCGCGGAACGACTAACTGTGCACGCACCAGCCGTAACGCTGGCGTGAAGAGCCATCGACAAGACGAATGATCTTGCTGAGCCCCCAAATCAGCACGTTCTTGGCTTGGTAGGTCAGCGAGAGGGAGGGGGAAGCTGCCCGATGGTTTGAGGCCTTGCCGCCGCCGCCGATAGCGGCCAGCCCGGCGCTGCCCTTGCCGCTGCTCTCCAGTCCCGCCTCGCCATTCAGAGGAAAGTCCTACGGCACCAAATGCGCAGGAGGATGGCGCCCGGTCTCAGTTGCAAGCGAGTGGCGCAGTTGGCCTTGGTCAGCGCGCTCACCTCTTTCTTCACGACCATTGTGATCTGTAACAGGAATGCGGCGCTCGCGGCAGAGCCGGATGGTAGGAGCGAGGCTCATGCGGCGCACCGCGGGCGCCAGCTCCTCGCTTCCGGGCAGTGCTGGTGATGCTGGAGGTTTACAATCAACTAAATAGGCCGGCATGATAATGCTCAGGTTGTCACCAGTTGTCCGGATGCCGCAGGAAGGCCGCTGCTGCCGCCGGGTCGCGCGCCAGCGGGTGCGGCGGCGGCTGCACTCCCGCCGCCTGCCACCGCTTCACAAACCGCTCCTCTATCGACCGCGCCTGCAGTGGGACGACAATGGACAGGTGGACAACAATGGACGTGGAAAACATAGCAGGCAATGATTTAAAACCCAAGTAAGCTGGTCGACAGCCACCGCTGCAGATGGAATGCCTCCACACAAACCGCAAACACCTGCCAGCCGCCAGGTGACCCTGCCCTGTGCAAAGATACTGGCGGCCTGCTCACCAGCAGCACCGCCTTGGGCTCCCCCTTCGCTGTGAAGGGTGCCGGCCGGATGGTCAGCATGCCGTTGCGGTTGCCAAACACCACATCTGTGAGGTAGCGGTCGCCAACCATCACCAGCTGCTCCGCCTTGCACCTGCGGGGGGGGGGAGCACAGGCCTGTCAACTGTAGGAGCTGGAGCGCCATGTCATGCGCAACGGCAGAAGAGACTTGGCGCACTCCCTTCCTGTACCCGTCCCACCCACCCAAAGTGGCGCTCCATGTCCTCGCTGCCGCCTGCGGGCTTCTTCTCGCGGTGCCGCAGCACGGGGATGCCCAGCGCGCCCTCCAGCACCGTCGCCTCCTTGCCTGCCGGCAGGGTGGGCGGATAAGCGCAGGGCACAGTTGGGTGACAGCAAAGTGCGGCATCAATACTCACAGAGAGGGCACGTGTGCACCGCCGTTAAACCTAGGCCATGCCCTGCTTGCGGTCCAGCAGGGCAAATGGTCGCCCCACTGCAGGATAGCTGTCCTCACACAGCTCTTCTAACCCAAGCATCCCTGCGCCGCACGCTAGCTCCCAGCGCCACATGCTCCGCTCACCTTCTGGGTCAAACTGCTGCAGCCCCGCCGAGTTGCTGTACAGCACGAGGCGGCCTCCAAACGCTCGTCGGCACTCCTCCAGGCTGGCCTTGGCGTGCGGATGCAGCTCCAGCTGGTAGGGTTCTGCACAGATTCTCAGTAAATGGTGCAATGAGCACAGGGTAAGCACGCCCACCCTGCTCAATCCACCTTGCACAATCGCCAGCCGTGGGTCAAGGCATCGACACAACTGTTGCACGGCGCTGCGCATCAGGGGCCCACTCCCCCGCCCACCTGTGAGCGTGTTGTCCTTGTCAAACACGCAGCCGCGGAATCCGGCCGCCGCCAGCGCGCCCCAGTCCACCCACCGGATGTCGGGCACAGCGAGGTGCGGCAGCGCCAGCGGCTGGTCGCTCTGCCAAGGGGATGCGGCAAGACCGGGAGGGGCTAAGCACTTTGGTGGCGGGCAGCAGCCAGGATTCCAGTGGTACATCTCCCAAGGTACAAGAAACTGTAAGGTCTATTCCTTACAAACAGCTGGGCGAGCAGGCATGGGGCTGCGCACACGGCACCACCCGTCCCAGCACTGCTGGATGCGCACCAGGGCGACTCGAGCAAACAAGGCGATGCCCGCACTGTTGAAGGACTGGCCTAGCCGCTGCATGATGGTGCGTTCCTGCATGGCGCGGCAGGCAGGCAAGCAGCTCGACAGTGGCACTGCTGCTGGAGTGGGATGCGCTGCAGCAGCGGGAACAGCGGCGGCGGCGGCGGCGGGCACACCTGTGCCGCCTCGGCTGCAGGCTGCTGCATGCTCCGCACAGCAAGCCGCCGCCTGGCGATCGGTGGGGCAGCGTTGGGGCGAGCCTGGAGGCTGCAGCGCATAGGGGGGCGGACTGCTGGGCAGCCTGGGGCTTTGCTGGCTCTGAGCTTGCGGCAATGTGTTCTGCAGATTGGCTGAATGCAGGTTGGACGCCCCAGCTTCGCTTGCAAGCACCGCACAGAAAAGGGTTCTGCATGAAACCGGCCCTGCACGTTTTCGACATCGGCGACATTAATACCCCTGCACGTGTGGACAACCAGCGATCGCGGACCGATGCAGCCGCGCCACGGCCTCTGAGCGGCCAAGCAAATGGGACAGTGCCTGTCCACAGGCCCCAGGGCGCCCGGTGCCTCGCCAGCAGAGGCACAGGTGAGAACCCGACATGCCCAACTCCCCCGAGTGCCCCGCAAGCACCCGCGACCGCGCCCTGCGACTGTGCCCCGCAGGACGCCCCGGTGCAGCCATCGTCCCCCTCCAAGGCCTCCAATGGCAGCGCAGCGGCAGCTGACAAGCGGTCACCAGCCCCTGCTGCCCCTCCTGTGGTGCGGGCCCCCGCCGCCGCCGCCGGCGCAGCGGCAGCCTCCTCAGCAGCGGCGCCCTCTGCCTGGGCTTACCAAGGCGCGCCGCGGCCGCCCAATGAAGATGAGCGCCTGGCGCTGCTTCGCTCCCTGGGCGTGCTGGACAGCGAGCAGGGGCCGGACCAGTTTGACGCCATCACGCGCCTGCTGTGCGCCGTGTTCGGCGTCCCCATCGCGCTCGTCTCCCTCGTCGATGCGGGTGGGTCTGCCGGTGCCAGCTGCCGCTTGCTTGCCATGTGCGTTACAGCATGAAGAGGCTGCAGTGTGGGGGTCCGGTATGGTGCTCGACAGGGGTGGCAAGGACCCCTGCTCTCCCTCAACCCTGTCCCCCCGCAGAGCGGCAGTGGTTCATGTCGGTGCAGGGGCTGGGGACGTGCATCCAGACGGGGCGCACCGAGTCCTTCTGTGCCTGGACCCTGCTGCCAGACAGCCCCAGCATGCTGGTGCGCAGTGCACGAGCTGTTTGTGGAGCTGCGTTGGGTTGCAGCTTGGGTGCCAAGGGTCTCCCACCCATGCCTTATCATTGATGGTTGTGCCTGCAGCATCATGGCAGCTGCCAGCTTGATGCATGCCCGTCTTGCTCCCAATGCCTTGTGCACCAGATAGTGGAGGATGCGCTGCTGGACAAGCGGTTCCGCGAGAACCCGCTGGTGAGCGCAACAACGCACTGCGCACTGCAGCGACCCAACGTGCATGTCGCCGCCGTCGACTGCTGTGCCTCTGGTGCCGTTGTATTTTTTTTCTTGCCCCGGGTTCTGTGATGCCTGGCCTGTGCGCAACGCGTGTCCCCAGCCGTTGCCTCACTGCCATCAATTTTACAGGTGGTCGGGGAGCCGCACATCCGGTTCTATGCGGGCGCCCCACTCATATCGTCAGCCAACGGCTACCGCTACGGCACGGTGAGGGCATGCTTGGCTGCAGCAACTGGGCCTATCATGCCGCCGTGCTTCAAGCTGCTGCCCTGCTCTCGGCAAGGCGAAGCCCTGACGAATGCCCCCGTCCCCCTTCCCTGCTCCTCAGCTGTGCGTGATCGACACGCGGCCGCACCACGAGTTCTCGGTGGAGCAGTACAATATGCTGATCCAGTTTGCAGAGCTGTGTGTGCGCGAGATTGAGAAGGACAAGGTGCGAGGCAGGCGGTGACCATTGGGGCCGGGCCAGCTGGGGCTACAAGTGGTGCACGATATCAGTGTTTCCCCGGCGGCATGCAGTTGAGTGTCCAGGTCCCTGTCAATTGCTGCTTGAGCGGCCCTGCGCAACGCGCCCCTCCCGCCCTGCAGCTCACGCTGCTGCAAAAGCTGGTGCAGCAGAGCGTGGCAGCAGGGGAGGCATCCCCCTTAGCATCGCTTACCCCTTATGCCTCGCCGCCCGACTCACGCCGCACCAGCGCGCCCAGCGCCACGCCAGCAGCGAGCGCCACCCCGCTCCGCAATTCCACACCGTTGCCACTGCCACAAGGCGCCGCACAACCCCCGGCCAGCGCTGCGGCTAAGCAGCAGGAGCAGCAGACAGACCGGCAAGCTCAGCGGCCAGCGGAGCAGCAGGCGGAACAGCACTGGGGCCTAGCACGAGCGGTTGACTGCTTTAGGTGCGGGTCGGTGCAGCACCTGATGCCACTTCTTCAGCGCCAGACCTGTGGTTTGTGTTTTCTGGATTCTGATGCCCGGCATGCCCACAAGCACTACGCTGCTGTCACTGCACTTTTCTTTTGGCAGGGAGGGCGTCATGCTTGTGGACGTGAGCAGCCCCGCTTGGGCCGTGCTCTACACCAACGAAGCCTTCACCGCTGCCACAGGCAAGGCCCCGAGTGTGTCACCTGCAGGCTGTACCCCTTGACCAGCCCCGCTGGCCTGCATGCGCACAGAGCATGGCATGCCTGCTTGTGCTGAATCGAGGCTGTCGCTGGCATGCGGTGCCCATCGGCCACCTGTTCTGAACTGGCAGTCACCTGCCACCTGCATTTCAGTCATTTCAGTGAGTGCTGCTGCTGTTGGTCCGATTGCAGGTGTGCCGTGCGATGAGGCCACAGCGCAGGGCTTTTGGGAGATCTTTGGCAGCCAAGGCCTGGGGCCTGCTAGCTTCCAGGCAAGCACACTTGCATACTGCTGCTCTTGAGCTGGGGCATGTGTGGGGTGCTCAAGGCGGGGGCTGCTGCCGCCAGCCTTTCATGCACTCCGGGCTCAGTGTGGCTGGGTTGCCTACAAATGCGGCTTTTGGAGCCTGGATACTTCTGCCCAGCTGCAGGCTGCTGCACTCCTGTCCTGCCTGTGCCCTGCCTGCCCCCGAACGCAACTGGCATCTCGGTGCCTGCGTCTGTACCTTGCTACGCAGGAAGAGGCGGAGGCGGGCGAGCCATTTTCTGTCACAGTCAGCCTGCTGCTGTCCTACAGAGTTCCCTGCAAGCAGGCGGTCATAGACTTCAGGTGAGGGCAGTTCAGGGCCTGGTAGGTTCCAGCACGTGCTGCAATGCAGCAGGAGGACTGCGCCAGCTTTGCCCTTTGCCCGGCTCACTCAAGCACTCCGGCCACCGTCCTAGCCGCCGCGCCCCTCTGCCGCACCGTACAGGGCCAGCCACCCAGCCGCCACTCCCGCTGCGCATCATGCTGCCTGCCTTGCCCCGCCGTGTGTGTGTTGCTGCAGGGCTGCGGCAACAGGCCAGCTGGGTGGCCCCTCGCAGCAAGTAGGCATCCCTGCCAGCGTGCCATCGCCAGCAGACGGCCTGGATGCGGAGCGGCCCACAGTGGTGGCCGGCGCAGCAGCACTGGGGCCCAAGTGAGCTTGAGGTTTAGTGGCAAACTGGCCTGGCCAGGCACATGTGCCTGTTGGGGCAAGGATGGCATGCACTGTTTGGGTTGTGTGTGGTGGGCAGAGCACCTGCATGTGTTCAATTGGGCCTGTTGCATCCTGCTGCACACCCGCAGGCTGTACTTTGCCATTGTGCGCCAGGAAACACGCAAGCCGCTGGTGCCATCCACGGCAGCCAGCGCGCAGCGTGCGGCTGTGGCCGCTCCCGACTCTGGCATGCAGCAGGCTGTGTCGCCGTTTGCAGCTTTGGCAGGATCCAGGGGCCACTCGCCGCCTGTATCCGGCACGGCATCCCCGCCGCAGCAGCTGGCCGGCCTGGGGCGGCGGCCCAGCATTGAGAGCCAGCGCAGCATTTCTTCGGTGGCGGGTGGCATCTCTGCCTTCAAGCGCGCCATGCCCTCCGCCTTCACTGATGTGCGACTGGGCCCGCTGATCGGGCGCGGCGCCTATGGCAGGGTGAGGCGCTTGCCGCCAACATCGTGTGTTGCTTTACTTTACTTGCGACTTTATTTTACTTTACTTACCTGTGGCATGCATTACTCAACCGTGCCCTCCCGTCCATGTGGTGTGCAGGTGTATCGTGGCAGCTGGAATGGCACCACCGTGGCAGTCAAGGTGATTGAGACCACGGAGCCGCTGGACGATGCGGGCATGGCGCCAGGTGCGCATGCAGCAACTTTAATATCCCTGCTGAAGCTCACCAGCTATATGATGCATGAGCAGCCTCACCTGCAGCATTGAAGCAGCCCAGCTGGCGTCACCAAGCCTCAACGGCTCCCGCCCCGCAGGTAAAAGCGGCATTTTTGAGGCGGTGCTGTCCACCAACCTGTCCCACCCCAACATTGTGCACACCTACCAGTACGCATTCCGCCCTGTGTCGGTGAGAGCGTATGGTGTGGGCCCTCCGGCAGAGGGCGCCCTTGACTGCGTGTGGCAATCATTGTGCTGTGCTACTGAAGGTTGTACACCCAGCAGGTGCAGGTGATGACGGCTGAAGCACCTGTTGACAGTGGCTCTTGTGCGCACATGCTGCGTTGTCCTGCAGACGGATGAGCAGGACGGTGCGCGCGCCTCCAACTCCAGCTCAGTGGGCAGCCGCGCACGCGACACCGCCAAGGTGAACCAGCGCAGCTGTGCGTGGCTGGATGTGGTTCGAGCACAGCGCCGAGCCTTGCAGTTCCTGCCTGCACACCATTTGCTCCTGGTGTCCCTTCGTGCGCTACAGCCCGCCACCGAGGTGTGGCTGGTCAGCGAGTTCTGCAACCGCGGGCCGCTGCTGACGGCCATTGAGCGCGGCGCCTTCCTCACCCAGCCCTCCAGCCAGTACGGCCAGCCCAACCTCATCTCTGTGCTGCAGGTGGGGTGGGTGGGGCATGTGGCTGAAGGCTGGGCATGCGGCTGCTGCATGGCTTGATGTGAATCCAAATGGAAGCATAACCTTGCTTGCCAGGATCCAGGCGGCAGCTTGAGACTTGCCTGGTTGACGCACCCGAACGCTTGCAGACGCTGCAAGAGATCGCAGCCGCGCTTCAGTACCTGCACCGCAACGACGTGCTGCACGGGGATCTGACCGGCGGTGCGTGGGTGGTCAGCTTTGCGTGGTCTTCCTCAATTTCTTGGCGTTTGCTCTTTGGGCGGGAGGGGAGTTGTGGGCATTGAGGTGGAGTGGGCTGGTGTGCAGCAGTGGTGACGGCACGGTGTGTTGGATCCACGCCATGCCCAGCTCTTGCACAGCTGCACGGGTATGGAGCAGAGCTGCTCCTTCCCAGTTACCACCCTCATGCAATCTTGCCTCTTTGCGCCTGCTGCCGCCAGGCAACGTGCTGCTGACGGCCAGCGACAAGGACACGCGTGGGTTCACGGCCAAGGTGGTGGACTTTGGGCTCAGCCGCGTGTGCAGCGGCGACTACCTGCGCACCCGTACGCTGGGCTGCGCTGAGTACATGTGAGGCGGCGAGCTGGGATGGAGCGGTGTGCTGCCTTGCCCTGCAGCTGAGGGTGGCGGCTCAGCTCCCTTGCCTTTCTTATTGTACAGGGCGTGCCGTTTGTGCCTTTACTGGCCCAATGCCCCCTGTTTCCTATGTACAACCGTAATGTCCACACATCACCGCTCCCCTGCTGCCTGCCCTCCTCCCCACAACGCAGGCCGCCTGAGCTGATCACCGAGGGCATCCTGACCAAGTCGGCCGACGTGTACGCGTTTGGCGTGATCACCTGGGAGATCTACGTGGGCCGGTGCGCTGCCGCACGGCTGCAGGGGCGGCATGCTATGGGTGGTGTGTTTGGCCAGTGTGTGCACAGCTTGAGCGTGCATGGTTTGTAGCGCCCTGTGGGTGTCCAGACGTGCGCGCCCCCATGCCGCCTGCAGGCGGGCATGGGAGGGGCTCAAGCCCACCGAGGTGCTGCGTCGGGTGGCCTCCAACGTGCGCCTGCAGTTCCCGCCCCAGACGCCGCACCGCCTCAAGGTCTGTGGGAGGAGTGATGAGAGGGGATCAAGGCAGCCTGCGTTGCAGCCACCTGCAGGGACTGAATGCTCAGAGAGCTAGTGTCAAGAGTGAGGATCGCGCGCCTCGCTACACCCCACCGACCGTGCTGCAGATCCTGGGCGAGCGCTGCATGGAGTATTCGCCGTCTGCGCGGCCCACCATGGACGAAGTTCTGTCAGGTGAGGGCCTGTATGCTGCTAGCTCCTTGATGCCAATGGGCGTGCTGCCATGCTGCTGGTAGCTGCGTGTTAAGCTGGTCTGGCCTGTTAAGAACGAACTCCCTACAAGCCTGGCTGCTCACATTGGTCCCTCCCTGCCCATGCAGAGGTGAACAGCATCCTGAGCGACACGATGGGCATCCTGCAGCAGTTCCTGGCCGCCAGCACGGCCGCCTCGGGCGGGGGCCGGTATGCAGGTGGCACGGGCATGCTGCCCTCCTCAGCCTCCGAGCTGCAGCCCAGCGACCCCTTCCGCTGACCCGCTGCCGCAAGATCGCTTGCGCTGTGCTGTTGATCCTTTCGCACTGTTTGTCCTGGCCCACCATCCTCTCTTTTCCCAACCTCCAGGCTTTCCTGTGCCTCCCAAGTGAAGCAAGCCATCCAGCCATGAATGAACCCCTCAGCAACAACCTGCTTAGCCCCTCACGCACCCGCTCGCGGCAAGAGGCCCTTACACTGACACTCTCCATCACTCCCGGGCTGCGCAACGGCGCCTGCTCGCGTTTCTCCACCCCTGCTGCTCACCAGTTGGCGCTCCATTGCCGAGCGCATCTGGCCGCTCGCCCTTCTCCAAAGCCATTGATCGCCTCACTGCCTAACTTTGCATGCTTATTCGCATCAACTCTGCTTGCAAACGTGGCGAGCTGTGCTTGCCAATGCTAGAGCTGCAGGCTCAACAAGCACGTTTCGCCCTTGTCTGCTGTACGCCTGTGCAAGTAGCAAATTGAGTACAGAGTGCAGTTTGATATTTGCTTGGAGCCTGATTGAGGCTGCTGGGGGCGTCTCCCGCCTGTCGCGCCGTGCTGAGCAAGGTCGAGTGGCTGTTGGGCGACCTGGAAATGGGGGCCACGCTCAGCATCGCTTTCTCAACTTTGCTGGCCTGTCCTGTGTTCCTGCATTGCGCTGTTGCCGGCGCCACATTGCAGGCACACACGTTGCTCTCTGCCTGCATTGATTTTGCCTACATGCTGCACTACGAAGTGCATTTGCTTTGGCATGCACGTCATGCGCATGTTCCCCTCGACCTTACATGCATGCTGCACTGCTTAGGTGCTTTTGCCTCTGAATGCACTTCAGCGAAGCTAGTTTCTACACGTTCCTCCTGTACTGTGTTTTCGCTGCACTGCACCCCTGCTTCATGTTTGCCTTCCGACCTAACAGCACTGAAACACGCTGACATGCTTGCTTGTCAATACATCGAGCCTCGACGTGTTAGCCTCATTTCTTCTTAGCGCCCTGAACGATTGGGGTTTCCAAACACGCTGAATCCATTCCAAGGGCCGCAGGGGGCGCAGGAGGCCTCCAGGAGGAGGCGGGCGGCCGGGGCCCAGTGTCCATCCAGTGGCCGGCCACTGCCACTGCCATTCTTCCATGCAGCTTAACCATCGGAATTTCGGCACATAGTCCTGGAAGTGGCTGTGAACTGCCTATGCACGTTCACTGCCTGCGACAGCCACACCGCCACGGCAACAGCCTCATGCGCAGTCATGATATTGCTGCTTAAGGGCCATTTTGGCGGCAGGGACACACATTTACGTATTTTCCACTCAAGCTTCAAGGCTTGAATCAAGCTGTGCTGTGGAAACTAGCCGCTGTCACGGTGGCTGCCGTGCCGCATGCCGCGCGCGCTTGGAGGGAGGCCTGCTGTGGGGCTGTTTGCCTTGCTGTTTTCCTTGTGGGCACGTGTTGATCATATTGGACTGCCAAGCGAGCGACAGAGCTGGCCGCTCAAGGCGCCGGTGCGCCGTGGCAGCCGCTTGACAGTGACGGGGCCCGCCTCGTAACGCGGTTGGACCTCGTGCTGTGCTAGCAAGGCGAGTGAGCAGGCTTGCAGTCAGCAGATCGACCAGGCGGGTGCCCTGCCTGCCCGCACTGCCCTGCTCGCGCCCGGCGCACACGGGAGTTGCAGCTGTGGGAAACCAAGGCGCCCTGGCGGGTCGTGCCCTGATCGCGGGCGCCTGCCCTGCCGCCGCCGCCACTTCGCCCCGCCCTCACCGCTGCGCCTCCCCCGTTTTCCCTTCAGCCTCACAGGGGCACATTGGCTCAGCTGGCAGTGTAGTTGTTCCAAATCTCCCGCGGGGCACGGTCTTTGAGCAGCCGGCAACAGGCCCCTGGGCGATGCCGGGCGAGCGCTTTCATGTGCGGCTGCTGCCTGAGGACGGCGGCGGGCCGGGCGACCGCGTTGTGGTGGAGGTAGGTGCCGGCTGGGCAGCTGCAATGTTTGGCTGGAGGCTGTATTGACGAATGAGTGCACTTGCCAGGATGCGTGCATGGGCCCTGCCGATGATCTGTGTGGCTTCCGCTGCCGCTGCCGCACGCTGCGACGCCTCCTGCCCCTGCTCTCCTCCACACTGCCCCTGCTGCCGCCGCGCTGCTTGCTGTCTGTCCGCAGGTGGGCATGGAAGGCTTCAACGTGCTCGACTCCTCGGGCAGCCGCATCCAGCGCAAGTACCCGCTGCACCACATCTCGCGCTGGTCCATGCGCGGCTCCTCCCTCATTCTCTTCACCCGCAGCCCGGTGGGTGGGCGCGAGGGGCGGTGTCAGTTGGCGTCATAGTTGTAGGCGGCGTGACCTGACTAAGCAAACAGCACTCTGCCTCCGCTCATCCCGTCCCAGTCTGGTGCCAACAGCCATCTTGCACCACCACCAAATGCAGCCTGCCCGGCTGAACGCTCTCTCTTGCCCGCAGGTGGATGTGGAGGACCGCAGCGTGACGCTGCAGGGCGACGAGACCACGATCCGCTCTGTGCTGGACACCCTCACCTGCTCCTGCATGCAGTGAGCCACGTGCTTGCCGGTGCTGCGGTAGCCTGTGCCTTGCTGGCTATTTGAGGGGGTTGCTCGGTGGCCGTCTCGCACACGGGCAGACTGCAATGCCACACCGCAATCACACTTGTGCATGAGCCTGCCCTTCCCACAGGATGGCTGAAATGCTGCAGAACGGGCAGGGGCCGGATGGCGCGGGCGCCGCCGCCGCCAACTCGCTGAACGCGCTGCTGCGCAAGAGCAAGAAGCCCTCGGTAAGAGCGGTAGCGTCTATTTTGTGGTGGTCATAGTGTGCATCTGCGTGCTGTATCCTTGCACATTTGACCTTGCAGTGTGCTTTGACCTCCTCGCATTTTGCAACTGCACCCAAGCCTCCTTGCAACTCCATGCCACAGCTGCTGACCGCCGACCAAGTCGAGTTCTGGCGGTCCCCTGAGAAGGCGGGGTGGATGCAGAGCCAGGGCGAGCACATCAAGACGTGGCGCCGCCGCTGGTTCGTGCTCAAGCAGGTTGGTCACCATGCCCACCGTGGGGCCGCTGTGCGTGATGGGCTCCTCGTGAGGTCAGGTTCGTCCTGGTGACGCACGGCTGTGATGTGTGTGCAGCGCTCCCATCTGCTGCTCGACCCCGCTTCGCCTTCTGCCGTCCCCGCAGGGCTTCCTGTTCCGTTTTGCTGATGACAAGGTGGGGCCTTCCTCCAAGCCGCGCGGCATTGTGGACCTGTCCACGGGTGCGGCCGGCTAGCTGAGGGCAGAGTGGGGGCGGTGGGCAGAGATGGGCAGCTGGCAAGTGCTTTGCGTCGCTGCTCTACCCGTACCATTTTATTGGGCGAGCCCTGCACCTCACGCCTTCCAACACCCGGCCCTCTTCCCCCAGTGACGGATGTGTTGGACGGCAGCGGCGCCACGGGTCGCCCCAACTCCATCAAGCTGTCCACTGCCAACGGGCACATCTGCTACCTGTGCGACAGCGAGACGGCGCAGGTAGGGTGGGCAGAGTGCCAAATGGGCCCGCTGCAGTGCGGCTAAGCAGCTGGCTGCTGGCTGCGCTAAATATCGTGCGTGTGAGCAGGGCAAGGCAAAGCAAGCTGCCATGTGTGCGCTTGCCTGGTGCGGCAGTGGTGTTGGACTGCGCAGCCTGCGTGCTTATTGGGGCACGTTACCGCACGCTCACGCACACAGGTGGAGTGGTTCAGCGCGCTGGAGGGCGCAGTGGCCAAGATTGTGAAAATCGTGGCTGGGGTGGACGAGGAGGAGGAGCGGGGACCTGGCCACACCAGCGGCGGTGGCGGCGGCGGCAGCGGCGGCAAGAGCTGGGCCGAGCAGCTGGAGCGGACGTACGCATCCGTGGGTGCGTGTCTGTTGGAGGGCTTTCATTGCCGATGCACCGTTTCACCGTTATATCTTGATGCAGATAACGCTGAGCTTTTCCCAGTCTTTATCCCTGCAGGCTCGTCATCTGGTGCACGCCGCGGCAGCAACAGCGGCGGGGGTAGCGGCAGTGGCGGCGGCGGCCTGTATGACCGTCCTGCCGCCAGCTCCCGCCACCAAATGGTGTCCATTGTTAATTATGACCTCCCGTCTGGCGGCGGCTCTGGGCCCGGGTCTGGATCTGGTGCTGGGCGGCACGGCGTTGCATCCAGCTCAGGCGCTGGCCGCGCTGGTGGGTACGGCGGCGACGCTGGTGGCCGCTCGGACTATGGCTACGTCACGGTGGACTATGGCTCCATTGCAGGTGCGCGCTGGGTGTGTCAACGCTGGTGGGCAGGAAGCAGGGCTGCCCCGCGGGGCACAAGTTGGGTCACGCAGCCGTCATGTCATGCAGCCTGTGGCCTCTGGATCCCTCCTGCTCCAAGGCGCATTTCTTTCTGCATGCAGGGGCCAACCCGGTGCCAGACACTGCCCCTGCGGCCGGCTACAGCGGTGCGGCCGCTGCTGGCTATGGCAGCGGTGCATCTGGCGCCTACCCTGGCCCTGGTGATGCCTATGGCGGCTATGGCCAGGCGCCGCAGGTAGCACAGCAGCAGGCGGTTGCACAGCAGGGCTATGGCGGCTACCCAGCCGCCGCTCAGCAGGAGGCCCCCGACTATGGCCAGCAGCAGCAGCAGGCGGGGTATGTTGGTGGGAACCTCATGGACGCAGTGACTGCGCCGCAGGTGAATAGCGCTGGAGTGTGCGGATGCTGGGGAATGCATGGTTGCGTTGTCGCACGTGGCCGTCATTCTGCAGGCCTGACAGTGTCTGCCGGTTGCACTCCTGCAGGCTGCCCAGCAGGCGCAGTCTGGCAGCCCCTGGCAGGTGCACTACACAGGTGTGTGGGCTGGGCAGTGAAGCTGGGGATGCGGTTGTTGATTGAGGCAGTCGAGTCCAATGCCTTGATTCCCGTGGCAATGTGGTGCGCATATCACAGACGGCTCAGCCAGCTGATCCTGGCTTCAGCCTTCCTGCTAACGCATCCAGGACGGTGCAGTGGGCTGCCACCTTGGTTCCACCGTAACCATCATTGCTGCCCCACACCTCTCCATGTGCAGCCGAGGGCCGGCCGTATTTCTACAACGTTTTTACGGGTGTCACCCAGTGGAACGCGCCCGCCTGAGCCACTGCACAGCCCTTACCAACCGTGTCCCTGCATCAGTGTGCTCAGCTGTTGTAACATCATGTGTGTTAGTCAGTTGCAGTGGGCCAGCAAATGAAGCAGGCTAGAAAACCATATGGACAGGGTGCAAGTAAAAATGGCAAGGCAATTGGTTGAGGGCGGAATTGGTTGAGGGCCGAATAGTTGTGCCCGGCAGCATAGTTAAGCAGGTGAACACACAAGAGGGTGTACAGGATGTCTCCTTCGAACACGGTGCAGAGGCCTCTGGCTGGCGTATCATGCGCGCCAGTGCAGCAGCGGTGGGAGGTGTCGGGTGATGGACAGCCAGCGGCGACGGCGGCGGGATGTGGCTGCCCCTGCTGGACTGCCGCCGCCTGCACTAGCATTACCTGGGGAGCCTGTAGGGACTGGGTTGTCACCAGTGGCAGCAGGCAGCGCGGCACTCGGCAGGCTGGCTGCGCTGGGAGGGTCGGCTGCGCTCGCCTCCTGGTCCTCCTCCTCATCGCTCGAAAACTCCAGGTTCACTTCGAAGCCGATGGAAAGCGACCTGTCTGGTTCCACTACTACCACGGGCCACTCAACTTGAGATTCCTCATCTAAAGGGAGGACGGGAGTGAGGGTCACAAATCCGTACAGTGCTGCAACCGCGCTGTACGTGGCAACACCTTAGCGCCACCCACCCCGCTCGCACCTTTGGCAGGCTCTGCTGCCTGGTCGGCGGGTGGCTCTGGCGTGGGGACGGGCTGCATCCGGGCGCAGCGGTAGCAGGCGGTGAATGCGACCAGGATGAGGGCTAGCAGGCCGATGGACAGCCCAAGGAACAGCGCTGCGACGGCGAGGGACCGCGTGTTGGAACAAAGGAGTGGGGAAGGTTGTGGGTTGGCGGCTAGTGTGGGGGTGTAAAGCACCTGTGCGCAAAGCGCTGCCTGATGCTCTGCAAATGGCAGCAAAGCTAGCGACACCCCAACCGCCCAGGTGTACAGCAAAAACTCCCACCTTCCCTGCCCTCCAGCCACTCCCAGCCGCCATCCGCAGCGGGTGCCCGCTGGGAGCCCGTCTGCGCGCAGGCCAACAAGGGTGCAGGTTGAGGCACGGCGGAGTCCGGCTTGCCATTCGAACAGCATGGTTCGGGAACTTGACCTTCAATGGCAGCAAACAACTGCAGACGCTACCTCTAAGTGTGACGCACTAATGGAACAACACACCAAGCACAGCTGGGAGCTCGCACCGGCCCAGGCGTGGTGGCAGCGGTTGCGATGGCGGCGGCGGCGCTGCCCGTCTCCAGCAGCCCCCGCAGGCCGTGCCCGCCTCCGTCGGCTGCTTCCACGCCGCGGGGCATGCGCTTGTCCTCGAGGTCTGCGGTTGTGAGCCGGCCGTGAGAGGGTTGCGCGCGGGTTGGGCTCGGGTTGCAGTCGGGTTGTTTCTCTCGGGTAAATTGTGGCACAAACAGTTTACGCTTGGGTCGGGTAAATTGTGGCACAAACAGTTCAGGGGGTGCTTGGGTGGTGACCCATCGGCGGATTGCGGCGGCGGCGGCCCCGCTCATAGCGCTCTGCCAAGGTGGCGATTGGCCGTCCGTGGTACTTGCCATCCCGTGGCCTCCGCCCTCTCCTTCTCACTTCTCCCTCACCTGTGTCTGACGTCGCTCTGAAAGGTGCCTAACCCTGCAGATTCCGCCCACAGCTGACCCAGGTTGGCAGAAGGGAAGGCGTGCAGCCACCCCTGCGCGTTTCCACCGTTGCTGTTGCAACAATAACTGGCTCCGTCTTGCACTACAGTTCTTCAGTGCATCATCTCATTAAATCACCAGGTAGCAGACCTCGGCGTCTGCCAGGTCAATCACAGCCGAGAAGCCGCTGTTGCCGCCCCTGCGCATGATCTCAAACTCCTCGCACAGGCCGCCCAGCAGGGCCACCAGCTCAGCCTCCCGCTGCTGCTGCGCCTGCTGCCCGCCGCTGCCGCCACTGCGGCAAAAGTGGGACACGAGTTGTGGGGCGGTGGCGCCGCCGCAGGCTGTCAGCCAGGCTGTGAGTGTGCCGCGGTCCAGCGGAGGCAGCGGTACAGCACTGCCCCAACCCTCACAGCTGCTCAGCCGAGGCCGCTTGGCCTCGTGCTCGCCGCCGCTGCCCAGCTGCTGCGAGCTGGCAAAGCCGCCGCAGTTGAGTGCCACGTTCTCGCCCGCCGGCGCACCCCCAGCTGCTGGAGGAGCCGCTGCTGCCCCAGCGCCACTTCCAGCACCCGGCTGGCTGCCGTCGCTGGCTGCGCCGCCCTCCGCAAACCAGTGCTGCCGGCCGTTCATCATGGCCGCCACCAGCTTGATCTGCCCGTACTCGGCTGCAGGATGGCACATGTTGGCAAGCAGAGCAAGGGAGCCTCGTGAGTCAGTGCTGCGGGGCGGCGGTGCCTGAGATGTGACAGAGGACCAGCCCATCACACGCAGGACGTGGGCAGCCGGCAGTGGCAGGCTGGACGCCTTTGAACACGCGTAAGTGGCGGCCGCACGGCAGCAGTAAGCTCACCTGACGGCAGGGAGCGCTTGATGCCTCCCAGGCCCTGGGCACCGTACGCCATTATGGCTGCAGGGTAGAGGATGGAAAGCAGCAAGCAGATGAACAGAAGGATGGCACGCAAGGGCAGCCCTCAGCGCAACCTACTGATGCTCTAGCACCCATCGCCCCCGATGCAGCTGCTACTGGGTCAGGGTTGCAGCAAGCGCTCTTCTTTGCAAAACCGCCTCTGACCCCCCTGGCTCCAAGCGCACCTTTTGAAATGGTGCCCGCCAGCTGCTGTGTGAGCGCAGCCTCCCTGGCTGCACGCTCCCAGTCCAGCGGCAGGCCTGAGGGGACACCGAGATGTGGAGCCAGGCCCGAAGCAACGGTTGTCATTCAATATTTTCACATAAGCCCAAGAACAGCACCCTCCCGTCATCCCTGAGCCTGCAAGAATAACGATGCGCAACGCCCAGATGAGCAGCAAGCCGGCGCACCTGAGCCGGCAGCGTCCGCCAGGTAGCCGATCACTGTCTGT
The DNA here is from genome assembly GCA_006782975.1 of Chlorella sp. Dachan. Lineage (NCBI taxonomy): Eukaryota > Viridiplantae > Chlorophyta > Trebouxiophyceae > Chlorellales > Chlorellaceae > Chlorella > Chlorella sp. Dachan. Next base: position 2,551,867 of record RRZL01000080.1, on the reverse strand, counting down.
GGGTTGATTGGCTTGGTCCGGCCTGCCGGGAGGAATGCTGAGGAAATGTGAGGGCAGAATGATGCTGGCAACCGCAGGGCTTTTAAACAGGCTGCCCCTCCCCTCACCCTTGGTTGCGATGCTGGCCGCGCCCTCCCCCTGCGCCTGGAACCGCTGGTACGCATCCTGGGCAGCAGCCTGCGGAAGCCGCAGCCAGGACAAAAATGCAAGTCAGCAAAGCCAGCTTGTTGGCAGAGAGCAGCAACTGCCACAACGGCATTAGTTTGCAGCAACTTAGCATCCTATTAATGCAGCCGTGCCTTGGGCTCTGACAGGCACGCCGCCGCCTGGGAGCAGGCCGCGCCGCTGATGGGGGCGCTGATGCGCCGCCGCCCGCCCTGGCTGCCGCCTTGCTGTGCCTGCTGCTGTGGCTGCTGCTGTGGCTGCTGCCGTGACTGCTGCTGCGAGGGGTCGCCGATGTCCAACAGCTTGCTGTTGTTGCAGAAGGCCACGATGGCTTGCACAAATGCCTGCTGGCGGGTGAGGCAGATCAGGCAGCAGCAGTCGAGATTCTGTTGAGTCCCTGCAAGCCATCAAGCTGCGGTACTGTGCTCCAATGCCGAGCACCAGCCGTGACAAACATGCATGGCCAAGCTGTCGCACCTGGCCGTGGCGCTGCACAAACAGCTCGGAGCAGCCCTGGCAGGCGGCCAGGCCAGGGGGCGCGCCGGGGCGCCGCCGCACCATCTCCCACAGCGCAAAGTCGGAGCAGAGCTGGGAGGGGGCCACACCCACCGCAACGGCCACACTCTGTGGGGCAGGAGTGAAGTGCCAACTTTACGAGCGTAGGCTTGCCATGGCAGAGTGGATACCCAGGGTGAAGCAGACGGCAAGCCACTGCAACCTTGGCAATGCGCCTTCACAGCCCCAGGCCCACCTTGCGGACGTCCTGCAGCGCCCGGAACAGCGCCTGCTCCTCTGCCTGCATCGCATTGCGCGATGCCTGCAGGGCCGCCGCCGCCGCCTGGGCAGCAGCTGCCGCCTCGGCCGCGGCGCGCGCCTCCTTCTCCTGTGCAAACGTCAAACAGGATGGGGCAGACAGGTTGTGCATCAGCTGGACAGGGCACGCGCAAGGAGTGCGCACCACTTCCAGCCCGGCCTACGGTCCTAGTTGCACACCTGCTGCGCCAGCTCCCCGCTCAGCTGCAGCACCAGCGTCTCCTGGGATCGCAGGAACGCGGCGCCCTGCGCGGCTCGAGGGGAGGGACCAAGTCAAAGAGCTGCTGACTGGGTGTGCCCAGCCAGGTGGCAGCCATACACCCTCGTCAGCGACTTCCCCACCTTATCGGTGCAGGTCACGACCGTGAAGGCGCGCTGGCCGGGCGGTGCCTTGGTGATGCTGGCGATGAGGCCCCGCCCCGTCAGCATGCCAGCCAGCCCCTGAATGAGGAATTGAGGGGATGTTCAGCAGAGAGCTGCAGCTTTGTTAAACAGGCAGCAATCGCAAATGTGGAGGCCTCCCAACTCCCTAGCCACCGCCTGCCGCCCCACCGCCGGCCCGCTGACCTACCTTCCACCAGCCCTCGCTGTACTGCAGCCCCGCGCCGTGCAGCTTGGTGCCGTCGGGTGCGGTGATGTCCATCATCCACGGCTTGATCTTTTGGCTCCTGCGCCGCCACACAGGGATGCCGGTGCAGCAGGGAGTGAGAGGCCGAAACATGAGGTGCACGTGCGGAACAGGCACAGCGCCTCTGCACTCTGGTGAGCACCTTACCTGCTGCCACGCAGCACGTGCACCGCAGTGCCCAGGCCCATCTCCCGCAGGCGCTGCGGGGAGGCAGAGGCATGAGTGTGAATGCCAAGCGGCAGCTGACGGTCAGCAGTGGAAAGCCGCGATGTTGGCTCGACACAGCCAGAACGGGCAGCAAGCAGCGTCATCAAACAGTGTGCGTCCCGCTAAACATACCTGCACGGTAGCCAGCAGCAGGCGCGCCTCCGCAGTAAGGTCACGCTGCAGCGAGCCGCCCACCGCCGCTGCCGTGCAGTTGTCGCAGCCACCACGGCAGCGGACGCTTTGCCAGCTGCCTGGCGCAAAGTATTCCACCATTGCCCGGTGCCTGTAGTCAGGGAACAGAGCTACTTGAGTGGCGGAGCGGACGCACAGAGGCTCCAGGGCTCCATGCCAGCCCTGCCAACTTGCCTGCTCACCCACCCCCATGCCACCGAACACGCAAACTTGCCTGCAGCCAGGCGCATGGATGTAGGAGGTGATGGCGTCGCTGCCGGTGTCGCGCTGTGCTGCCGCCTCTGCACTGTGCACATCGCTGGACTGCGGGGGGCAAGGGGCAAGGTCCTAAGGTCAGGAGGCAGAGCGTGCGGCCACCTGACCGGGGTCTGTGGCTCCTGATGCGCACACCCACCAACAGCACACGCACCTTGATGATGGCATTCTTGGCTGCATCCGCCGCGCTCCACAGCAGCACACAGGTGGACTGCACGCCGTCGCGCCCCGCACGCCCCGCCTGCGGGTTGCAATGGTTGCAGCAGGCGTGCCTTATGACAATTGAGTGGCGTGTTTCAAGTGGCAGAACACAACATGTAACGCAACATGTAGGTAGCTTAACAACGTGTCAGTTGCAAACCTACCTGCTGATAGTAGGCCTCGAGCGATGCAGGCGCGCCGTAGCTGCAGCATAACAGGCGCAAGATGCACATCAATTGGGCAGCAGTGTGGCAAGCATCCCACGTTACGTTAAGCGGCATGCTATTGCAGCGCTGCAACTGCTTGCTGTGGTACATATGTGGCGGCCTCAACCAGTTGTCTCCATCCCGTGGCAGCTCACTGATACACATGGCGCACATTGCCCTTATCGATGCCTGAGCAGATGGGATGGGTGGGGAGGAGGGCGTGAGGGTGTGAGGGCGTACACACAACTCGACGCTGGAATGAAGCCTATGTGTAGCCCAAACAGCCATGCTTGAAAGCGCACCCATGCCAAATGCCACCGTTGCAACCACCACCTGCAAGGCAGGCCGATGAGCAGGGCAACTCGGGTGAACCGCGATGGAGGACATTCCATGGCGTATTAAACATTCAGGCATAAGTAAGCACACCACTACCAGGACAGGGCCCTTACGACAAGCTTGCCACCAGCTGTGGCCACACCAAGCCCACCCACCGTGAGGCGGTCGTGCATGAAGGCAGCGTGCACGTCGCGACGCGCCTGCACGGACAGGTCGCCGTGGTAAGCCGCCACCCGCCCCCGCAAGCCCGGCCGCGTCTGCGCAGAGAGGGGGGGAGGGCAGGTTGAGGTGGCAAGGCAAGTAGCCCAGGAGAGCGCTGGACAACACATGCGGGGATGGCATGGTGCACGGCAGATGCCCCTTGCACCATAACGCACCGCCAGCTCTGCGGCAATGCCTGCTGCCTCCCGCTTGGTCAGCGTGTACACAATGGTGGGCTCCAGCTCGCCTTTCTCTGCTTGTGAGGAAGGAGTGAAGATGCAGCCAAGAGGCAGTCGAAAGTTGTGGCGCTGGAGCGGCAGGTGCTACAGCATGCCATTGTCAGCCAGGCAAAAAGTCGATTCACCCATGGTCAAATTCTACGCAAAGCTCCTTGCGCTCACCAGCTGCTGCTAGCAGCGGCCCAAAGTTGTCTGCCAGCGCCGCCTGCTTGTGCCGCACGCTGAAGTGCAGGTTTTTCCGCGCGAAGCTCATGACCCACCTGGATTTTTTTTTGGGTGCATGTGCAGGCACTGCAGAAGGCTTCAGGGCTATTCATTGGTGTGAGCAGCTGTGCCCTCAACGCCCTGGACCGCCTGCCTCACTTGCGCGCGTTGGGCTTGAGGCGTAGGTTGGCGGCGATATCGTCTCGCACCTGGTTGCCAGGAGTAGCAACCGAGAAGCCTCAATCAGCAGGCAAGTGTGCCATTCAACCAAGGGAGGTAAGAAGGGTGCCTGGCCAGCTTGGCACCCCACCCAAGTTTCACTCCAGCATCGGCTGGCCCCACTCACCTTGGGTGTGGCGGTGGCGGTGAGGGCCATGAAGGGCACCTCCGGCAGCGCCTCGCGCAGCTTGTACAGATGGCGGTACTCAGTCCTGAAGTCAAAACCCCACTCGGAAATGCAGTGCGCCTCGTCCACGGCAATCAGGGCCAGGCCCTGCAGAGGAGGGGTCAGCAGGCAGCCAGGGAACGGCTGGTGAGCCAGCTGGAGCGCCAGCTGCTGATGCAGGGAGCAGCAAGGCGTGGTCAATCAGTGACCTCGGCAGGGTTGACGCCCAGCCAGCAAGTGCTCAGCAGCCACACACCGCGGCTCGCTGCAGGGCGCGCAGGCGGTCGAGGGAGACGGAAGCCATCTCTGGGGTGATGTACACAAACTGGTACTTGCCTGCACGGCAGGGAGGCTTAATAAAACTAATGAAACAAGACTGGTGGTCGACAGCAAACAACTGGAAGCACAACAACGCGCACCAAGCCAGCCGCACAGGCCGCCTCCTCACCGCGCCATGCGTCCTCCTTGACCTGCTGGCTCAGCTGGGCAGTGCCCAGGAAGCAGGCGGGGATGCCCTTGGCGTTCAGCGCCATCACCTGAAGTAGGGGTTCCAGGGGCCAAGAGGTTGGGTGATGATGGAGGCGGTGCCACTGCGCACAACCTCCCTTGCCGCTGCTGGGCCCCTCACCATCCTCGCCACCCTACCTGGTCCTCCATCAGCGAGATGAGCGGGCTGATGACCACCGCTGGCTTGCCCAGCACCAGCGGCGGCACCTGGTAGCACAGCGACTTGCCGCCGCCGGTGGCCTGCGCAGGAGGGCAGGAAGGCGGGGCAGCAGGACGTAGGAAGAGGCACCATGTATGCCCTTTTATTAAATACTTTAATCGACTTATCGACTTGCCATGACCACCAGGTTGTCGGCGCCCTCATTCAGCACGGCATCGATCACATCCTGCAGGTCAGGATGGAGGCAGCAGTGCTCGTTGGAGGAGCCCCGCATGTTTGGTGTTGCATTTGGAGCCGCCGTGGTGCAGGCTCCAGGCGGGACCACAGGCTTGCAGCATCACCTGGAAAAGCTCCACCAACCCGACAGTACCTGCTGGCATTGGCGAAAACTGGTGTAGCCCCAATACTTGGTAAGGACGGCTTGCGGCGTGAGGCCCATGGCTGTCGACGGCGGCAGGCGGCGGCGGTCGACGGCGACGGCGGCACAGGCCCGTGCACAAGAGGGCGCTGTCGCTGGCCTGGCGACGCCACACGAGAAGTGAATCTTCCGCCCAGGCCAAAGCTGGCAGCTGCGCTGTGAGACGCCCTGGCGCGCTTGAACACCGGCAGGTGACCAGACAGTCTGCTGCCCGTGCCTCCTCGTCCCTGCCGGAGCCGATCAGAACTCCCCAGAATGCGCCGCAAAGCCTGCCTGCTAAGGGCACACATGCAGGCGGCGGCGGGCAGCGGCGGCAGGGTTGCCAGGGCAGGCATCCGTTGAATGCATGTGAATACACACAACCTGCACTGCATCATGCAGCACGCAGCCGCCTTTGCAGGGCTCCACCGGCCGCCTGCTCGCTGTCACGGCAGAGCGGCCGCCCGGCAGCCTCACAGCCTGCCTACATGCAGCGTCACGCACATGAGAAAAGTGTCACGCGTGGCGGCGAGCAGCCAGGAGGCTGAGCAGGCCAAGGGTGCGTCCGCCGCCGCCGCCGCCTGCACTGCCGCCTCTGCCTCTCATGTTCTGCACTTCACCCCGTGACCGCTCTGAGCCCGCCATCCTGCTGTGCGCACCGTCGCGCAGTGATGCAGCAGGTGGAGGCCAGCGCCACGCTGATTGACGACATGATCCAGGAGGTGGCGCGCGAGCTCTTCCTGGACGCTGCTGTGACGCACGTCATGGGTGCAGTGGGGCAGGCAGCTTGATTCGTGACTGGTTGCGTGACACCGCATGGCAGAACAGCAGATGTCGGATTGGGGTTGAAGGCTTTGCGTCAAGCCAGCGCTCCGAGCGTCAAGCTCCACAGCGCGCAGGTGGTGTCCTGCAACCCACCTGGGCTGTTGCCTGCCCCGTCTCCCAGCAGAGGGGCAGCAGGAGGGCGGCCAGGCCCAGCCAGCCAGCGGTGGCCCAGCCGCGGCTGTTGCGGCAGCTGTGGGCCAGCGGCTGGAGCAGATGGACGGCACTTTTCTTGCCACGCTCGACGGCTACATCCAAGTAAGTTGGAAGGGCGACCGCTGCGTAGTGTCTAGCCCGCAGCCGGCAGTTGGTCCGAACCTTGTCCACCTTTTTCAGGCCTACTTGTTTGTTGGCAACCCAGTTCCATTTTTATCTCATCCAGGGGGCAAGCGACAAGGGCGCGGCCGAGGTGGCAGGTGGGCACTTGGGGCCACTCAGGTTCTACATGAAAAGGGCTGTGTTGTTTCTAGAAGGCCGCAGCAACCTGCATGCACAGGCTACCGTTGTTGGCATCGTCGTCAACCCGCCAACATGCCAACACGCAGAGCTGCTGCTAATGATTCGAGACGAGGTGCTGCGCCGGCTGAGCGCGCAGCTGCCACCAGAGATGCGGCTCATGGAGGCAGCGCTGGCTGCCCCCGATGCCCAGCAGCGCCTGGCCATGCTGAAGCAGTATGCGCTGCTGTCTACCGATGCCATGCCGCAAGAAGCTGAAATCGTGGGCAGCAGTGAGCAGGACGGCGGCGGCAGCGAGGGCGGCAGCCTGTACTGCCTTGCTGCTGACCTGGAGGCGACTGTGTCGCGCGTCATTGCCGACATGGAGCTGCTTCCCACGATCCCCGACAGGTGAGGCTGGTCTGGGTGGTCTGCACGTGCGTCAGCGGACTGGGCGCTGATTTGATCTGTCAAGCTGGTGGCCCAGCGCTGTCTAAACCACCATCGGCGATTCGACCATAACATTCCCTGCCGCCTCCTCCCTGCCTCCCAGGCGCCTGCTTGCGCGGCTGGTGGTGTTGCGAGAGGAGGTCCACCAACTGCTGGGGGAAGCGAGCTACCTGCAGGCGCGCCCCCAGCTTCAGCTGGTCATGTGTGTTGTGTATTGGCATTGGCACATCTGTACATAACGGCTTCTGGCATCAACCAGCGCACCCGACTCTGCTGAACATGCTGGCCTTGTATCCGGGATCCTCACCTGCACAGGGCGGAGCGGCGGAGGGGTCGCGCGAGGCTGAGGCGCTGCGCCTGCCCTTCCGCCAGGCTGAGGCTGTGCCTAAAGCGGATGCGGCCTTTGTGCAGCGCCTCATGGGGCTAAGCGGCAGTGACGAGCGGTGCGGCAGTGCGAGGGGCTGCTTGAGGGGTTGAAACACACCTGCATTGTCTCCAGAGTGTGGTGGTGCTGCGCAGGCCCATCAGTGTGCTCCCTCCCTCCCCTACCGAGTACTGCCCTTGTGCTGCAGCCAAACTAGATCTACCCACTCATGCAGGCGCGCACTACTGGAGTGGGCATTCGAGGATGACCGCCAGCGGCTGCACGATACGCAGGGCATCGGTGCGCAGCGCGGCACGCCGCTCACCACCTTTGAGCGTGCGCGCAAGGCGGCAGAGGCGCCGCAGGAGTGGGTCCGGCCTGGCCGCTTCATGCAGTGCGTCAACGCGCTGCAGCAAGAAATGCTGGAGCGAGCCGAGGGAGGGAAGGGCGGCAGCAGTGGAGAAGTCGGCGGCGAGGGCATGCCCAGCAAGGCGGTGCTTGAGCGGCTGGAGAGCGTGCGGCGGGAGGCGCTTCAGGTGCTGCTGGCGCTGGCGGAGGAGGGGCTGCCCTACCGGCCCTAACCAACACTTCTCCAGTCGCTGCACTTGTTGCTGCACATCAATCTGCCCTGTCTTGCCTGCTGATGCTGCAATGCGTGTAACTCGGCTGCATTTGTTCCTGAATTAGATGCAAGAGGAATGCAAGAAAGGTGCCCAAGCACAAGCAAAAGCAGCCCAGCATGAGGCAAGCACGGGACAGCACAGTAAGTGTGCTGTTCCAGAGAAGGTGCATTCAGAGGGGCTCTGCCCATGACAGCACGCAAACTGGTGGGCGGCACGCCTGCGGTGCGCCGCTCACTCCTCGTCCGCGTTCTCCCCCTCCTCGCCCTCGCTGCCGCTCTCCTCGGTGCCCAGCTCGTCTGCAGGGGGGAGAATGCCTCAATGCAGCTCGCATCAAGAGGGAAGCGACAGCGCAGCCCAGTGCAAGCTGGCTGGGTGGTTGAAGCCTGGCATGCAATCATTGTGCCATGGCGCGGCAGTTGACGTCTGCCACGAGAAGAGGTAAGTGGCCATGACATACGTGCTGGTTGACTCGCACACCGCCCAGCGCACCCGAGTCATAGTCGTCGTCTGCCTCGCCCTCGCTCTCGCCGCCGCTGTGCGCCGCGTCTGAGCCAGTGTCTGAGCCTGTGGCCAAATGTCGGAAAGGGGTGCGCCATTCGTCCCATGCTGTGGGCTGGAGGCCAATGACCAATCAGAGGTGCTCAGGCAAGGCCAGATGATGTAGGGTTCTAGCCGCAACACCACGCAGCCAATCAACACGGCAAGCCCCACCTGCCCGCCCGTTGACCAGCTGCTCGCTCTCGGCGGACCGCTGCAGGCCCATGCCGCGGCGGCCCCGCCCTTCGCGGTCGGCCCGCGTCCGCTGCTCCACCTGCAGGGTTGAAAGGCAGCAGGCAGTGCTAAGTCGTTGTGGATGACAGTGCACCCGGCCACATGCAACCGGAATGGGCAGAGCCAGAAGCAGCAGAGGCGATCAGGGAGGGCGTTGCAAAGCTGCATACACCCGCCCCCGCACCTTGAGGCGGATGGGCACGGACTTGTCGCAGCCCACCCACGAGTCGGGCATGCACAGCAGCTGCAGGTCAAACTTGCCTGCGGCGTGGTGAACAGGGCGTGCAACAAGCATGTGTGTGCTCCTCAGGCAAGCAAAGGCAGGCGGGAGGGTGGACAGCACGCTGTTGCACTGCCTGTGCGCAGACGCATAGCCGCACTGCAGGCAACGCCAGCGAACCGCCAGCCGAAGCACCACCAGCTCCCCACCCGCATAGAGTGGCGCAATGAACTTGATCTCAAATGTCTGGCCCAGCTCCTCTAGGCTGCTGTCCAGTGCCTGGAGGGGGGAGAGAGCGGGGTGGTTGTGGTTGGCGCACAGATAGATCCACTAGGGCATACGACGATGCAAGTGTAGCAAAGAATGCAGAGACAAGGCAATAACACTCGCCCAGCTCACCTCCTCGCCGTTGGCGGCGAAGGGGTCAAACTTGGTGCCTGCCAGCAGGGGGTTGTCGCCGCTGCTGATACCGCTTGCTGCTGCACGCGCCTTGTTGCCGCCCTCGCCCTTCATCGCCGCCACCTGAGGGTCAACAGGAGCCGGGCTGGGCAGTAGAGTGAATGTTCGATGCACACACACGTGCAGCGGGTTCCAAGCGGCAGCGCACGGCCCAAGCACCTTGACCGCTTGGCGAGCGCAGACCAACAGTGAGGGCGCACCGCGGGTGTGGTGTGCTTAGCGGACCAGTTGGATGCGTAGCGTGCGCCGATGGCCTCCGCCTGCAGCAGGTTAGCCTGGGTGATGCCCAGCGTGGCATTCTGCAGCAGAGGGAGGGTCGCAAGGAAGGCACGCCGCCATCATGACCACTGCAAGCATTGCGGCCAATGCCGGTACAGCCGTGATGCGCAGTGCTGGGGGCAGCAGAACAGCAGGACAGCAGGATGGAGCAGCAAGCACACTGCCCTGGTTGCCGTCCACAACTGCAGAGGCAGCAGCCCAGCCCACCGTGGTTGGGTCGACCAGCACAAAGAACCAGCGCTCCTCCTTGGGGACTGGGTATTGCGGCGCGTATGCCTGTGAGATGGAGTGCGCAAAGGAGCTGGTGGTAGCGCGCAACAACAGCAGCAGCAGCAGTGCGCGTGCATGGCAAATCAGCAATAAATGGGAGGCATATGGGGCATGCTTTCGCAATTTCAAGAAAAGCAGGACATATTGAGAGCGTGCACAACACCCACCAGTGCTGCCTTGCCCTTGATGGAGTCCGGGTCGAAGCCAGACACCATGTGGCTAGGCCGCGTCAGCATCACCTGTGATGTGGCAGCACAGGAACAAGGCGGGGCAGGCTGGGGGTGGCAGACATGCATGCAGCGGTCACCATCTTGCCATGAGTGGGCGTTCCAGACCATGCTTTAGCAACTCCATTCTGAGGGCAGCAACCATGATGCACACCTGCACGGTGCAGGTGACGATGTCGCACTCCAGCACCAGGCCATCGTCCACCTCGCCGTCCACCTCCACCGAGCATTGTGCCGACACCCACACCGTGGGCATGGCTGCGGCATAGTGGCGGGTGGGCATGGCCGGAGGGCCGGGTGTGTGAGCGGCCAAATAGCTCCGGCAACGCTCAACCAAACGTATTTTTTTGACCCCAAAGCTGTCCTCAAACCCTCCACACCCACCGCTCAGCATGGTCTCCACATCCTCCACCTGCGCCGCGGTGAGGCCCCCCGCCTGCAGAGCCTCCGCCCGCTCCTCGGCGCTCAGCAGCTGCAGCTCTGTGGCAGCACAGGCGGAAGTCCAGGCAGCAGCAACAGGTGGGTGCAGTGGCCGCACAGGAAAGGCACTCAGTAGTGGCTTGAGATTGGGTTCCCTGGCCACGCAACAGCCAGTACATTTGGCACGTCCCGGGCACCCCTCACCCGGCAACGTCTTGACCCGCCGCTTCTGCAGCTTGCGCAGCACGCCGTCGTCAAAGTGGGGCAGCTGCAGCAGTGCTGCCGTGCTCTCCGATGACTTGCCAACGTGTGCCGCCTTCTTGGCCGCCAGCGGCACCGCCTGGAGGCCGGGCGAGCAGGGGGGAATAAACTTTCCCTGAGCAAGACGACAGCGCAATTCCTGCAAACGCTGCTGATTTTGTTTAGCGGGCGACTTCTTGCAAGACAGGAGTGGACCCGCCGCACCTGCACCATGCACTGCATCATCTCGATGCAGCCGATGGTGGGGGCCAGCCATCCGTAACCCGGCTGCGGGAGGAGGTTGACGCGGAGGCAGCCGGGGCAGCTTCAGAGTTGGTTGAGGAACAGAAGTCCGGCAATCAGCGGCGGCACGCAAAGCCAGCCTGTGCAAAAATCGCTAATGGATCTCAGTGTTGCCTGCTGGTACTGCACCAAGCCCCCTCCCCGCCCAATTTAACGACATTGTGTTGCACCCCACCTTGACGCGCGGCACGGTGGCCAGGCCCAGCATCTCTTGCAGCATGGGCAGGCCCTTGGTCAGCAGGAAGTGCAGGTCGCGGCGCAGCACGAGCGGGATCTCCTCCCGCGCCAGGTGCGCCAGCAGCAGCATGTGCACCTGGGGAGCGGCGGAGTGGGAGGGAGGCAGAAGGAGGTGTAGGGCGCCGACCGCACAGAACACAGCGGATCACGCAATCCTGGCTCGGGAAGCAGTTTGAACCCATGTCCCCCCGCGTTGCTCTGTGCAAGCCCACCCTCACCTTGACCACCGAGGTGCGCCGCTTCCAGAAGGCCGATTTGGCGTCCTTGAGCTCCGGGTGCAGCCGCGTCACGGTGCGCTTCAGCTCGTCCAGCGCGGGGCCTTGCTCCTGCGCAGGTTGGTGTGTGCGCAGGTTGGTGTGTGCGCAGGTTGGTGTGTGCCTAGTTGTGCCCATGGTTGTGGCCCTCGCATCCACGATTCCTGCCATCCCTCACCCCTAGTGGCTGTGCTGCTGTCTCCCTGGCCCATGCCGTGCACCAACCCGCCGCCCACCTGGGGCGTGGGCAGCTGGATGAACTCCATGGCGCACACCAAGGTGTCGGGGATCTTGACCAGCGCCTGTGAGCAGGAGGGATGAGGGCGCAAGGGGTGACGGACGGAGGTCATCGTTGCACTACCGGTCGACCATGGCTGCCTGATGTCAGCCATGCCGGCAGTGCTGCACCTGGGAGGGCTTGATGCCGTAGCGCGGGTCCAGGAACAGCTGGATCGTCTCCTCCATCAGCTGGTTGGGGCCCACAAACCTGGCGGGCAGGCAAGAGGGGGCGGGGACAGGCGTAGGTTCACGTGCTCCGCAACAGCACACACATTGAGACGGTGCATGCTTGGAGTGGGTGGTGAGGTTCGCAACGTACCAGAACCAAACGGACCCACACCGGACGCCAAGCCCACCGCCCTCCTGCCGCAGGGCCCCCACTCACTTTTGGGTGCCCATGAGGTACCAGGCGGCCACGCCCAGCGGCGTCACGATGCCGCCAAACAGCAGGACCAGCAGGATGAGGGGCGCCGTCTGCTTATCCTTGGAGAAGAACCACTCGGGCAGGGCCACGGAGACTGCGGACAGCGGAGGTCAAGGCCACACAAGATGGGCGATTTGCCTGCATCCGGCCCACGTAAGGCGCTGCCACGTCTGTCCTGAATCTGCGAAGAGAAGCTCAAGCCAGGCCGCTTTCTTGGCCCCCGTAACACCGGACTGCGCACCACTCATTGCCTGGGGACCATCAGGGTGGCCATACTTTTTGTAGTTCTCCTTGCTGACCTCGTCGGTCAGCGCCTTGTAGGCCTGCACCGAACCCAGAACGGCAGCAGTTAGTTTGGATCCTGATCTCCAACGAGACATGATTAATGCTGGCTCGCTTGACATGCTGGAGGCAAGGCAGCACCAGCAGCAGCAGTCCAAGCTGCCCGCATAAAGGCCAGCCAGCGACAGCCCCAGCCAGCGCTAACCCTGCTTGCCTTTGCAATGTAAGTTGCAAAGTACTGGTGCGCCTTGGGGTCGGGGTTCTTGTCAGGGTGGTACTGCAGAGCAGAGGGCAGCGCCAGAGATAGCGGACATGCATCAAAGGCAGGGGTCGCAGCAGCGCACCCAGACGCACGTCTGCGCATCCTGAATGGCCATGCTGCAGACCTGCTGCCTGCCAACCTACAGCGTTGCAGGTCTGCACCCCTCCAGGCCACACGACAGCCTGCATGATCACTGCAGTGACAGTGGCCGAGCACCTGCAGTGACAGCTTGCGATAAGCCTTCTTGATCTCTGCATCGCTGGCATCTACCGGCACCTGCAGCACACGTAGCAGGGCGACGTGTGAGGCTTGCGGTACACGGGCTGCAGCATGTGAGCTGAGCCAGAACAAACAAAATGGCAGCTGGTGCTCTTGACCATGTGCCAGGCATGCATGCACTCCAGCTGTGCACCGGCTGCTCCTCACGTTCAAAATGGCAAAGGGGTCAAAGTTCTCGATGCCGCCAACGCTGTGCTTCACAAACCTGCACATTTAGGGACGTTGGCACGGAGCAGCAAGTTGGCAGCCACGTCGACAGAAGCAGACAAAACAGCAGGAATGCAGAGGGACTGCTGCAGCACATCCGAAGAGAGTGACCGAAGAGAGTGACCGAAGAGAGTGACAGATAGAACTCGCGGCGCCGCCGCACTGCGACGTGGTCTGCAGCGAAGGGCAGCACGTCGGCCGTCCCTTGAACCATCTGCCTGCGCCTCACCACATGAGCAGCGCCCAGGCGAGCCAGGCCAGCATCATGCGGCCTGAGAAGGTGGCGCGCAGGCGCTTCACCCAGCTCTGCCCCTTCTTGTCGCCGCCCTTCTTGCTGTGCCATGTCTTGACGCGCTGCACGCGCAGGCAGCGAGACAGAAAAAGGCAAATGTTGCAGCATGCGGGCTGCAGGCCCGGCAAGGCAGCGCCTTGTGGCAGGCCACAAACCAAACAGGTTGAGGCAGGCCACTGCCAAGTGCAGCCCTGCGGCACACCCATGCCAATCCACAACCGCCGCTGCAACCGCCATGGACGCACCTCGGCCTCATCGCTGCCTCCGCCACCCAGGCGCCAGAGGGTGTAGGGGATGAGGAACAGCGAGAACATGCTGCAGCAGCGTGAAGCAAATGGTACGGAGGGCTACACGTGCTGCTGCTCGCAAACAAACGAGCAGAACGCGGGCGCGGGGCACTACGGCGGCGGCGGCGGCGACTGGCGGCAGGCCCTGGCGCACCTCAGCAGGAAGATGGCAAACATGGGCGTCGAGCCCGTGTGCTCGCCCTCGTGCGCCATGGCTGCAGAGCCTCCCAAGCGGCGCGAGCAGCGAGTTGGGCGGGGAGCGACGCGGCGGCGCTACAGCAGCTGCTGCGGGGGTTCCCTGAGAGTGCCTGGGCGCTGGATCGCCTTGATTGGCGTGTGCCAAGCCTCACAGCAGCCGCGTGGGTTGAGTGGCCGCCCCAACACGCCAGGCAGCGTTCCAGGAGCTGCGCAGCTTCCCAGCCGTGTGGAGTGCAAGCTGCAAACCCGCAAGCTGTCCTGCGCCCTGCAAGCTGCACAGCAGGCTCGTGCATTTCGTCCTGCTTTGACTGCACACCGGTGGGCTTGGGCGTCGTCCTTAGAGCGTGAATCAGCCACCCACGAAATCATCGCAATTAGCGGGAGGGCCCCAAGCGGTGCAAGTGCGGAGAACAGTGACCAATGTCCTCGGCGCAAGCTCTGCAGCAGCAGCTGCAGGCCTCCCTAGAGGAATTCAGGCAGATCCAGCTAGGCGAGTGAGCCCAGAGCCCACCCGGAGCGCGCCAGTCTGAACGCCGCCACCTCCTGACCTCTCCTGCGCTCGCCTGCTGCTGCAGATGTGCAGCAGAACCACCGGGTGCGGCAGCAGTCGTTGCAGCAACAGCACGAGAACGAGATGGTGCTGCAGGTGGGCGGGCGGTGGCGGTGGCAGCGGCAGGCAGCGGCACCGCTGGGCCGACGGAACACAGCTGTCAAGCAAGCCCCCCTGCCTTACTTCTCCATCCATCAGGAGCTGAAGCTGCTGGTTGATGATGCGGCAGTGTACAAGATGATTGGGCCGGCGCTGGTGCGGCAGGAGCCTGGAGAGGCGGCCGCCAACGTGGGCAAGCGGCTGGAGTTCATCGGCGGTGCGCGACTGGGCTGTCAGGTTTCTGCTTTGTGAGCCGAGTGGAAATTGTGCAGACCATGCCCAGTTGACAACAGCATGCTTGGCCCCTGTCTTCAGTGGCTGCCTAAATGCGTGTCTGCTGCGGCAACTTGACTGTTGCTGCCCCTCTCCTGCCTGGCCCTTGCAGGCGAGCTGCGGCGGCTGGACAACCAGCTGGCACAGCTCGAGGAGAAGCAGGGCAAGAAGCAGGCGCAGGTGCGGCGCCCGCCCGCAAGCGATTGACCAGCGGTTGTGCACTCGTCGCATGGGCAGTTGCATAGTTTTGAGGTCCTTTGTGTGATGCCCCAGTTTGGCTGGCCATCGCCCCGTGTGCCTCACCGTTTGCAAGAGGCATCACCTCCCATGATGCCTCCACCACTCCTTCCCTTGCAGCTGGTGAAGCTGCAGCAGGAGGTGCAGAAGGCGCAGCAGGCGGCGTCGCAAGGGGGAGCAGCAGCAGTGGGGGCCGCGTGACTGTGATGCTGAGTCAATGCGCTGCTTGTCTGTTCTCGTTTCTGCTTGCTGCCTGCTCCTTGATCCTTTCCTGCCACTTTTTGTAATGGTCACACTGCCGTTTTGTGCAAGCCGCCTGTTGGTCGTAGGATGTACCATGCAACAGCGGCCGGACAAGGTGCAGGTGGCCATGGCAATATGCAGCTGTTCCACATAGCAAATCAGTGTAGAGATGCAGGCGAAAAGTGCAGGGCATTGCTGGTGTCTCAGCGGGTGACAACGCTAATGCTCAAGGAGGAACGCCCACGCAGCATGAGGCATCGCAAGATGCTGGCCTATGCTCCGCGTGGTGCGACCACTGATCGACACAGTCTCATATGAGCAAGCTAGAAGAAGGTGGTAAAGTTGGATTTATCCTCCGCAACGAGCTGTGGCAAGATGAGGGGGGCCCACGACAGATGCACGCTGCGGAGTCCAGGTTGGGCATCTGCCCCATGAACAGCTGCACGCCACCAAAGATCACGCCAAAGACCCAGAGCTTGCAGTCGGTGCAAGTACCCTGATCAGAGGAGGGGGCAGCAGGGTGGGGCGCATGGGTATGGTGATTGTGGCCTTGCAGCTGTGAGTTTCAGACTGCAGCGGCCTTGCGGCGGCAGGCAGCGACAACAGCCCAACAGCCATGCTACATGCGGCATCCGCACCAGTTGTTTCCTTGACGGCAGTGCACAGGCTGGACTTGGCAAAGCTCTTGAAGGTTAGTGCAAAAAGCTTTATGCTCGTGATATTATCTGCACAAAACTTTTGCTGCATGAGCGCAAATCAGGAGAGGGCTAACCCACAAAACCAATGGCAGCTCCCAAAGACACCGGCGGCGGCGGCTGCAGGGCACGGGCGAGCAGGGGGCTGGCGTGGCACAGCTTGCGGCCATCGCCAAAGGACGGGACGTAGCTAATTGTTAGCCGATGTGGACCAATAGGCAAAACAAGGAGCTAGGGAGGGCTGCCATCCCCCCTATGCCCACCTCACTTGGCAGGCCTTTGGCAGGGTCCTTTGGCAGCATACATCCACTTTCTCAGAGCCTAAATACGGTCTTCCCAGGGCCTTCTGAGCCCTTCTGGCGCACTTGCAAGGCCCCAGCAGGCCTCCCCATAGCCCCCCGGCCCCCTTCCCTCGCCGCCCGCCCTCGGGCGCTCTGAGGCGCTGATCGAGGTGTCAGACAGCTCAGCAGCGGCGTGCGGCAGGCCATGGATCCGGCGGTGGCAGAGGTGAGCCGGTGCTGCCGAGCAGAGACGTTGCGCGCCCCAGCAGCTGCGCCGCGCGGCCTCCAAGTACTGAAAGTGATCCATGTGTCATGCAGGGAGCGGCGGGCGCGCCCGAGCCTGCAGCTGCTGCCGCCGCCGCCGCCGCGCCTGCAGCGGCGCCTGCAGGCAGCCAGCAGCCTGAGCAGCAGCGGCACACTTTGCCAGTTTTGGAAAGAGTGAAAGCCTTCAGTGGTGAAGTGGGCCGAAGGGTGCAGTGTCGCAGCAAGCAGCCTTGGCGGTGCACCCAAGCGGCGCCGCAGCACCTCAGCACGTCGGCTGGCCCACTCAAGCTCAGCCACAGAGAGCAGCAGCGCCAATTGGGGCTTGAACAGCTGGGACTACCTAGAGGATGCAGATGCACCAGCTGAGCCGGCCGTTGCAGCTGTTCCTGCTGCTGTCAGCTCCAGCATCGGCAGCAGTGAGGCGGCGGTGAGCATTGCAACCCGTGGTCGCAGGCCCATGCAGCTCAGCAGCAGCAGAAGTGGGACGATAGCCGGCAGCAGAGAACACGCAGCTATGTTGAGTGTTTGCCTGGCACGAAGGCATTTGAGGCGGCACAGCTGGCAGCCAGGCGGGGGGCAGTAGGGCAGCAGCTGGCAGCGCAGCAGCCTTACTGCCGCAGCTGCGGTGGCACTGAAATGCAGCCGGTAGACAGCGTGGCAGTGCTGTACATCGACGTAGATGTGCGGTTTGACGTGCAGGCTCCACGATGGCGGTGCATGCAGCCGGGCTGCAGCGGCGGCTTTGCACCCAGCCCCTTCTGTGTGGCCTGCTTCCCCGGCACGCCCAAGTCCAGCTGGGACCTGCTGCAAGCCGGTCCAGCGCAGCCCGCACGCTGGTACAGCCGGCGCCTGCTGCAGCTCTGTGATGGGCTAGTCTACTCTGGCTCCCGTGCAGCTTCTGTGCACACACTTGCCAAAGTTGTGCACCGCCAGCATGAGCTCAACGGCTGTGATGTGCCGCTGACATGGGAGCACTTCAGGCGGCAGCTGGCGGAGGCCATGATGGTGAGGAGCGTGGTTTGGGCTGGTAGATGCAATTGCTTCTCGCCAGTGCTGATCGTGTGTGCTGACATTGCATGTGCATGCAGCTTGCGCCTGCTGTGATGCAGTGCGCTTGTGGCTGCACGCTGCTGACTGGTTTGGCCCCTGTGTCTGTTCTTCTCCATGCAGGAGTTTGGCTATTTGATGTGCGCGCTCATGCAGCTGGTGGCACTGGGCGTGCAGGGTGCCCCCACTGGCCCATTGTCAGGCTGCCCCTGCTGCCACGGCGCCGAGGGCATCCACATCAACGTCGACTTCTGCTTCCAGCTGTGCCACCTGCAGCACTGCGGCATAGCTGGTGTGCAACTGGCACCGCCCAACCGGCAGCTGTACATAGACAGTGAGGCAGCTGCGCCACTGCTTGGCAGTACCGCAAGCAATGCAGCAGAGGCGGAAGAGGATGGCGCAGCTCCTTGCTCCGACTTCGATGCAGCGCAGGCTCTAGGGCGGACATCTGAGAAGGTTAGAGCGGGCTGAGTGTGCACTGCACAGTCCGTTGCCCTGCTCTTGGGTGCCCACCTCCTTTTAGCCCTTTGGGCGCGCAGTTGTGCATGCCTCGTACCTGGCCTGTCGGTCTTATTCCACCTTTCCATGCAGTGCGATGTGACAGCGGTGGGGGCCACCATGTGCCGCCACTCTGTGGTGGCCAACCTGCTTGACATTGGGACCGGCGAGCGCTACATCTACGCGGCCATCATGCTGTACATGCTAATGGTGCGATGCGCTCGTGCCGATGTTGTGCTGATGCGGTGCGCCGTGTTGTGCCGATGCGGTGCCGATGCTGTGCAGATGTGGTGCTGTGTGACATGTGCCGTGTTGTGTCCAGTGGGCCTGCAATTGGGCCGGTGCACTGAGTCTGCCGCTGATGCTTCGGGTGCAGGTGCAGTGCGGCATTACGATCGCACTGGTGTGGTACGACATCAACTGCCGGTTCGGCCGCTGGTTTCAGCGATGGGCTGCAGCCCAGCCCCTGCTCCAGGCTGTGCTGACAGTTGCTGGCATGATGTTTCCGCTTCCCTGCTTTCATCGCTACAGCCACAGGTTGGTGCTGGCCCGTGACGGCGCTGCGTGTGTCTGGCCATCAATGCAATGAATGGCTGGCATTCATGCTGTTTGATCTATGCCTGCACGCCAGGTCTGTGCTGTGCTGTGGTTTGTCACCACATCAGCGCATTTTCTTGCGTTGTGCAGTGCTGCCTGCCAGGAGCGCAACGATGCTTCGAGAATGTTCGGCGTCGGCCGCCAGTGCAACGAGCCTGTGGAGGCCTTCTGGGCATTCCTGGCGGCACTCGGCACTGTGACACAGGTGCGTGGGCAGAATGCGCCCATGTGTGTGTTGGCGGGGTCAGCTGCACAGCACAGTGTGCACAGCACAGCAAGCACAGCACACTACAGCACAGCACAGTGTGCATGCTCTTCAACCAGCGCTGTGTCACTCCTCACCGTGTTTTTCCACTGCTGTAGTACATGA
This sequence comes from Chlorella sp. Dachan, assembly GCA_006782975.1. Taxonomy (NCBI): domain Eukaryota; kingdom Viridiplantae; phylum Chlorophyta; class Trebouxiophyceae; order Chlorellales; family Chlorellaceae; genus Chlorella; species Chlorella sp. Dachan. The sequence continues at coordinate 2,532,733 of RRZL01000080.1, read as the reverse complement.
CGCACCGCAACCGCAGCCTCTAGCGGGCGGCACAAGTGTGGAATGCGCAGCAGGCAGCGGGCGTTGTGGTGTTGCTGTGCTCAATGAAGGCGCGTGCAACAGCAGTGCAGCAGGCGGCAGCGCGCGCGCAGCAGTCACTACTGGAGCAGCTTGATGTGCATCATGGCATCACGCAGCTGCAGGTGGGCGGGTAAATGCGATGTGTCAGCGGGTGTGTGGGTAGGTAGCGGCTGCGTTAGCACTTGGGGCGTGGTGCTGGAGTTGTTTTGCTTCCCCGCCAATCCAAACCTGCCCGCCTTTCCCCTCCCACATCGCAGGCGCTAGGCAAGCTGGCGGAGCGCACTCTTGCAGTCCATGTCCCGCCCAACTTCCAGCTGTCGCCCAAGGCTGAGTATGCGCTGCTGCGCCTGCGCCGCGCTGTGGTCTCTCCCCTGCCGGCAGCCACAGCCGTCAGCCTACCGCCCGCCATCAACGTGTTCAACGGCAACAGCGCTGCGCTGGAAAAGCCTGCACCAGGCTCGGCAGCCCTCAGCCGCCTGGACAGCCGTGTGCGGCAGCTGGGCCGCAGCCTGTTTGAGGACGGCGAGCCTGCGCTGGGCAGCCCAGAGTTTGCAGCGGCTGTTGCGGAGCTGGCGCAATTCCCTCACGCGCGCAGCAGGTGCGCAGTGCGCAGCAGGTGTGATGCGTACGCCCGATGAGTGCGCTGTGTGCTGGCCTAGCTTCAAATGACTGCCGGAACCACGTTGCATGCGACTCGACGGATGCCTCCTGGCCAATGTGCACTGCTCCAGCCATCGAGTTTGTCGTTGTGTCATGCTGCAGGTCCAGCTGATGGAGATTCTCATCCCCGATCTCCACGGGCGGCCAGGCGAGCAGGCCAAGCTGCGCCGGCAGAAGCAGGCGCTCAAGCAGCGCATGGTGCCAGACCTGAACTGCCTTGTGCGGTGGCTGGCGGGCGGCTATGTAGGGTTTGACCTGCTGCCCGACTCGCAGCGCCGGCTGGCAACATCTGTTTCTGACCCCACCCTTTGGAGCGTAGGTGGGCGCAGGGCACATGGGCAGAAAGCTGCATACGCGTTGGCCAGGGTCAGCTCTGTTGGGTGTCATGCGGTACTGCAGTTGTTTTCTCCTGGCAACAGGCAACACCCCTGGCTGTTCCCAACCGCTGACGTGCAGACGGGGTGTGCCGCGGAGTGAACCCCTGGGAGGGCAGCAGTGCCGCGACTGCACCAACAGCCACAGGCGGCTCGCTTACAGCCGAGCAGCTGCTCACGCAGCTGCAGTGGCGCAGTGATGAGCTGCAGCGCGCCACCGAGGAGTTGGAGATGTTGGCCGCTGAGCAGGCGCGCTGCATGCAGTACTTGCAAGAGCAGCAGGCCAAGATCAGTGCTGCAGTGCAACGCGTTAGCGAGCGCCAAGCTGCGCTGCTGACTGGCAGCACAGCTGCGCCCTGCAGCAGCATTGCAGCTGGCAAACCCACAACTGAACTGGCATGCAGGCTGGAAGCGCAGTACTGCGAGGGGCTGCCGCTCCTGCTGCGGGACCAGCTGCTCAAGGCCAATGCCCAGCTGTCAGCTGCAAAGGAAGCATTTACAGGCACAGGCGGGGCCTTGCAAGGTGTGGATGCAGTGCTTGAGGAGAGTGACGAAGAGTATGTGATGTGACAGTTGTAACAATCCGACGTGTGCAATACAACAGTCAAGGCTCTGGATGGGGTCGTTTGCGGGAGCTGGCGGGGGCTGGCAGCATCAGCTCCTCCAGGTTCAGGTTGAAGTCAGGCATAGGGGAGAGCAGCAGAGGCAGTGGAACGCCAGCAGTTGCTCTGCTGCCTGCACAGCTGCAGCGCCACCTGGCGGCAGCGCCAGGTCGCCAAACGGCAGTGCTGGCAATGGCACAGCTGCAGCGCCCCCTGGCGGCAGCGCCAGGCCTGCTGCCCCCGATGCCGCTGCTGCTGCCATGCCGCCACTGGCCTCCCCTGCCGCAGGTGCTGCCAGCGCTGTGCTCCGCCCGGCAGCTGCTTGATCAAGCAAGGCCTGCAGCTCTGCCAGCCACACTGTGCCACCAGCGACAAACTGGCTTGCACCCTCTGGCTGCAGGGGCAGCAACCGCTCGGCGGCCGCCACCACAGCACCGTCGTTCACGCCACTGGCCTCCCCCACACACTTGAGCTTGGCCGCATCTAATAGCACCTGCACACGCATAACCGGGGTGCATAAGGGACTTCAGTAGCAGCATTCATCACTGTCACAACGGCTGGGCAAGCTGGACGGCAAAGGCAGGCTCAGCACAGTGCCCCAGCAAGCGCATGCACTCGTGTTCCCACCTGCGGGATCCCGCCTTCATCGTACAGCAGCGTCCACAGAGCTTCCACAGCCACTGCTGCCGAGCCGACGCTGCTGCTCCTGCCGCGCGACGCTACAATGTCATAGTCCGACAGCTGAACGTCGCGCTGCTGCATGGCTGCCAGCAGCAGCTCGCGGGAAGGCTGCCGGGCGGCCACAGTCACAGTATCTGGCGGGCCGTGCAACGTGCCCTCCGCAATGCCATGCTCCAGTGTGGCTGCACGGGGGCAGGCAGTCAACGAGACTTCAAATACAAGCTGGGGGCATGCTGCCGGCTGAGTGAACAGAGGCCACACATCATGCACCGCTGCAACTCACCAGCCCGGACCGTCATCGCAACTGTGAGCTACCCGCCACCAAGGCACTGCTGGCAAGTTGGCCATACCCACCTTGCAGGTCCTCGGGAGAGAGGATGCCCAGCTCAGCCGACTCGCTGCGGCAGCCGTACATGGGCCGGAACCACGTGTCGATGCGCTCTTTAAGCGCACTGAGAAGCGAGGGAGGGAAGCTGGCGCAGTTGGCACAGGTGCGCACCACCTGCAGCAGGCTGTACTTGCCGCGCCTCAGCACCTGTAAGGCACACACCGCAGCATGACCTGGTCAGTCAAGAACCTGAGCAGACACCCAGGGCAGCTCTGTCACCAGGGTGCGGTTCCATGCAACCACCAGCAAGAGGGATGCCGCAAGCAACATCACTGCTGCTGTAAGCCCACGCACCAGATGAAGGCCGCCAGCCTGGACCAGAGCGGCCCAAAGCTCGGCCACTGGGACAGTGGCGGTGTCGCCGGTGCGCTTGATGACCCACTCCTTGGTCAGCTCATGCTTGGCTGTGCCGCTCTTGTTGTGTGCTGTCACCTTAGCCAGCAGCTCAAAAGAGGGGTTGTAGCTAGTCACAAACAGGGTGTCGCCCCGCCGCTCCGCCCCTTCGGGCACCGCAGCGGCTGGCTCGGCCGACACTTGGGTTGCGCCTGCGCCGGGAATGGGAGCCATGGGAAAGCAACTCACATGTCAGGCAACAACAACAGAGACTCCAGTAGCACACATGCAGGTACAAGCAAGTGTTGGCAGTGCACCAAACAAAGACCTGGGGAAGGCGTACGCCCTCGCGGCCCACCTGCATGGGATGCCCGCAGCTGCGCAGCACGGGCAGCAAACTCCAATGACTCCGGGTCTGCCCCAGGCTGCTCAGTAGGCCTGCAAGTCGACAGCAAAAGGTGTGGAACATTGCCCACCAAGCATGGCTCAGCGTGAGTTAGCACAGGTGTAACCAGGCACCCTGCAACCCACGATAAAACACTAGCTGCACCTGTCAGCAGCGCACCTGCCAGCAGTAGCAGGGGTTGCCTCGCTGGTGCGTGCCGGCAGCACGGCCCGCAATGCCGCTGCGTGCGGCTGCAGCAGAGGGGTGTCCAGCGCGCCACCAATGAAGCGCAGGACAGCAGCGGTTGTGGGAGCTGTCAGCTTGCTCACGTTGCCATTGTAGCGGGTCAGCGGCAACTGAGGGGGGAACTCCAGCGCAGCTCGCAGCTTGTGGCAGCTGCTGCACTTCTCAGCAATGATGCGCAACTCGCCGTCCTGCAATACGCAGGGATTCAAAGCAGGCAGCAACCAATAAAGCGCAGTGCCAAGCAGTGCTAGCAAAGGGTCCGCAGGGTGTGGAGGTGGGCAGCAGGAGTCATGGTTGTTGCTGAAGCCACATCCAGCATACCTCCACCACAGCCTTGCCATCAGCAATGAGGGCGCGCGTGTGGGCACAGTAAGGGGGCTCCTTAACCACGCACAGCTCGGCATCGTTGGTTGAGCAGATGGTCATGCCTGCGGCAGTAGCGAGCACAGTAATTGTTCGTAGCTCTGCGCCAAGCGGTGCACCTGAAAGCAGCAGTGCAGGATTGACCTGCGTTCCAAGCAATCCACGGATCACCGACGACAGCTCACCCTCGGCTTCCAGACGTGGGCACGGCACGCGCCAGTTGGCGGCCAAGTCGGCGCGCAGCTGTTTGCTGGGAGGCTGCTTGACCGGCTTGCGAAGGGCTGCTGCCACAGCACTGGCTGCTTGCAGCAGGGGTGACTCCACAGCTCCCAAGCTGGGCAGGCTGTAAGCCGCTCGGCGCAGCGCACGTTGCTGCACTTGCTCCGCCTGGCGCCGCACGGACTGGACGATGGCCTGGACGAGCAGCTGGAGATATGGCTCCAGCTGCTTGTCTGCCAGCAGCGCATCAGTGACAATCGCCTTGATGTCGCCGGCGTGACTGACTAGCACCACTGCTGCCTGCAGCGGCACCCACTGCAGCTGCCGCACGCCTTGCAGCGCCGCCTGCAGCACGCTCAGCTGCGCCCCACTGGCTTCTGCCATCGCCTGCTTGAGCACGCGCTCATCTGCAAGCGCAGCTGCCTCCAGCCGCTTGGAGATGTAGCCCGCAACAGCTGCAGCAGCGGCTTGCAAGGCCGAGATGACACGCTGAGACTCCTTGGCGTACTGCTGCAGGTGCGGCGTGAAGCCAGCTGGCTGCCCACCACTGTCAGCATTGCGCAACACTTGCTGCACCAGCTCAGCATTGATGGCACTAGCTTCAGTTGTGGGCTGCGAGCCAGCACTTGCTGAAGGCAGGGGCTGCTCGGACTGCTGCTGCTGGCTGGGCGGCTGGCTGTGTGCAGGCGCAGCTGCCTCCTGCTGCTGCTGCTGCTCAGGCTGCTGGCTGCCTGCAGGCGGCGCCGCTGCAGGCGCGGCGGCGGCGGCGGCGGCGGCAGCAGCTGCAGGCTCGGGCGCGCCCGCCGCTCCCTGCATGGCACATGGATCACTTTCAGTACTTGGAGGCCGCGCGGCGCAGCTGCTGGGGCGCGCAACGTCTCTGCTCGGCAGCACCGGCTAACCTCTGCCACCGCCGGATCCATGGCCTGCCGCACGCCGCTGCTGAGCTGTCTGACACCTCGATCAGCGCCTCAGAGCGCCCGAGGGCGGGCGGCGAGGGAAGGGGGTCGGGGGCTATGGGGAGGCCTGCTGGGGCCTTGCAAGTGCGCCAGAAGGGCTCAGAAGGCCCTGGGAAGGCCGTATTTAGGCTCTGAGAAAGTGGATGTGGGCTGCCAAGGACCCTGCCAAAGGCCTGCCAAGTGATGTGCGCATGAGGGGAGTTGGCAGCCCTCCCTGGCGCAAACAAGGTAACATCTTTTCATGTTCAAACATACATACCTCGCGCAGTGCTCCACTTCGTTACTTCGCCGCCGGGGATTCAGGAGAAGAGAGGAAGGGACCCCAGAAAGGCAAGGCCTGGTCTGTCCGCGGCTCCCGAGCTGGAGCGAGCTGCCAACAGCCGGCCATCAGAGCGACAGTTGGCTGGTTTGTCGGATTAGCGAGCTGTGCCACGCCAGTCTGCGCCCCGCAGTTGCCGATTGTCTGACCGCCGCCGCTCTGTCGCTCGGCCCAACCGATTGGGCCCTTGTGCAGGCATCAAAGTATAGTAGTTCTCCACGTTTTTTAACCCTTGCCATGAACGCTGACAGCAAGAGACAGCGACAGCTTAAGGAATGGGCTTCCTCTTCCTCAGCGGCAGCTGCGGCTGATGCGCACCACTTCCGCCTTTGCGATGCACCAAAGGTGCAGGAGTTACCCGCTTATGCAGAAAATGTTTAGCCAGCACATTGCCAGTGCCAATGGACAACCATGCACCATCAACTGCAACTGCACTCTCCTTCTTCCTGTGCTCTCGCAGGTGGTCGTTGCTGTGGTGGCCAGCCTCGCTTGGATGGTTGCTTCTTCAGGTGTGTGCTGCAGGCTGGCTGCTGGCCCGCTTCCATCAAGCGGTACTTGCGTGCGCCTGTGTCACGAGGTTTATATGTTGCAACTTTTCGGGGCGGAGCCCGTAGGGGCGGAGCCCCCTTAGTTCTGTTGTCGGGGCGGAGCCCGTAGGGGCGGAGCCCCTTGGTTCTGTTGTTGGTTGGTTCGTTCGTTGGATTGATTTACTTTGAATAATAGGGGCCCAGCCCTCTAGCGGCCCCAAGGGCCTCGTAAAGCGAGCGCCCCCTAGATATTCCTCCTCTGGGTTGTGAGTTGATGCAGCAGGGCGAAGGGCACCGGCTGAAAGGGCCCGAGCGAGCGGCGCCGTGTGCGCCGCCAGCCCTCGACAGACGGCAGCAGAGGGGTGTCGGGTGCATACCGGGGGATCCACCGCTGCTTTGAAACAACTAGGACGGCTACGGGGGGTCTTTCATGCGAGCTATGAGGGCGCGCGAGTCGCTTGAACAGCGAGGTGCGCGCGCGCTCGTCTTGCAAGCCTTCCTCCGGGCTTAAAACCAGCTAATCGCTATAACTAGCTGATCAGAGAGCTTTCGAGAGCCGATCGGTGCGCCTGGTGTAACCCCGCCCGCCGCCGCGGCGGGCGCCGCTTTCTGCGGGCTACGCCCCGTTTTCTGCGGCCTTCAGGCCGCCACCCAACTTGTCTTCTGACGTGCATGCATGCCAGCTCCCTGCTGGGTTTAAGATCCAACTGCCTAGCAGTTCACCATTGCTGCTTGCAGGGCTGATTCTGCTCAACCAGCACCTACTGTCGCATGGCTTCCACTACCCTATGGCCCTCTCGGGGCTTGGCATGGCATTCAGCGGCGTTGCCTCCCACCTCTGCTGCCAGGTATGAGAAAATGCTGCATGCAAACAGCCCTGCAGGTACAAGTGCTGCTTTGCTCTTCAGTTCAGTGCGCTCTGTCATATGCGCAGGTGTTCAACATTGTTGAGGCCAAGAAGGCTGTGTCGCCCCAATTTTATGTGTCTAAAATTCTGCCAGTGGGCCTCTCCATGGCTCTCGCGGTGAGGGACGCAGGCTGTGCACGGTGCCGTGCTTGCTGATCCCGACCCAACTGTGTGCGCGGCCCCTGCTGCTGCAATGGTGTCGGCTTGATTCGGAAAAACATGCTGCCAGCTCCTAGCAGTGCCACCCTTCGCCTCACGCATGCAGCTGCATTTTGGCAATGCGGTGTACCTGTACCTGACAGTGGCATTCATCCAAATCCTTAAGGTATGTCGCGTTGAGGAATGCAATGCGCATCACTGGTGCATGCCTGCAACAGCACCCGGACTACTCTGTTGCCACAGGCCTTCACTCCCATCGTGACGATGGCTTCCCTGTTTGTGGCGCGCCTGGAGACACCCACTCGGCCTCTCGTGCTGTCAGTCTCCCTTATTGCGCTGGGCACTATGCTGTCATCCGCTGGAGAGGTGCGCCCGGTCACCAGGCAGCTTGTGTTGCACACAGCGCAGGGCGTAGTATGTTGAGCGCGTTCTCCAGTGTCGAGCTGTTCCTGAGTGCCGCAGTTGCCGCTGATAGACAGAGCCTACATCATTGGCTGCAACCCTTGCAGGTCAATGTCAACATGCTGGGTCTGCTTTTCATGTTCCTGAGCACGCTGTTTGAGAGTGTACGCCTGGTGAGGCTGACCTCTCCCCGTCCCCTTTCCTACTGCTGCGTTTGTTGCTGCCGCTGCTGCTGGTCCTGCCAAAGGTGCTATTCGCTGTATGCATGGGTCTGCGGGTGTGATCCCAGTGCATCCACTGTTGAGACTTCACCTGTGGGCAACACCAGCGCACTGCGGGAAAACGGCTCATGCACCTGCTCATGCCCGCCCTGCCTGTTGAAGGTCATGACGCAGCTGCTGCTGACAGGCCTGAAGTTCCACCCCAGTGAGTGCATCCAGCGTCCGCTGTCGTGCTTGTACATGCCTGCTGGTTTGCTACTGGCAGATGTCACCTTGCCGATGCGTCACTAAGTTTTGCTGTCTGCCGCCTGCGCCTTGGCGCGCCGGTGGGAGCCCTTCCTGACGCACGCCCCTCCTTGTGCGCAGTCGAAGGACTGATGTACCTGGCCCCCGCCTGCACCTTCTGGCTCTTCCTGGGCAGTCTGCTGCTGGAGTTCCGCACCATGGTGGCGGAGGGTGCTTTTGCTCTCATGGTGAGCTTGTGATGACCATCTGGGGGCTGCTGGCCAGGCAGCACATGGCACACCTGCTGCCCACCAAGCGCATGATTGGGCTGCAATGCCTTGTTACCTACAGAACAGTTGGTGCCGGCTCCCCAAGTGCTTGGTTCGACCTCCCCGGTGTCAATGCATGTCAATGCATGACAGTGACTGGTGCTTGCCACTGGGTGGGGACACAGCAACATGCTAGTGGCATTGCGCAGGTTCAGACAACCACGCGGTGGCACTGCCTTATCCCTTCTTTACCCCATCTCCAAACGCGTGGCCTTGCCTTTAGACTGTTGCTCATGATGGGCCCCATGATAACACAGCCAACAGTGTGTATATATATATATTCCACGCAGGCTCAGCAGCCCCTGAGGTTTGTGCTGGCTGCGGCCATGGGCTTCATGGTCAACGCCCTGGCATACATTGTCATCCAGGTATGTCCGTGCGTGCTGCATAGCCGTTGCCTGCAGCACCTTTGCTGCTGGCTCACTCTGCATCCGGCTGGGGCATTTATGGCGTATGGTTTAGGGGTGCCTTGGTGTGGTGACTGATTGTTGCCTGCTCATCATGCGGGCAAAGCGGCGCCTGGAAATGGGCGGCATGGGGGCCAGCCTTTGAAACTTTTGGTCGAGCTTGATATCTCTCCTATTTGGAAGGGCCTTAGCCTTCCGAGCCTATATCAAAAGCGCCAAATCCAAGAAAACCGCACAGAAATTTGAAGTTTCGAGTTGCTGTCGCCTCATATAACAATGCTCTGTCAGTCGATTTGGGAGCTCTATTTTAGGTTTGCCTTGGGTCCAAGTGCTCCCAAATTGAAGAGATACCGTCGCTGCAACTGCCAAATTTGCGCACTGGCCACTGCCCTGCAGTCTGCCTCCAGCCTGACTCTCAAGGTGCTGGGCACCGTGAAGAATGCGGTGGTAGTGTGCCTGGGCATTGGACTGCTTGGCGAGCACGTCACGCTGCTGCAGGTACGCCTGAATATGGCTGACGCGCTGTGCAGGGTGGCTTGCGGCATAGCCATGGTAAAGCTACAGATGCACGCCTGTGACAGAACAGGGATAAGCAGCCAGCAAAGTGAGAGTGTTTGGGATGCGAAGCAGCATTTGTGAACTTGTATTCAACATGGAGGATGCGGCTGTGGTGGTGCATGGCATCTTCACACTTGCCTCCCCACCTTTGTGTCCTTTGAATTCTGTGCACACAGGGCGTGGGCTATGGCGTTTCGATAGCAGCCTTCGCCGTGTACCAACGCACCAAGATGCGGCAGCTCGCAGAGGATGATGCCGGCAAGAATAGCCTCATGGTGCCAATTATAGCCAACAGCAACTCTCAGCCAGGGCCTATTGGGGAGCTGCTCCGATACAAGGCCATGCCAAACACGGAGTTGCTGGCGCTGCCGCCATCTAACAACAGCATCAAGGCATTTGACCCATTGACAAACAGCAGATGACCCACAGCATAACATGGTGAATTTTCTTGCCCTGGCTGGCCAGTCGCTTGTAGTGGGCAACGTTGACATGTGTGATCCCGCAACGTTCGTTCAAGTATGACACAACGCCTGTTGTTTGCAACCCCTGGGCTGGTTCCACAGCTGCTGCCTTCAAACCTTTACTCCTTCTTTTCGGGGCGGAGCCCGTAGGGGCGGAGCCCCCTTAGTTCTGTTGGTTGGTTGGTTGGTTTGATATCCTTTGAATTCTATACACCGCTTGAGGGCTGGGTGTAAAGCGAGCGCCCTCTAACATATTCCTTATGTGGATAGTGTGTTGGCAGAGCACAGCGGGCCAATCCTGGTATCGGACCGACAGCCCGCCGGCCAAACGGCCACGACCAGTGACAGTTGGGGCTCCTCTGTTCTGAATCCTGCACCGTTTTGGCCGCTGCAAGCCCCAGACCAAAGTTCCCAACCTAAGGAAGGCGCCTGCAGGCGCCGGGCGTCCAGCGTCGACGATATGGGAGGCCCCGGAAATCCTGACACCCGCCGGGCCGCATGGTGTCAGACTTTTGTGAGGCTCGTGCATCGCGCCTGCTGCGTGCGATGGACAGCTTGGCAGCTCAAGCCCTTCCTTGAGATGGGAAAGTCGCTTCACAAGTGCATCAAGGGGACCGCAGCGCTCCAGCTGCAGCAGCACGGCGTCGCCGCCGGCGCCGCCGTCGCCCCCCGCGCTGCACCCTTGCTGCCTCTCCTGCTGCAGCAGGCTGCCTCTCCTGCTGCAGCAGGCTGCCTCTCCTGCTGAACAGCAGCAGCAGCAGCAGCAGCAGCAGCAGCAGCAGCATGCACCGTCACCGCCGTCGGCACTTCTGGCCTGGCGTCAGCTGCACGGCCACCCCTGGCTGTGCTGAGCGCCTTTGGCATAGCCCCACCCGCAGGAGAGCTTGCAGGCTTAGGGGTGATGCAGGCAGCAGGGACCCCAGCAGGCGCAGCGAGTGCGTCGCGGCCAGCACGGGGCGGCAAGCGTGCCCGCCCTGCTGCTGCAGCCACTGCGGGCTGCGGGGTACCTAGGCTGCAGCCCCACCTGTAACTTCTGCACTGCAACAACTGCTAGTCCAACTAACTCTGCAGGCATGAGATGCAGGCAGCAAAGCAGCAGTTCTTGCAGTGAGCAGACCTAGACTCAGGCTAGGGGCGCATGCAGAACCCTTTTTTATTGCCCTGCCCTGGGCTGCACGTTGCGCCAGCTTGCCTGAAGGAGAAGGCAAACACGATGCCGCCCCAGGCCTGCATGGGTCGCCAGCCAGAACAGGCAGACACTGGCGTTGTGCTCAATCTGAAAGGCTTCACCAAAGCGGCCAAGCATGCCCATAAGAAGCAGCTTTGTGCGCAAGAACCACGGACTCACATTAAAGATGTCGAAGGTTTTCTGTGCAGCGCCTGTCTGGCTCACGGGGTACCCTGCGACGCCAGTATCCTGGACACCATCTGCGATATATAGAACCCAGGGGCTGCATAAACATCGGCCTCACTCTCAGCAGCGGCTTTATGTGTCTGGCACACAAGCAGGCTGTCCACCTGTAGCGAGCTGGTAGATGCTCATGCCCAGGCACAAGAAGGAGTAGCCGAAACTCATGAGCATGCCCACAAGCGATGCCCACGCCGCCGAGTCCAGGTTGGGCAGCTGGCTCATGAACAGCTGCACGCCGCCAAAGATCACGCCAAACACCCAGAGCTTGCAGTCGGTGCAGTACCCTTGGTCAGAGGATGGGGCAGCAGGTGGGCATGGTTGCGTTAGTAAGTTTGGTTTGCAAGGTGGTACTGGCTTGCAGCTGTGTACCCTGGGCTGCAGCTGCCTTGCGATGGCAGGCAGCGACAACAGCCATGGTGCGTGAGGCATCCGCACCAGGTGTTTCGTTGACGGCCGTGCACAGGCTGGAGTTGGCAGAGCTCTTGAAGGTTAGAGCGAAGTATTTCATAGACATACTCGCGGTGATATTGTCTGCACAAGAGGGCTGCCGCGTGAGCGTAGATCAGCAGAGGGCTTACCCACGAGATGGCACAGCAGCTGCCACGCACACAGCGTGTGCCGCTGCGCATCGCCCTGCTGCGCACGAAGCATTACCCTTATGGGAGGGTTCCTCCCCACGTACAAGAGGCTGGCTATTCCAGAGAGGGAGTCCATCGGTGGACACCCCACTTTTTGGCCGCCTCTCCAACAACCCATGTGCAGGCGACTATTTTTGGCAGCAGCAACTCACAGGCGATGGCGGTGAGGCACAAGTTCGGGTACTGTACGACCGCCAGCAGGATGCCGCCACGCCTGCCAAACACCGCCTCCACTGCGCTCTGATACGTGCGGTGGCGCATGCCCTTGATGACCATTGCGTCCGCCAGCAGGCTGGATGTGTACCAGGTGATGGCGCCGAACGTGAGCGTCATGACGATGCCGCCGATCCAGCCCAGGATGGCTGCAGGGACAGGGCAGCCTGCCCTTCCTCACATGACGGCAGTGATGACGTGGGCCGTGGCTGACTTCCAGGTGCCGTGGCGCTGCGCCTCCAGCTCCGGCTCCTCCTCTGTCTCCCCATCATCCGTGCTGCCCTTGCGCCGCCGCAGGCTGCTGCCGCCCGTCTTCCAGCTCTTCATTTCTTGCTGTGACTCCACATCGTCCGTGCCTGCCTCTGCGAGCGAGCCGTGCGATTGGCCATGGCTCTTGTTGTCCGCCGTTAAGCTGCCGTCTGGCGTGGAAATGAACTGCCCCTGCGCCGCCATGGCTCTGCTCGCCAGGCAGTAGTCTTGTGCGTGACCTGCATGCCATTGTTACGAATGAATGCACGCAAAGGTTGTTGCGACATTGCAGTAGCCGACGCCCCAGCAGCGGCCCACGGCTCCGGGAGCGGGGCCGCCCCCAGCTGCCCCTGCAAGACTGCGACCGCGGGCTTGCCGCCCCGGTCGAGATATCCTGTGCCAGACCTTCCAGACACGCTGCAGCTCGCACACGCTGCGGGGGCGCCGCACCCAGCCAGGGCAAGGGCTTGTCGCGAGGAGGCTCCTACCTCCTCGCTGCCGTTGGTGCTGTTTGCGGTGCGGGGGGCTCCTCTGTGCCGTGTGTGNGCGCGGGGGCCACCGGTTGGCATGGCATGCGCCAGCAGGGCGATCTTGGGTCACATGCGCACCTGGCGTGCGAGGCCACAGACGCTTCAGCCCCCAGGGCAGTGCTTTCCTCCTGAATTCTACCTGTTCATGCCACAACTGTGTGCGGCATGACAGGGACAGACCTTGCCTCGGGCTCACAGAAAGCAAGGTCCTATATGCTGCTGCCTCCTGCCCGCGAGCCGTGGCCTTGGCAGTGGGTCAGATTTTTACAGTGGTCAGCCCGAGAAACGCATGAGACAGTTCCAGGAGACAGTTCCAGGGTGACGGCAAATGTGCTCCCAATCCCGGCTGCCTCAGTGAGTGATATACCCATAGCCGCCGCTGCTGCTCTCGCCGCTGCGGAACGCCCAAAACAGGATAGAGCCGAGCAGGATGAGGCCGCACTGCAGCACGCTGCCCTGCAGGGACAGAGGAGAGCCGTGGCAGCCATCACGCAGGGGCAGCTTGCCTTTGCTGGCAACAGCGGCAACAGCGAAGTTGCCTTCCGTGCGCTGCTACTACAAACCGGCAACAAATCCCTCCCAGGCCCTCGCACCACTCACCACCCCCATGCCCGCTAGGTCTGTCTGCTGCGTGGCGGAGATGAGCACCGCCACGCTGCCTGCCACGGCACCCGCCGCAATGAGGAAGGACACAAACAGCCAGAGCCGCGCGCGGAACTGTGCACAATGGGGGTAGGGGTTGCGCAGCGGGCCAGCCAGCGGGCTCAGAGCAGGCACGCGGTGTGCCTTTGTCTCAATGCAGCTGCACAGGCCCACAGCCAGCGCCTTTGTGTCATGCTGCTGCTGCCATGCCGGCGCCGGCTGTGCCCAGCAACAGGGCGTACCCCGCCACGCACCTCGCCGCCCTCCTCCAGGCTGTCGCCCGCCTCGGCTAGGTCCCGCCGCGGCAGCAGGTTGATCATGATGCAGGCTAGCGTGGCCACTGCACGCAGTGAAAGCATGAAAACAGGGACGGAGGATTTGAGGGTCGCCAAGCCGCGCAGGCAAACGCCCACTGGTAGTGTGCACTCGGCCAGCCCGTTGATGGACACTCCAGTGGACCACTCCGCTTCTCCCCTCACCTATGCCTGGCCAGTTGTAGCTGAAGGGGTAAGGCGCGCCCACCACCGCCTTCTGGTGCACCAGCGCGTCGGCCCAGCACCACCAGCCTGGCACCAGTGGCCACAAGTGCATCATTGGTGGCGGAAGGCCGGTGAGCATCGCATGGCAAAGGACAGCACGCCTCAGGTTGAGACCTCGGCAGTTTGCTGCTGCACAGTGTGCCCGCACCATGTCGCACCTGCTCCAAACAGCGCGCCGGCCATGACGGGGCCCCACTGCCCCAGCTGCTCCTGCCAGTAGTCCCTGCAGGGAGCGGTAGACAGCATGCAGGCGCGGTGGGCAAGGCGGCATGCTCCTCGGCACGGCAAAACGCCTACCCGCTGCACGCCTCCCCACCTATGGCTCACCAGTCCACTTCTCCTTCAATGAACCAGCGAGCCAGGTTGAAGCGCATGGTCGTTGTGTGTCGGGCGGGCCAGGTCGGCAGCTAGTGCTGCCACAACCAGGCGACGAGGCGGAAGAAACGGCGGCCGGCGGCGGCGCAGGTGGGAAATCGGGCGAGGTCTGGCGCGAGCCTGAGACTGCTATGGCGGTCTTCTCGTGTGGCAAGTGGGGGTATGGAGGCGCGAGGTGAAGCTCAGCGCAAGAACGCGCTCGCACCGGGCAGGGGATGGACCTGCGAGGGCCGGTCGGCAGTGTTTGATTGATTCCACAGTCACGCGGTGTGATCAGAGCCTGCCTGGGGCCCTACCAGCCCCCACAACTCAGAACATGTGTGTTGCGTGGAACCATGCAGGGCTTTGTGGGGTTTGGTCACAGCTCTTGCCTCGTTGGCGCAGCCGCATTGCGATCCGGCGGCCAAACTGCGCCCGGACATCCCGGGGAGGGTTTTGCTTTTCCCTGTGCTCCGCACAGCCCCTGCCCCGCCCGTGGCGCTCCTCTTTCATCATCGCATCGCTGCACAGCCACCTTTGCAAGCCCGTGGGGCCTCGAGGGCCGCGGCAGCAGTTGCGGGCGGTGGTGGCGGGCGCTGCCTTGGGCCAATCCAGGTGCCGCATCGGGCGGCGCAACACAGCAGCAGGAGTGGGCAGCAACCCCCCGTTGAGGCCTCCATCACCAACCCCGCCGCTGCCGCCGCCGCCGCCGCCAGCGGCAGCGGCTGAACAACCGCCGGGCGGCCTTCTTCGCTGTGCCCGTGTGCCATGAGGCAGGCCGGCAGAGCCATGAGGTGAGGGTTGGGAAGCGGGTGAGCTGTGAGTGATGGTGCAGTGGCCACCGCTCGTCCAAGTCGTGGCTTCGCTGCGGTACGCGGCCCCGGCTGTGTGACCCCTCCCTCCCACCCCGTCTGCACTACTTGCCCTGCTGCCGCAGCCGGGCACTGTCGCCCAAGCGCCAGGCAGGCAAGCACCCCCGGTCGGCAGCCAGCGGTGATGAGGAGAGCGACACGACGGGCGGCGGTGCTTCGCCCCCTGCCACCGCCGCTTCGGGCTCGTTCATCTCGCTGACAGGCCGTGCCGGCAGCCGCTCGCGCTACCGCACGCGCCGCCGCCGCTCCTCCCAGCCGCCGGTGAGGGTGTTTAGTGGCTCGGGGGCAGGCGGAGTGCTTGGCTGGCTTAACGCTCTCGGCACAGCTAGGCGCCACGGCTGCTGCCTGTGTGTCCCACCCCGGCGCTGTGTGCCTCGTGCCCGCAGGAGCTGCCAGAGCTGGACAAGAGCGACGCCGATTTTTACCGCGACTGGGGCATCTCGCGGGAGCGTGAGGTACGAACTGTACAGGTTTAGGCCGCCATCGTGGTCGGCAGCTGGTGACGATCGCGGCATCGCGCCGCCTTTGGGCAATTTCCTGTTCCCCACCGTGGGCTGTTGCAACTGTGCGGTTGGCACGTGCTTGCGCTATTCCCAAGTTTGCTGATGTGACATCACTCCACCGGTTTGCTGATGTGACATCACTGCACTCCCGCTGTTCACCCCTGCAGGAGATCCTTCTGGTCGAGTTCCGCAAGCACCTGGAGGAGGCCACGGGAGGCCCGCTCAAGCCCATGTTTGGTGAGCTGGTCAGCTTGCTCCTGCCTTCTGCCGGCCACTACCCGACGGCAACATCAGCATCAGCGTGAGCTTGCTGCGCTGCAGCTCGGTGCCGTCTGCAGCATGTTGCGCAGCAGCGCACCATGTCCAGAGTCCTGCTGCCCAACTGCACCCTCTGCTGCAGACCGCTACTACCTTCGCCGCTTCCTGCGCGCCCGCCAGCACGACCTGAAGCGTGCGCAGGCCATGTTCCTGGTGCGTGGGAGCCGCCTTATGATCCTGCGTTATGCCGGGTTCTGGCAGCGTGATTCAGAAGAGCTGTGCTGAGCACGTGAGCCGCTCCCAGCACTGCGCATCTACTGAATCGCCTGCGGCCGCCGCCATGCAGGCGCACCTCAAGTGGCGCGAGGAGAATGGCATTGACGCCATCCTCACGGACTTCCATTTTGAGGTGAGTGCACCGCGAAGTGGTCGCACTCCTCTGCTGCAGCCTGCTTTTTCAACGCCCCACTAATGGTGTGGATCTGCGGCCGTGCAGCTGTTCGACTGCGCTACAGGGACATGCGCCCACCTAAGCGTGGCCCGCCCTGTGCTATGCAGGAGCGGGACGCCTTCCTGGCGCTCTATCCCCAGGGCTACCACAAGACGGACAAAATGGTGGGCGGCTGGGGCATTGGTGGCCAGCCTGGGGTTAATCTGCTGCTGGCAAGGGGGTTGCCAAGCGCCTGGCGTGGATGCTGTGCCCGGTTGCAATGGCCGCCGTTCTGCTGCTGCACTGCCGCTTCCCTGCAGGGCCGCCCCGTGTACATCCAGCACCTGGGTGCCATCAAGATCAAGCAGCTGGCAGAAATCACGACCGAGGACCGCATGATCCGCTTCCACGTGCAGGTGGGCGGGGGACGGGGTGGGCGGGTGCTGGCAATAGCTCCCCGACCAGCAAGGTGCAGGCTGTGGATGTGCTGGTTGTGCATTGCAGCATGCAGACGCGTGATCTGATCATGTCGCAACACTGTGGTGTGCTCAGCCCCATCCCTTCCCTCTGCATTCCCTGCTCCGCTGCCCAGGAGTACGAGCGGTGCCTCAAGTACATCTTCCCCTCGTGCAGCAAGAAAGCGGGCAAGCACATCGACCAAACGTTTGCCATCATGGACGTCAAGGTGCGCTGGGCAGGTGTTGGGGAGTGCTTGGCAGCAAGCGCATATGTGCTTGGCCAGCTTGTTCTGCGGGCAAGGCCTGCTGCTACAGCACCGCAGTGACCCATGGTGCCCGCCTTCCGCCGCAGGGCGTGGGGCTGAAGCACCTGACGGGCGACGTGAAGAGCATGCTGGGGCGCATCACAGAGACGGACCAGGTGGGAGCTGGTGAAGGAAACTTGATGTGGAGGCTGCCTCTCGTTGGGGTTGTATCAGTTCTGGGGCATTCAGGAGACAGGCAGGCCAGCAGCGCCCAAGCGAGGATTTTGAATGGCCCTGCTCCGCAGAACAACTACCCCGAGACGCTGGGCAAGACGGTGATCATCAACGCCCCCACGGGTGAGGGCGCGCTTGTTTTTGCAGGCCCGCCGCGCCATGTCGAGCATGTAGTGCTGCCTGTGGCTGCTGCCCAGCAGGAAGTAGCAAGCCTGCCAGCCCTGCTTGGACCAACACACCACGTGTGCTGTGCAGTGTTCAAGATGATCTGGGCCATGGTGCGCCCCATGCTGGATGTGCGCACGCAGGCCAAGATTGAGGTAAGCACATCATTGTGCGGGGGCAGGCGCATGAGGAACTGAAGCCCTGTCCACCGGCCACGTCTTGGTCAGCACTCCTGACATCGTGTGGCATGACTTCCTGCGCTCCGGGTGCCCGCAGGTGGCCCCTAGCGACTACATGAAGGTGCTGCTGCGGTACGTGGACGCTGACAACATACCCGAGTATCTGGGAGGTGCGCGCTGTAGATCGGGAGCTGCTAGTTTGCAGCAGGTGGTGGTGCAGTGCGGGATGCGCACATCAATGCGCGGGTGCTCCTCGTTCAAGCCAGCAACATCACCCTGCTTTATCTGTACTGCTGGCCGCAGGCAAGAGCAAGGGCAGCCTGATCGATGATGTGGGGCCCTGGAAGGACCCTCAAATATTGGCGGCAGTTGAGGCAGGCAAGTGACCTTGGGCTGGGCATGCGTTGTCGGTTATCAGATTATGCAGGTGAGCAGACGTGCCTGCTGCTGTCTCACATGGTTGCGGCTAGCTGCTGCATTTTGTGCATGAAGCTGAAGAGCCGTCTGGCAGTGGTGCTCACCACGCCAAGCCGCTGCCGCTCTGTGCAGACATTGCACGGCGCGACGGGCTGGCGGCCTCGGGGGACGAGGGTTTGTTGAGCGGCGACTCCCTGGACCTGGAGCGCGCCAGCGGCACTGCGGAGCTGAGTCCGCATGCGCTGCCTAGCCCGCGCATTTCTGCAGCTAGCGGGGCAGCCGCCAGCAGCAGCGCAGCTGAGGCGGGCGCCCAGCAGCAGCAGCAGCAGCAGCCTCTGGGTGCGGCAGGCTCGGGATCGATAGGGCCTGCGTCGGCGCGGTCCTCAGGCCAGCTGCCAGAAAGCCCCTTTCAACAGCGGGCCACCTCGTCAGGGCCGGCACCGCTGGGGTCGCCTGCGGGGTGAGTTGGTGCAGGCAGGGTTGGTGCAGGTTCAGTTCAGCAGCGCAAGGCAGGGGCGCGGCTTGTGGACATGCTGTCTGTGCTGGTGACCACACGTTTGGACATCAATGTATCTGCGCATCTTAGCCTTGGGATCCCCTTTTGAACACAGTCCTTTTTGCTGGCCACACTGCAGGAGCGGGCTGGAGGAATTTTACGATGCCCGCTCGCGTCGCGCATCCATACTGAGCAGCGGTGGCTCATCAGCCTGTGAGCAGCGTGGCTGGCAGGGGCATCAGGGTGCCTGTGTGCTCGTTGTGGCTGCTCCTGTCCAACCTTGCAACTGTGGCCGAACATTCCCAGGCAGCTCCTAGTGTCATCCCCGGATGCTGCCCCTGCCCCTGCAGACCTGTCGGCTGGGGAGGACGACAGCGAGTTTTACACCCCCAAGGCCAGCGACCTGCAGCAGCAAGGTGAGGAAGCAGGCAGGCCTTGGGATCCCGCCGGTGTACCACACGTTCATGTGGAGCTGCTGGGCAATTCAGCGCAGCAGCCGACGAGCTTGGCCGCTGGCGGCCTCCCCAACTGGGTGCTCCCTCCCTGATGCCACTCCTCTTGCCTTGCCCCTGCAGCGGGCGGCCGCGGCTTCAGCTTCCACTCCGACCGGCCGCTGCTGACGCCAGGCTCGGTGGGCACCAGCCCTGACGGCAAGCTGGTGGCGCCTGCGGCGGTGGCGGGCGTAGCGGCTGCGCCTCCGCCGCCATCGCAGCAGATGGCACAGACTGCGTCCAGCGGCGTCAAGTACAGCGACCAGTACTATTACCCTGCCTCCAGCTCCGATGAGCAGCGGGTGGCAGGGACGCTGGGCATGCCTGCAGGCAGGCGTGGTGGCCGGTCACAGCTGGCGGTTGCGCTCCCTGCGGGCAGCAGCATCAGCGGCGGCGAGCCACAGAGCAGCAGCGAGGGCGGGCCGGAGGTGTCGCTCAATGGCGGCATCGCCAGCCAGGTAGGCGCCTCAAGGGGGAGCACATTTCTGGCCGTTTGATTGCTGTTGGCCTGGGCAGGAGTTGCAGCTGGATGATGTCAGGGGGGTTGCATCAACAAAACAGCTGAGCTTCCCTTCCCTGCTGACGCGCTGTGCATGCCTCCTTGTTGCAGGCGGCAGCATCAGGCGGACTGGGCTCTCCGGGCAGCGTGAGCAAGGGGCACGGGCACGGCGGCTCGGCCTTGCCGGCGCCCATGCTGCAGATCCCCATCCTATGTGCGTCGCTCTCACTTCTTCAATGGGAGCGTTTGGGGCATTGCCGTTAACCCGGCTGACCGGCTGACAAACGCATGCCATGGCTGGCTCGACTTGCTGGCTCACAAACGTGGCTGCTCAACCCATCTTGCCTGCTGCAGCCCGCGTGCGTGCGCTGGAGGAGAAGCTGCCGGGGGTGGAGCGCCACGTGAAGCGCCACCTGCCGCACGGGGACCTGCCCAGCAAGGCGGTGGGCCAGGTGCGCGCCGAGGCCTGCCAAACCGCACAGCGGGGTGCATGCTGCGGGGCTGGTTGACCGCTGCGCCCTGCGCAGCTGTCTTGGCGTGGGTTGCTGCATCCATGACCTGCCTTGCAACGCTTGTAAGCGGCCACAGCCTGCTCACACTTCTACTGCTCAACTGGTTGAGCACTACGCTGCTGTGCAGGGCACTCTGCTGGACCGGGTGGCAGCCCTGGAGCGTGCCATGGACGCCCTGCTGCGCGCACAGGTGGGCAAGCTTGCAACAGCCCGCCTGCTGCAGGCGGCCCAAGGGCGCCAGTGTGCTGCAGCTGTGCTTGCACGGCAGCACCAACAAACAAACATGCACAATGCTGGACATGTATCACGTTGAGATGGCACTGGTGACTTGGGCATCTGCCATACTTCATGTTCGCACATTTACCTGAACGCAGGACTCTGTACTGGACCAGCAGCGGCGGCAGGCGGAAGAGTCCGGCAGCCGCTGCGCCTGCTGCACCATCATGTAATGGCAGCTGATTGTAAGCACGCATGGCTTAGACCTTGCGCGTGCAGCGTTGATTTGTGCAGGTGTTCACTGGGGGCTTTGATTTGCCTTGGTTGTAACACTGCGCACAGTCAGTGCCATTCGGCAGCGGTTGCAGTGGACCCACGCGAACAGATGGAGCGGACAAGAACATGGAGCGCCAGCGGGGAGCAAGTTGGCAGAGGGCGATCCAAAGGAGGGGCACGTGGGCGGGAGCGCGCACTGCACGCTTTCTAGCCGCAGCAGCGTCCGGGAGGCCGCCACGAAAATTGTGGCATTTGTCAGCAATTCACCCAAATGTTCGGGCAAGAAGGCCAGGACATGCCAACCGAAGTGTTGCATCAGCTGCCCTGTTGCCTGTTCCAATTGCGTTATTACACGTTGAGGTGCGCTATTACCCGTTGAGGTCAACGTTTATGGATGGGCTGTCGGTGATGAGGGTGAGGGCTGGGCGTTGATGGGATGCAGGCTGAGCAAGCAACTGCTTGGCTGAAAAGAGATGCGTGCAGTAACCAGCACGAGCCGGCGAAGCACAGACTTGGAAGCATACACTGAAAGCGTTAGGGGATTGTAAAAGGAGGCGCGTGAGCGTACATGGTTGCATGACGGTGGGCTCGTGGGAAATGAACTGCAGGCCAGCTGTGCGCTGGAGGGGGGCCTCCATGGGGCTGGCGCAGGCGATAGGCAGGGCGTGAAGGTGCAAAGACAAGAGCTGAGGGCCGCGCGCGCGGCAAGGGCACAACGTTTGTGGGAGATGCAGAGGCGTGCGGCGTGTACTGTGTGCAAAATTTCAAGTATTGCAATGAGGCAGGGGAGCACGCCAAGGGGATGGGGGGTGTTGTGCGGTGCAGAGTTGTGTATGGAGGAAGGCATGGGATGGCGGGTGTGCATTTGGTACGGCACCCAAATCGTTAGGGCCGTTTGTGTGAAGTGACAGACACGGCCACATACAAAGCCGGGAAGGGGAAAGAATAGCGTTGTGGGCCGTGGGATGGGCCTGAAATGTCGCATGGCAATGGAAGAATCGGACGGGTAGTGGATGCCCGGCGGGGAAAATGGGTGCAGGCTGATGCTCAGTGACCACGGCCTGCTGGCTGTGTGTTGATGTGCACCAAGCTGGGATGTGCGCAAACCGTGTGTGCTGTTGTGGATGGCAGTTGAGTAGTGGCACGGCCTCAGGACCAGCGGGCTCAGCCCATTGGCCCCCTCAGTGTTCTTGAGGGAGGATGTCATCGAAAATGCTGCCAGCCATGAGGTAGTCCAGCCTGCATCAGCCCAGGGGTGGCGAACAGAGGGTCAGAAGCACAGCAGTAACCAGCAGCCCACCGCAACAGCTTATACAGCGCCGTGCCACCTAATTAGCAAACTGGTATTGCAACTACCACGGCACGCAGCTGACAGGGGCGTGGCTCAACCTCTGCTGCCTTGCAGCGGTTGCGTGCAAGCATGCAACGCCCTTCGTTGCCCGCACTCACTCATCTGGGCAGTCGCCAATCAGGTTGAGCAGCTGCGCTTCAGTGGGCATGTCGGGCAGGCCTGCAGGCGCGGCCGGGCTGTGCGCCAAGAAAGGGCCACCCTGCGCCCCATGCGCGCTGAGCTGGATGAGTTGCGCCTGCTGGTAAGCGGACGCAGGCTGGCGGGCAGGTGCCAGCCGGCAGGCTGCGATGGGCAGCAGCCCCAGCCGCCCCGCCGCAGCGAGGCCTGCTGCCACCAGCTGCGCATCAGACTGGCGCGCTGCAGCAGACTGGAATGCAGCCTTCTGCATGGCATCCCAGCTGGCGGTGGCAGCAGCAGTGGCGGCGGCGGCACTGCCGCTGCTGAAAGCTGGCGCCTGAGACGGCGGACCCGGCGGCTGCATGGGCCAGGCACCCGCGGCAGGCAGCACCTCAGTGGCCACCGCTTTCACCTCGTAGGCTTCAGGTGGCAGCAGCGAGGCGCCCTGCTGCCGAGTGCTGGCGCTGGACTGGAGCTCGGCCCAGGCAGGGGGCTGCAGCGATGCTGCGGCAGCATGCCAGGGCACAGGAGCTGGCGCTCGTGGCACAGCAAGCCCAGCTGCACCGCCGCAGCTGGTGGCGTCTGGCAGGGGGCCGCGGTGCACAGCAAAGGGGCTCTGGGGGCTCTGGCTGGAGGTAGGCAGGTGCCTCGGGCGCACCACGCGGTATCCCTGCACGAAGGCATTCAGTGATACAAGATTAGTGCATCACACACAGGCAGCCCACCTTAGCATAATGCAGTCCGCTGTGACCTTGTGCCGTGACAAAAGCCGGCAGCGCGGGCAGCGGCAGCCGAGCGCACTCACTCCTGGCACTTGGGCCACAATTGCCCCACCGCCTCCAAGCATGGCCTCTGCGCCAACCACTGGAGCGGGAGGAGCCACTGCCGGCTGGGCAGGCTCAGGCAGTGCTGAGCTCGCCGCGGCAGCTGCTGCCCGCAGCTGGGAGGCAAGGTCAACACAGCGGCCGCCCAGCGGCACGGGCACCAGCTGCGCGGCTGACTGGGCCAGGGCGGGCTGGCGGGCACGCTGTTGCTGCCACCGCGCAGCCGTTGTTGCAGCGTCTGCACCTGCTGCCCAGCGGCCGAGGGGTGGCTGGCTGGCGGCTGGTGCGCCTCCAGTCCCACTGATGGCTGGCGGCAGCAAAGGCTGCTCGCAGGCTGGCAGCGGGGGTCGTGCCCGAGCAGCCGCAGACTCCGGGCGGGCACTGCCAGCACAGCACCGCTCAGCCGCCGGACCTGAGGCAGGGGCTGAGACAACAGTGGCCGCTGCGGCAGGGGAGGCCGCCAGCTGCGCCGCATGCTTGCTCCCAGCTGAAGGGCTCTCTGCAGCTGGGCCCGCGCTGGGGGTGCGGCCGACGTGGTGCACCAGGCAGTACAACTGCGAAGGCGTGCAGGCCGCCGGCTGCGAGCCATCATCGGAAGGGCCCTGGGCGCTTTGGCTGGCCCAAACGGCAAGGTCGGCCCATCTGCTAAAGGGGTAGGGAGCAAACTACAGGTGAGTTATCGACAACAGCGTGTTGCGGGGCATGCGAGACAGCAGCAGCAGCAGCAGCAGCAGCAGTGGCGGCGGCGGCAACAGCAGCAGCAGCGGCGGGCAGCAGCAGCGCACCCTTCCCAGTCTGCAGGCAGAGTGACCTCCAGCGGGATGTTGCCGGCCCCTGTTGGTGCATCGTTGTTCGCCAGTGCCCTGGCGGACATGGACAATCAGAGAGTTTTGGGTAGCCCTGCTGGCAGACCTCTAGAGTAGCAGGGTGCGGGACTGGGTACCAGCAGCCCTTCAATCTCCCACCCTCCGCCCGGCTGCCTCACTTGATGGGAGGTGACACAGCGGTTGCCAGCAGCCGCGCGGCAGCTTCAGGCTGGGTGGCAGCGGCAGCCACGGAGCCCTGCTCCGACGCTGCACCTCCCGCAGCACTGTGCGCGCCGCTGCTGGTGGGGGCGGCTAGGGACACCTCCTCGTAGATGGCCGCCACCAGTCGGAACCCTGGGGCTCCGACATGCGTGCACGCCTCGTCGATGGAGACGTACATATGCCGCTGATCCTGCGGGAGCCGCAGGATGGGAGGGATGGCATTGCAGGTTAAATGTCTGGCAAGCTTGCTGTGGAGGCCAGCTGACAGGTTGCCCCTCTCATGTCCACCAGCTGCACACCCAGTGCACTCGCCTTAACTCCCACCAGGCCAGGCTTGGCTGCTGCCGCCGGCGCTGCAGCTGTGCATTCCTGCAGCCGCTTGCCCAGGCTGCTCAGCCGGCGGCTGGTGGCCAGCAGCGGGCCCTCGCAGCCCTTGGCGCACTGCTCGCGCGACACGAGGCGCCTGCAGGCTTGGTTGCAGGGTACGAACATTCAGTCATGCGCCTGCAGGCTTGGTTGCAACCAAACAGTCAAGCGGTGGGCTTCTTGGCGATTCCTCAGAATTGATGGCCCGCAGTGATCCCTACCAGCGTGTAAATCCTACAACGAAGATTCTGCATGCTCACCAGGCATACTGCGCGCCGCTGCCGCTGCTGCTGTGGTTTTCGTCAGCGCCAACCAGCCGGGGCTCATCATGTACCAGCAGCAGCTGGCACAGCAGGCTGCGGGGGCCCAGCTCTACGTGGAAGGTGATGCTCGACTCCTGCAGGGAAACGGGGGCGGGTGAGGGACGCCACGGCAATAAAGTGGGGGCACCAGCAAAGGCCCCTCCAAACATGCACATGCGCCAGCCCAGACCGTTTCGACATCGTGCATGGATGGCAGTGCGTGCTCACTTCTGTTTGAGGCCCGGCGGGCGTGGCAGTGGTGTGGATGCATTGCTGCACGGCGGCCGTGCGCCCATTCCCGTCGGCCAAGCTCAGCGACACAACATTGTAGCTCCTTCGCTTCTTGTTGAGCTTGTAGCACCTGTGGAAATGGGTGCCGCAAGCAGACAGCGGAGGAAGTTCGCTGCAAAGGGGCACAAACCAATTTAACGCGGTGTGCAACGACGACCAGACATCTGAGGGGGGCGGCGGCCAACGGGGGGTTCTAGTGCTGGTGCGCTTGCCCAGACTGCCTCCCACGGCTTCCCTGCCCCTTTGGAAGTGGCGAGGGCGCCCTAGCAGCGGCGGCGGGGTGCGGGGCAGGCAGGCACGGGTGCTGCTCACTTGATGGGCGCGATCACGCGCTTGCTGTGCGAAAAGACGGCTGGTGCGTTCACTTGGATGGCCGCTGGCCCTGAGGGCCAGCAGGGCTGCATCCGCGGCTCCAAACTCGTTGGCCAGTTGTGAGCCCGCTGCACCAGTGATTTCAAGCGCACGGCGCTGATTAAGCTTGCAAAGAGCGCCAGAGCATCAGGGAAATAGGCCACGCGCGCTTTTGAGCTAGCTGCCGGGTGGCGCCCAGCTGCCTGCTGCGCCCCAGGCCCAGGATACTGCCTGCAGCGCCTGGATGGCCCAAATCAGCCTGTAGCCTGCTTTCTTAGTTAAGTGATAGTGGGCAGGTCTCGAAGAAAAACCATGATCCCTATGCCCCGGAACTGCTGCAGCGGCCAGACCCATCAACCCGACCAATGTGCCGTTTGACGTGGCGGTAAGTTGCAACAGATTGTGTCGCAGAACCAGAGAGACCATGGCACATGGTATGGATTGGAAAGATAAGAGGGAAGCAGGGCAGCCAACGAGAGAAAAAGCAGCCAAGCAGAGGCGGGGGAGCTGAACACAGCAGCAGCGCTAGCAGGGGTCGCATGGTGGGCCCATGGCATGATGTGAATCATTCGTTCCAGAAGGTAGTCTGCAGGTCAGCATCACAGCAGGCCACCCTGCGCCGCCACGTGGGCAGTGCCGGACAGCAGCCCGCTTGCCAGGGCAGACAGCCCGCTGCCCATACCACCCGTGCTGCGATCGTGGCCACTGGCAGCATTCGGGTGCCAATCGGCCGCGTAAGGCGCAGCAAAGCCTGTGGCGCTGCTCAGCCGAGAGGGTGCATGGCCGCCACCTGCAGGGGGCAGTGGAAAATCCTTGCTGCCGACAACGTGCGGGTTGCAGCCCCAACCAACAGTACTGGCGGCCCGAGGCAACCATTGATTGCACACAAATGTAAATATTTGCTCACAACTTTGCCCCCACCAGACTCCAAGGAGCACACCCTGCAGGCAGTGCCCTCTGCCACCAGCATTCGCCGCCACACCTGTGATCCAGCGGTGCTGCAGCGCCTGGTCGGGCGTCATCCTGCGGGTGGGGTCCCACACCAGGCAGTGCTGCAGGGGGCGAGGAAAAGAGCAGGATTAATAGGCACAGGCGACAGAAGAACATACGTGCCTATATAGCAGGTCATTCGCTGCCGTGCTGGATTGCGCAGAGATCTATCTACCCGCAAGCTTAAGCACTGAGCCGCCCACAGGCACACCTTCAGGAAGTCGATGAAGGCGGCATCGTCGCAGCCCCCCAGGGCGCGCTCAATGGTGCGGGCTGCGGCAGGAGCCGGGGGTTCTAGTGGTGTGGACCTGGCGTGGCTCTGGTTCTGCTGTGCTTTTAACACGATGTACATGCGCAGTGTGCACGTGTGCGGCGGCAGCAAGGCTTGCTTCTGCAGCTCACATGAGGGGCGGTGGGTCTTGCCGCGGCTGTTGGGTGGGCAAGCCAGTGGCGCAAACGTGGCTGCATGGAGCGGGGGAGACGAGCGACCGTCTGAGCAACAGTTTTGGTGGTGCCATGCCTGTCATGGGAACATCAGGGCATCCCGCCCAATTAGCCAACCTATTCTGGCCTCACTGGTGTCGAAGAAAAGGTTGGCGCGGGGGGCCGCCTCCACCAGGGAGCGCGGCGGCGGCCCCAGCAGCTCAATGATGCACGCCAGCTGCTCCCGCTCGTCCTCGCCTGCAGGCAGGCGAAATGGGCCAGCAGCACAGTTGAGTGCACAATGATGACGCTGCACCACAGCAAGGAAGGTCGGGGAAAATGCATGCCCAACAGCACCTCTGAAACATGCACTCGGCACTTGCCTGGGAAGATGGGCTGGCCGGTGAGCAGCTCCGCCAGGATGCAGCCCAGGGACCACATGTCGATGGGCGGGCCGTAGGGCAGCCCCAGGATGACCTGCAGCCAGATAACGGCAAGGGGCGGGAGCTGGGCAGCAACTCTTGGTGCAAGTTGTAATGGATGAAGCAGTAAGCAAAGGCAAATCGCACATTCCACCCCACTCCCCACCCCTGCCACTCAAGCCATCCCACCTCTGGTGAGCGGTAGAAGCGTGACTGGATGTAGGTGTACATCCTCTTGTCAACATAGCACGAACTGCCGAAGTCAATGACCTGCAGGCAAGTGGAGGAGGGGGGCAGGCATGTTTCCCGTGACGGACAGGGACAGCATGAAGTAAGGCAGACTGCCGGCACTGGACGGCCCCGTCATCCCTCAGCGCAGACCCACCTTCACCGCCGTCTTGCCACGCTCTTTCAGCAGCACATTCTCGGGCTTGAGGTCGCAATGAACCACTTGCAGCCTGTGGGGTCGGCATGGAAGATGGAGTGGTGACCTGCTGGTGCACTACCATGCCGATCAGCTCATGTCTGAAATGATGCTCAGAGCGATCCCTGCGGTGCAGTGCTGGCGGCTACCGGGCGCATAAGCTGCCCTGCACCCTCTCCGCCTCCCACAAGCTGCCCTGCACCCTCTCTGCCTCCCACCCCGTGGCCCTCTGCCGCACCTGAGCAGGAAGCGCAGCGTGACCAGCACCTGCTGAGCCACGCGCCGCACCACCGCCAGACTGCTGCCCTGCACAGGTGGTGGTGGCTGGTCAATTGTGGTTGAGGCGTGCCTTGGATGAAACTCTCTGTGCCCACCCACAGCTGGCTACTGCCGAGCCCTCATCATCATACCCGCAGCAGCCGCCCCACCTGGAAGTTGCAGGCCTTGATGTATTCGTACAGGTTCATGCCCAGCAGCTCAAAGGTGATGCACAGGTGGCCTCTGCACAGGGCAGCAGAGCGCCAGAGGTTGCCGCATTCAGCTATCGCCCATCAGCTGCTCAAAGGGCCGTGCCCAAGCGTACCCCTGAGGCATGCACCAGCAAATGCAGCCAAACGCCTGGCAACGCTACCCACCGGAAGTTGAAGCTCTCGTAGGTGCGCACGATATTCACAGTGTCGTCCGGGTCCTGCATCCAAGGTGAGGTTGCGCAGTTGGGTTCGAATCCGCATGTCACCGCTCTCTGCAAGCAGCCTTGCAGCCTTGTCGCACAATTGTTTTGCAGGTGAAGCGCCCAACACACTTGTGCAAGCCCACAGCCAAGCCCCGACCATTCCCCAACCCACCTGCTCGCGCAGCAGCGCCAGGATGGCCGCCTCTACCGCCGCCTGCTTCTGGAAGCGCTTCTTGTTGCGGATGATTTTGAGAGCCACGTCGCTGCCGGTGCGGTGGTCCTTGCAGCGCAGTACCTGCACAGCATGGGTTGTTCAGATCGATGAGTGGAGGTAGGGCATCAAGATGCCTCTTGTCGCAATGATTTCGATTCCTGAAAAAAGACAGGGTCAAGCAGAGGCTTGGCAAGATAACGCGACAGTCATGCACAAGTGACACCAATAAACGCGTGCCTGACCAAAGCTGCCACGGCCCAGCGTGCCCAGCACCTCGTATCGAAACAAGATGTGGTCTCCCACCTGCACGGGGTTTGGAGGGAGAACACCAATCAACTCTTCCCTTAAAGGGCACCCCGGCACACGGAAGCTGAGGATAGTGCGCTGCCCAGCGCTTGCCATGCAGTGCATGCTTGCAGCAGCACAGCCGTCTAGCGTGCTCAGCAGCAGGGGCGCACCACGGTGAGGTAGTCGCCCCGCGAGTCATCGTAGCCGTAGTTGGGTTCGCTGCTGCACTTGTCGCCTGCACGTCCAGGCAGTTGGGCATAGGAGGCAGCTTTGCAACCGGGCGCTCCACCGCCCAGGGTAAAAAGGTAGCTTAATGGCAGGTGCCACCTCTCAGCTGGCTTGTCAACTCCATTCAAATCCTAAACAAATCTGGGAATACATGAAGCCAAGCCTCCCCACTGCTCACCCTTGACCTTGGCGGTGCCTGGCCTGCCCACAAACCAGACGTGCTGGTAGGACAGGACCTCGCTCTGCTCGAAAGCCGTCAGCAGGTGGCCCCACTGCCGGAGCGCTGTGGCTGCCGTGACCGGCCGCCGCTTGTCCTCGGCAGGTGGGGTTGGGGTGGGCACTGCCGCGAGCGCCGCGACAGAGGGCGGGCGGCTGCCACTGCTGCTGGCTACAGGAGCTTGCAGCCCACCGGCTGAGGGAGGACCAACACCGAGAGGCTGGTAGCTGAGGCGCCGCGCTGCCGCCCCAGCCATTTCGCCCTGCTGAGAGCCAGGCAGCGCAAGCTCCGCCTGCTGCGCAGCGGCCAGCGAGGCGCGCCGTGAGGCAGCGGCTGCGGCCGCAGCCTGCTGATGCTCCCACTCTGCTGAACGTTGCAAATCGTACACAGACACCTCCTCGGCCACTGCCGCCACAAGGTCCAGGTCACTCATGGAGACCGGCAGGCCCAGGGCACTGTGTTGCGGTGGCAGCTTTGCAGGTAAGGCATGGAACTGCTGCTGCTGCTGCTGCTGCTGCTGCTGCTGCTGCTGCTGCTGCTGCTGCTGCTGCTGCTGCTGCTGCTGCTGCTGCTGCTGCTGCTGTGGGAGCGCATGAATTGTACCCGCAGCGGCAGAGTACGGCTGGTACTGCATAAGCTGCAGCTGGTGCGGGGAGCCCTGCTGCGCATACGGCAAGGCGGGCAGCAGCTGCTCTGCTGTGAGGGCCGGCTGGCCTGCCGGCAGCTGACGCAGCGCATTGCCTGGCCCAAAGGCGCCCTGCTGCACCTGCTGCGCGGTCACCGCCTGGCTGGCGTAGCCAGGGTGCACTCCAGAGGGTGGCAGCTGAGGCTGCTGGCCTCCAAAAACTGGGTGCAAAAACTCATCTGACTGGCGGCGCACCGCCCTGATGGCGTCCGCATCTTGCAGCCCTGCAAACAGGGCAATGCATGATTCAGACAGTTCAGCTCTGTGGGGAGAGAGACGGGAGAACGCACTGCCTCAGCGGCGGTTCAGTCCCAGCATGACTGCATGCTGCTCAGCTGCAAACAGCTTGCCAGATGCTGCACATTGCACAGACCAGCAAGGGCACCCCTGCGTCACACACACTTGCCTGTCTGGGACATTGCAGCCAGCTTCTGAGCGACACTATCACCCTGCATGGTGGCAGGGTAGGCTGCTGACTCAAGCGACCCGCCGCTCTGCAGCTTTGCAAACTGCGCTGATATACTGCCCTGGCTGTCCAAATATTGCTGCTGCGGTGCCTGGTAGGGCTGCTGCTGCTGCTGCTGCTGCTGCTGTGACGCCATACGGGGGCCCTGCTCGGCCGGCACGGCCGCAGCAGCCGCATTGGCATAGAAACCGTAGATCGGCGGCTGGGCGGGGGGACCAAGCTGCGCCTGTAGCGGCACTCCTGAGGGCCCAAACGCCAGCTCTGTGCCGCCAAAGGCGGCAAACAAGTGCCCTGCATCTGTCGGCTGCTGCTGCTGCTGCTGCTGCTGCTGCTGCTGCTGCTGCTGCTGCTGCTGCTGCTGCGTGTGCTGCTGCTGCATTGCTGCACTGTATGCTGCAGCGTCCCAACCCAGCGGAGAAGCCTGTGCTTTTGGGTGCTGCGACTGCCCACCTGCTGTCATTTGGCGGGGGCTGCGCGACGACGGGCCCATGAGCCGGGCTGCGCGGGGCGTCAGGCCGGTGCTGCTCGTGGGGCTATCCACCTGCATGGCTCGTCCCGCCACACCAGAAGCCAGCCGCAGCATAGGCCCGCGTTGGTTGCTGGGCGGCATGCCAGCTGCAGATCCGCCAGCTGCGGCCCCGCCATGGAACTGCTGCTGCTGCTGCGCTGGTTGCAACCGCAGCTGGCTGGCCAAAGCCTGCACCTGTGGCTGCTGGTGGTGCTGCTCCTGCCACTGTGCTGCGTGCTGCTGGGCTGCTAGGTGTGGCTGCGGTGCTTGGCGGGCTGCCTGCAAGCGGGCTGACCGTGCAGTTTCCACCGAAGGCAGGCCCTGAGAGAGGCGTGAGTACACGTCATCCTTGCTGCCGCCCCTGGCGCTGGGCAAAGCTGCATGCCCTGGCATGTACTGTGCACCCTGGCTGTCAGGCAGCTGCGTGGCAGCAGCGGCAGCCAGCTGACTAGCATGCGCTGCCCGCTCCGCCTGCATGTCATTGGCAGGCCCTTGGGCCGAGGACAGGCCCGACTGCAGCGGCGGCAAGTTGTAGGCTCCGCTGGCAGCCACAGCCTGCGACTGAGAGCCCCCACTGCTGCCAACATGGTGGCGCCGTGCAGAGGCTGGTAGCGCCTGCAGGTAGGGGCTGACGCCTGGCTGGCGTGCAATGCCCGGCTGTCGCACTGACCCCGGCTGCTGCTGCTGCTGCTGCTGCTGGCCGCCACCAAACACTTGTGGCAGGCGTGAGCTAAGGAGGCCTCGTGCCGTTGCAGGCTGGGACTGCTGGCCAGAGCCAAAGCCAGTGGCTGCGCCGCCACGAGGGCTGGGGTGGCCACCAGAAGGGGGCACCACGTAGCGTGCCTGCTGCTGGTACTGTTGGTACTGCTCAGCAGTGGGCTGTGGCCTCACCTGGAACTGGCTGCCTGTGACTGGCAGGCCAAAGTGCTGCACCGACAGACCAGCCAGGCGGATGCCTTCTGCAGCGGGGGCGAGGCACACGATGCTGGGCAAATGGAGCGTTTACAGCAACCTGCCGTGCCCATCAAGGTAAGGAGCGCATGGCAGAGCACCCAGAGCACGAGGCGTGCACACCTGTGGTCGCGTCAATGTTGACCACGCGCGGGCTGGCCGCCCCTGGTGCCTTGAACGCCGCCTGCTGCCCAAACTGCTGCTGCTGCTGTGCGGCGGCGGCGGCGGCCTGCTGCTGATGCAGCAGCAGCTGCTGCTCCTCCTGCTGCTGCGCTGCCGCTGCTGCCTGCGATTGCGCCTGCTGGAAGGCTGCATCTGCGGCTCGGCGGGGCGTCGTCTGGGCCTCATGGTTCCGAGCCGCCTACAATGCATCGGGCGGCGGGCGGCCATGGTGCGGCGAGCAGAACCGTGGCACGGTGCTGGCTATCAGCAGGCAACGTTCAGCAACCCACCCGTTCGCCTTTCAGGCAGGCTTGGTGCACATCAACGCAGCACCCACCTTGGCCAGGTTCAGCATGTGGGGCGCTGCCGAGTACGGGCTGCTGCTGGGCGGGAAGCCATACTGCTGCTGACCCTGCGGCTCGCAGGCGGCACCCGGCATGGCGGCAGAGGGGGGCACGGCACCCATCCCCATGTTGACGGGCAGGTTTTGGTAGGCGGCCGCCGGGTGCGGCTGTGGCTGTGCCGCGTTGCTGTAATACATGGTGGGCCGGGGGCAGGCAGATGACCAGGCGCAGCGCGATCACAACGCCGGCTGCAGCACGCGTGCGCGCGGGCTGCTCAATGCCCTGCTTGTACAGTGCAACCTGGCCTTGGGAGGATGAGTGGGGAACCGAATGGGCGAGCAGCAGTAAGCGCAGTTTGCGTGCCTGGCGGGCGAGCAGCGCTCGTGCGATTCGGCGGCCGCCGCGGCCTGCCACCGCGCGCCACGCGCCTCGGCGGCGGCGGCAGGAGACCCTCCACGATGAGGTGTCCCAGCCCTCAGGACACAGCCCTTCCCCCAGGCAGGCCGCACAGCGCCCGGCGGCCTCCTTGGGCTGGCCAGCAGCCTGGGAGGCAGCCCCGGCGAAGCTCGCCCTCCGAGCGCACCTCGTTGCCCCTTCTGAGCCATCCCTGCGCACCTGAGAGCAAGGAGGGCGCCTAGGAGCGCCGGAGCCTCAGCGGCAGCTCATATTGCGGCCTCGCCGGCGAGGGTGCGCCTTGGAGGTGCTAGGAGCGCAAATTCGGGGGCACCGAGCCGCCCGTGGCGCGGTGAAGGCCTCGGTGAGCTGAGGCGAGCAGGGCCGGTTGTGGCGGGCGCGGGCTGAAGTTCTTCAGCGGTGGGCCAGGCCAAATTGAATTGGATTGCACGATCAACAGCCAGATCGGAACGTGGGGAGGCGGCAGGCTCGGAAAGGCAAAGAGTGCACTCCGCCCCATGCGCCGCCCATTTGAGGCGCCTCCCAGGCTCTGAAACCCCAGCATGTATTCGTCCCTCATTCCTTGCGTCCGCTGCATGTGTCACCCCCGCCAAGCGCGTGCGTTCTTCCTGGGGGTGACATCGTTGAGGTACACCCAAGGTATGAAAGTCAACCGTGGCCAGATGATTGTGTACGCCCTCCCTTCGTGGTCCACATGCATCGGAGACACGGCAGAAATGGTAATGTTTAGGTTGTTGCCGGGCTGCGGCGGCGCCGCCGGCGCCACCGTCGTCGCCGTCAGCGCCATGGATTGCGCTGTTCGCTGCTGCTGCTACATTGGATCCCGCTGCCCCGCTGATCTCAACACGCAGTGCTCGGGAGGCGGTCAAAGAGGGTCGGCCACGACCTGTGGGAGGGAGGCGTGCTGCTAGCTGTAGCTAGCCGGTGATCACAGCCAGGGAGTTGCCGATAAACGAAGTAGAAGGGCTAAGAAGTTCTTCTATAGGCGGCATTTGGCCCGCCGCCCATGCGCCGCCCCACTTGAGGCTCCTGATGATGCGATGGGCGCTTGCAATGCCAAAAAATTAGATTATACCGTCCGGGTCGCCCCGGCCCGCCACGATGTCTCGCAGTGCGATAATGCGCTCAATCCGCCTGGGCGGGGCGGCTGCGGCCGTGCCCGCCGCGGGCGAGGCGCCGCCGCCCGTGCTTCCCCGGGAGGGCGCCCTGGAGCAGTACGGCAACACCACCACCTACAACCTGGAGCCCGTGCTCGTCCAGAACATCAAGCGCTCGCTGTTCTGGGAGCGGCGCGCCCAGTACATCGCGGACGTCAACGAGCTCATCGACGTGATCTACGACGAGTGAGGGGGCGCGGGGCGCGGAGGCGGCCGTTGGGGGCGGCGGCGCGGCGGCGGCGGCGGCAGCTGGGGGCCGAAGCTGCGTGCCTGCCTGCATTGCCTGCTCGATCGGCCCTACACACACGCCAGTTGAAACCCTGCAGGGTGTCGGATGTGGAGCCCTGGATGAGCGGCAACGCACGGGGGCCCTCCACCGCCTTCAACCTGCTCTACCGCCTCGGCCAGGCGAGCACGCGCTCGCGGCGCTGCTCCGCTGCTATGGCTGCCGTGTGCGGTTGCTGGAGGGCGTCGTAAAGCCAGCATAGACATCTCGGTGCAAACAGTTTCGCCCATGCCTACTGCCGTCTGCCGCAGCTGCAACCCGACCCGCGCGAGCTCCGGCAGATGCTGGACCACAAGGACTCGCCTTACATCCGCGCGGTGAGGCAGGGTGGGAGGCGGCGCATGCCTGGAGCCGGCCTGCATGGCACGCTTGCGGCCATCTACACTGGTTGCTCGAGGCTTCATGCGTGCCTGGTTCCGCTGTTGTGGCGGTGCTTCATGTGCTGCACGCATCCCACCCTGCCCTGCCGCGCAGGTGGGCTTCCTGTATCTGCGCTACGTGTGCGACCCCCGCAAGCTGTGGAACTGGTTCCACAAGTACCTGCGCGACACAGAGGTGCGGCGCCGGGGCGCCGGTGGGTGTCCGCAGGAGACCTAATGTTGCACGGTGCTGTGCTGCGGGTAGGCACCCTTTCAGCCAGAGTGAGCACCTCTGACAACCTATTTTCACACGCACGCGCAGGAGTTTGACCCCTCGCCCCAGGGACAGGGGTGCACGGTGACGATGGGCGACTTTGTGCGCGACATCATGCTGGACCAGGTGGGGGCTGCAAGCTGGGGGGGTGGTGATGTTTGGGGACGCTCTGCTGTGCCGGCACTGCTGGCGGCAAATTTGTCAGCGGGCAGCCGCTGCCTTGCTGTGGGCTGTTGCCAGTGCGGGCTTCCGCTGCTGTGGCCACTGGTGCTGACAGCCTTTTCTGGGCAGCATTAGGCAGCCTCCTGCTGCATGCAGCACGATGCTGCATCCTCAGCATCTCCAGGCCTTGACGCTGCAGCAGCACGTTGGGTTGGCTTTGCGCGTTTCGTGGTAATTTAAAACCAGACCTGCGTGCAACCCGACACCAGCTGCGGCTTGTGGGTTCCTTGGTTGTTGTCCTGGGCCCCTTGCTAACCACAGCCTGCTGCGTGTCCTGCCTGCCCTTCCCCCTCCCCGCCCGCCTGCTTGCAGGTGCGTGCCTAGCACTCGGCTCCAGGATGGCACCTTTGGCTGCATGCAGTGGGTACATACCTGCCGCGCCTGCTGGCTGGCTGGCTGCCTGTCTGCCCTTGGTGCTCTGCTCACGTTGCCTGGCAAATGCACATGTACGCTGTTCGTTGAGGCGCTGACCTGAGCGGCGCCCGTGCGCCGCAACCTCCCCCTTGCGCTCTGTTTGCCGCAGTTTTACTTCGAGACAATCTTCCCTCGAGTGCCCAAGCCTGGTGCGGTGCATGCACATGTGCCTTTCAGCCTGCTGGCTCTGCTGTTCCATCTTGCACACCAGCTGCAGAGTGTACTTTCCTCCAAGCTGTGTCTACTGACAACCGCCTGGGGAACACCTGCCTGCTTATCTTGATTGCAGTGCATGACGACATTGTGGAGAAGCTGAAGGAGATGGACCTGCCCACTGCGCCCAAGGGCAACGCGGGCCAAGGTGCGCTCAGCGTCTGGTACCTTCTGTTGTCTTGTCACTTCGTGGTGAGCTCACCACTTGAATGCGTGCATCAAGCGTGCTTTAATCAACTTTGTTGAGCTGTGTTGCAAACTGGATGTTCATGCTTCCCACATTCTGGTCAACCTGATTGCAGGCGGTCCTGACCGACGTGGCGTGGGCGAGGGCGGCGGCCGCCCCGCATCTGTCAAGGCATCGCTATCGGTGGCCTTTGGGCAGCGCGCGCCCAACCGTGCAGGGGCGCGCGAGCAGGGGCGCGGCATGGGGGCTGAGCTGCAAGGTGGGTGGCAGGCATGGGGTGGTTTTTGTTAACCTGGGGTGGCTGAGATCGAGCCGTGGCGGCACGGCAGGTCAAGTTATCTGTTGCCTTGCTGGCAAAGCCTCATGGTTGCGATGCCCGCACTTGTGCAGTGGGCAAGAGCAGCGGCCGTGAGGAGCGGCCGCGCGACCGCAGCAGGGAGGAGCGGCGGGAGGAGCACAAGCGGCGCAGCAGGAGCCGCAGCAGGGAGCGGTATGACCGCGACCGGCGGCGTGGCGACAGGTGCGCCAACAGCACCGTTGCGCTTGCTGCATGTTCCGTACAGACTGTGGCCTGTCTGCCGCCCCTGCCTATGGGCAGGGTAACTTGAGACGGCGTCTGCGCCTGTGCATGCCGGACAGCCGTCCAACGAGTGAGAGCTGAGTGGGTGCCGTATCATGCCATTCCTCAATCGCAGGGATGATAGGCGGCGCGATGACCGCGACCGGCGCCGCAGCCGCAGCAGGAGCAGAGACAGGTGAGCCTGTGGTCAGCGGCATGTTGAACTGGAAGTGGAGACATGCTGCAGTTTGCTAGCGTGCTGGTGCCTTGTGGCAGTGTGTGCTATGCGGCTCAAGCCTGCGCAGGCTGCATGAAGCCATCCCACGCCCCTCTGCACTGTTCCTTGCTGCAGGTATGAGCGGCGGCGCGACAACCGCGGTTACGACAACCGACGCGACCGAGACGACAGGTGGGGTTGCTGGGCTTGCGCCCAGCACTTAGTGTGCAGTCACTGCATGCAGCTGGCCTTGAACCATTCGAGCAGTCACCAACCTGCTCTGCACCCCGCTCTGCACAGGGACTATGATCAGCGGCGGGACGACCGCGACTACCGCCGCCGCAGGTGAGGAGGGGCTGTGAGGTTGTTGACTGACGGCATAGTGGCAGTATCTTTTGTGTGGCATGGTGGAAGTTCAGCCAGCTTGAGTGCTTTGCCGTGCTCTCTGCCCTGCTTCCTGTGGTGCAGCCGCAGCAGGGACCGGCGCGATGACCGCCACCGCAGCCGCAGCAAAGACCGGCAGCGCAGCGGCAGCCGCGACGCGCGCGACGTGTTCCGCGAGCGTGCCGCACCGACCCGGGTGGATGCAGACCGGATCAAGGATGCCTACCTGTGAGCTGCAGCAGCCCAGTCCGCAGCTATTGATAAGCACCCAAACTGAGACAGGAGCTGGACAGCATCCGATCGGGCGTTGTTTGTGCACCCATTTGCCTCTGCCGACCTCCCTCCCCCCCTTGCCTGCTCTCATCGCTGCATGTACCATGCCTGCTGGCTGCCATGGTCTCCATGTTGACCCTGCCTTGACCATTGACTCTGTTACAGTTGACTGTTGCAATTCGACCTGGACCTGCCATGGACTCAGCGTGGTGAGGCGGCTAGCTGACGCAGGGGTGCCAGGTTGCAGCGTGCCGCAGCTTGCGCTTGCTCTAACAGGCCGTCCAGGCGCTGTCGGCAGGCTGGCAGAGACAGGCTCTGAGCTGCACCGCTGCCAGCTACCCAGGAAGCCAATGCTGCTGCCTGGTCGCCGGCCCCGCCCACCGCTGCTGCCACAGCCTCGTCTAGCTGATAGTCCAAAGCGGTGCGAAGGCGGCTGCAAGTCAGAGCCAGCGCATCGCTGCCCAGCCCTGCAATTGCCGCCAGCACAAAGCTGCCCTCCAGCCACAGCTGCAGGACACCACCTGGTGAGGCTTCCAGGCTGCCCTGCGACAGCACCTGCAGGGAAGAGGCAAAAAGAAACTGTTGAGTTGTGAGCAAGCTCAGAACCCAGGGTTACCACCCGCTGCCCTGCTCGCCTGTGCCCAGCCGTCCAGCGTGCCCAGCAGCAGCTCCTCCACGGCCTCTGCCAGCAGCGCCGGTGCTGTGGCCGCCAGCTCAGCCTGTGCGAGACCGAGTGGCGCCAGGGCCTGGTTTGTTCGCGCCAATTGGCCCAACAGCAGAGGAGCACAGCACTATGTGCAAGCTGCTGCAACAAGAACACACACTCAACTGCCAGCAGCAAAGCAGGCCGCCTTGCCTGCACTGCAACTAGCGTGTGCACCAGCTCAAGTGCTACGGGACGGAGGCCGGTGGGCGGCGGTGCTGCCTCCCACAGGGTGCCATCCATGAACAGTAGCTGCTCCATCACGTCGTCTAAGATGGCCTGTGCACAATGGGAGAGGACCAGAGCTTCACAGACATCAGCTGCACACAATGAGCACTTTGCAAACAGAGGTTACAGAGGGCAGGATGCGGGTGCACCGCGCAACTGAAAGCATCTGTAGATGCCTTTGTATCGCACCACCTGCCCACCTGCTTGCTGTCAATGTAGGCACCTGCTAGCCGCGTCTCCACTGCCTCCAGCTCAGCGGCACAGGCCTGGGCAGCCGCCTGCAGCTCCTTGCCTCCTCCGCCCGCCTGCAACAATGACGCCCAGCGCCCAAACTGCTGTGGCAGCAGCCTGCTGCGCACAGCGCTAAGGTTGGCGCACAGTACCAACAAGCGGCGCGTGGGAGACACACTTGCGAACTCCCTGCCGCCGCTGGCTGCAGCTGTGGTGGCGGCCACTGCTGCTGCGGCTGCCGCAGCTTCAGCAGCCAGGCTCTGCGGCGCAAGAAGAACAGGTTATAGGAGGTGAGGAAATGCACTGGCTGAAGCGAGCGATCTCACATGGACCGAGAGAGGCCAACATTCACTGCCAAACGCAGGACGAGGCTGCCTCAGCTTACCTGATTATGGCCAGCTGGCGTGCTTGCCGCGGCGCCACCACCGGCTGCCCCTCCTGCAACATCATGCAGCAGGGAGGCCGCTAGCGCATCCATGCCCGCAGCAAATGCCGAGAAGCAGCCAAACAAGGCATCTCGTATGGGCGCTGCCGATGTGTGCGGCGGCTGCACATCTGCTAGGGCTGCCACCTCCAGTGCCGCCTGCAGATGCTGCATGCCTTGCAGCACCAGTTGCTGCAGCCCTTCCACGCTAGCAGTGGCTGGGGCACCGGTGCGCCTGCTAGCAAAGGTGAGGCGAAAGTCCTCAGCAGCGCACAGGGCAGCGACCGCTGCCGACAGGTGGGTCGCCACCTGCCCCAGGCTGCCCAGCAGCGCCTGCTCAGCCAGCTGCTGCAGGCACTCCACGGCCGCCCCGGGCGGCGGCACAGCTGCAACACTGCTGGTCCCGCCAGTGGACGCCCCCTGCAGCGCCTCGCAGCACGCTGCCAACTCTGCAGCGATCTTCAGCAGGCCGTTGTGGGTCAGCCCCGCGCCAGGAGAGTCGCCCAATATCCTCTGCACCGCAGAACGGTACAAGCGCAGCAGCAGCAGCACGCTGCGCTCAGCTGCCGCCATGCCGTGCTTCACCGCCGGCGCTGCGTCACCGATGCTCGCCAGCCCTGGCAGGCGCTGCTGTGTGAGCACCCAGTAGTCGGGCAGCCACTGGCAGAGGCCGGTGGTGATGAGGGAGATGTAGCTCACTGCGGCAGCTTCCAAGGCCGCAGGCAGCGCCTCGCTGCTGCTGCTGCCGCCGCGGGGCGTGGGCGAGGCTGAAGAGGGGCGGGAGGCGGCTGGACATGGGCTGCTGCTGCCAACACGGGTGCCTGCTGCTGCTGCTGCTGCTGCTGCTGCTGCTGCTGCTGGAGGCGATGCAGTTGACAAGCCGCCAATGCCCAGGCTGGCCAGCGATGCAGCCTGTGCCTGCGCAATATGCAAAGGGAGCGCGTGTGCGGTGTTCCACGCACTCCATAGCTAGGCAGACGGGTGCCAGCGACTGAGCGGCAGGTAAACACAGCACTCTTCCACCAAATATGCCAGGCTGCTGAAAACAACCAAGAGCTACGAAGCTCTCACGCACCTCCAGCTCAGCGCTCTCCTGCTGCTGCCGCCGCAGCGCCGCCAACTGCGCCGTGTGCTGCGCCAGCCGGCCCTCCAACATGGCTCGCACATGCCGCTCCTGAGCCTCAACATACACACTGCAGCGAGCAAGGCAGCAGATTAGCACTGGATCAACATGCAATGAGATCGACGTAGATCGACGGCAAACAGAGCAACAATAGTTGCCCAATCTACCCAAGGCTCACAAAAGTCCGCAGGTGCTCTGCCCAATAGCGCGCGCGCAGCCGGCCAAGGATGCAACTGCACCTGCGGCAGGCTTCACACGTTCCACCCACCTGATGGGGTCCATCTGCGCTGCGGCAGGCACCCCTACCGCTCGAAGCTCCAAAATGTGCCTGCAACGGGAATGAAGACGGAATGGTTGGCCATTGCGTGGCAACAGATGTGTGCAGGCAGACTCGAAGCCTGCTAGCCCCCCACGCCCTCTCTCTGCAGCATCTGCACGCACAATGGCCTTAACAGCATGCCTACTTGATAGCATCATGCGCTTCTGCCGGGCTGCTTTGCACGCTGCGCACCGCGGCGTCCAAGCTGTGTGCCACCGAGCTGACCACCTGCAGACCAGACGGGCCGCCAGGCAATAGAGGAGCAGCTCCATGACCATGAAATGAGCAGCATGGTGCAGGTAACTTGGCACAAACAGGCACAAACAGTTGCGAACCAGCTGAGTGCCCGAGGGCGGCGGCCTGTGCATGCCCACCTTGTCAATCTCATCCATGAGCTTGGCCCACATGCCGCCGTCGGGCTGCTGCAAGCCCTGCTGCTGGCCTGCCCCCGCAGCTGCACCAGGGCTGTTGGCGGGCGCTCCCTGGTCTGCAAGCAGCGCCTTGGCTTTGCGGTAGTCGGCCACAACCTGAGCACGAGCGGCAGGGGGGCAAGTTGGGCTCAGCCTTGCAGGTCATCCTCCAGCCCTCTGCAAGCTTTTAAGAAGCATTTGAGGCAGCAAACCACATCCTTTAACCAACTCAGACCCCACCTGCTCATAATCCCCAGACTCTGCGTGCTGCCGCACTCGTGAGGGCAGCGCCAGCAAGGCCTCGTACCGCCGCATCACCCCCAGCACCTGTGCATGGAAGCAGGGCGGCGCTTGCCTGAGGCCGTGTATGACCCGGGCAGTATTGACCATGCAGGCTTGACAGCAGGACGTGTATAAGATGCCCCACCCCTCTTAGCAAAGCATGGCAGATCGTTTTCGGCTGCCGGGCGGCTCACCAGCCGGATGCGGTCCGCCTTGGCCTGCCGGTCAAGCAGGGGGCCAAACGTGCGCTGCGCCTCGCCTTGCACCTGGGCAGCAATGGGGGGTGCGGCAACCAGGGCACCATCAGCGTCTGCAGCTGGTCACCGGTAGCCCACTGTCACCTCCAGATGATCCTGCACCAATGCGCGTCGCTCAACCACTCAACCACATGCACACACCACCACCCCAGCAGCCACCTGCAACACCGACTCCATGACCTCGCCGGTGCTGGCGCCGTGCACGCCCGCCTCTCCCTCCGCCTCCGCCTTCTGCAGTTTGGCGTACACCGTGTCAATCGTGTTCTTGCTGCGAGAGGGTGGGGCGCCACAGGTGCGGTTGGTAGCGGTGAGTGGGGAGAGGATGGGGCAGCACTTGCCCGTGTGCCTGTTAATTGAAATGCATACCATGCCCGACCGCATGCTGATTCTTGCTATTGTCACGGATAGTGTTGAGGCTGGTGGGCATTGTGGTGGCTGGCAGCAACAGGCAGGATGCTGGGCCGCCTAACCAGGCGGCCGTGTGCCTCTTAATTGAAAAGCATACCATGCCCGACCGCATGCTGATTCTTGCTATTGTCACGGATCGTGTTGAGGCTGGTGGGCATTGTGGTGGCTGGCAGCAACAGGCAGGATGCTGGGCCGCCTAACCAGGGGCGCACCTGGAGATGAAGCGGTCAAAGTTTTCTTTCACTAGCGCCTTGAGCTGCCCCATGTGCTCGCTCAGCTGGCTGCGCAGCGCCGCCAGGCCGCGCACAAGGTCGGGCAGGGTGGTGTCCTGTCATGAGATCCAAGAGGGAAGCGACTGGTAGTGAATGTATGGTTGCGCAGGCTGTGCTAGAGGTGGAGGACTGCATGGGGTGTCGCAAGCAGCGGCAGGCGAGGCTGCAACGCTCCATCACAGCAACATGCCCATACTGCAGGAAAGCAGAGCACACCCCCACCATCCACCGGAAGCAAACAAACCCACCGCATGAATGGTGCCCAAATAGAGCTGCGGATCAAACTGCTCGCTCCCCGGCAGCACACGGGCCCGCAGAGCGGGCGGCGCCTCGCCGCCACCCCCTGCCTCCTCGCCGGCCTGCCCCGATGCCCATGGCCGCCGGCCGGTGCTGTCTAACAGTCCGCCACCACTGACTCGGCTGTAGCGCTGCTTCAATGCGGCACTGCTGTCTCCTTTGGCCTGCAGGTCAGCAGCAGCAGTAGGTGTATAGGCGCCGGTATACGGCCTGGGGTTTGAGGCACCCGCCAGCCAATGACCCCAGCCTGGCATGCTAGCCCCACAAGTGG
Organism: Chlorella sp. Dachan; assembly: GCA_006782975.1. Classification (NCBI taxonomy): domain Eukaryota; kingdom Viridiplantae; phylum Chlorophyta; class Trebouxiophyceae; order Chlorellales; family Chlorellaceae; genus Chlorella; species Chlorella sp. Dachan. The sequence continues at coordinate 2,490,312 of RRZL01000080.1, read as the reverse complement.
CTCATCTGCAGCACCCAGCCCATGTGGATGCACGCTGCTTACCAGTGTGAGCAGGCGGGTGTCGATACGCCCGCGGCCCAGGGGGTCCGTGCTGTCATGCTCCTCTGCCCGCTCTGCAACCGCAGCTGCCATGTTCAACCGCGCCGCAGCGTCGGCAGCGGCGCCCTCGCCTGCAGGCGCTGGCGGCACTGCATTGCGCGCCACATTGAGCGCCATGCGCTCCAGCTCATCGCGGTCGACCTGGAGCGCAGGACGGCAACGCGGGGGCATGGTCAACCGACGCTTGCAAGCTTGCGGCCGTGAGCGGCGCCGGCGGGCGGCCGCAGCCTGTGCTTTTTGAAGCGATCGGACGCCAGCAGCAGGCCCTCACCTCGGCCCACAGCGAGGCATGCTCAAAGGGGTCCGCGGGGGCTGCAGCTGAGCCGCTGGTCGCGGCCGCAAGGTTGGCCCGCAGCGCCGCCCGCTCCGCCTCCCAGTCGCTCTCCTCGCTCAGCAGCGAGATGTCTGAGTCAGAGCTGGCCGCCACCGGAGCGCTCTGGGCGCCGCTCGGTTTCTTGCTACTCTTGCTCCTCTTCCACAGCTTGCCCATGGGTGCTCACATTAAAGGATAACCAGCTGTCAAGTGATCAAGGACCCACAAGGCCGCATTTGATGACCATGCTGGCCGCCTGTCGTGCACTGTCCACATCACCTACAGGCCAGCCACGCACATAGACTGCCGTGTTACATCCTATGAGCTTGTTAAGTTAATGAAAGACCGGCACGTACTAAGCAAGAGGCACTTTCTATCACGCCAGAAAGTGCGCACTTGCTGCGGATCACGTCCCACCCTCAGCAGCCAACTCAGGCGGCAGCACTGCCCAGAACTGGCGCCTGCTCAGAGGCCCTGGCTCGTAAGACAAGCCGTTTTCTGCACAGGGCCGGGCAAAGCAAGAGATCTAACTAGCAGGACATGCCCGTGAGCGGACACACCTGCACCTCACGAACCGCTGCCCAACACCTCCCAGCCAACAACTCCCAGCCACTCACCCTGCCCCTGCTGCCCAAGTGCCATGAACAGGTGGCCTTCGTGCAGGCCGCACACGTGGCCGCGGCTGTACAGAGGCGCGTGCCCCACACGGGCCCAGCTGTCCTCGGTTGCATTGTACATCCACATTGTGCGAGACAGCCAGCCATCAAAGTGCTGGCCACCCACAACAAGTGCAGCGTCTGCAAATCGCAAATGGGAAAGAAGGAAACTGAAGTCCCAGAGGCACGCTGCCCAAGCAGCAGGTAACAGGCCGCCCAGCCTGGCGGCCTGCATGCAAGAATCCTCAGTTCCGACGCATACGCTAGCAAGCCACCTTCTGAGCTGCAACAACATGCTGGGCACATCCACGACCCACCTTGCCCCAACTTGACAGTGCACCCGGCGGCGTGCAGGAGGGGCAGCGGCAAATCGCGGTGACGGCGCCAGCCGCGCTGCAGAGAAAAGGACCACAGTGCCGCATCGCCCCACTCGCGGTTGGCCGCACAAGAGTAGTTGCCTGCCTCTGCGTCCCTGCGGGAACAGAGTAAGTCGGCAGCATGGAGGGTCGTGACGGTGGCACCTGGTTGCAGACCAGCAGATGCATTCGTCCCCAGTCGGGCACATGTCGTAACGCTTACCGTGGCTGCTCCTCCTGACTGATGCGGCCCCAGTGGTACAGCGCAGGCTCAGCTGCATGGGGGCATAGAGGGCATGCAAAGCCATGTAACACAGGTAGTAACGCAGCAAAGCATATCCAGCTTTGGCCCGGGGCGCTATCGCGCCCATGCATTGCTTACCAGCGCCCCGCGGATGCAGCTCCACCACGGTAGCGTGGGAGCCGCCCAGGTGTGCCGGTAGCGGGGCCTCAGTCACCCAGGCATCATCAGTGCTGCCGTCTGCAGGCGCCAGCATGGGGTGGCACACACACAGATTAGCGCAATGCCAGCGGCGGCCTGCCGCAAGGCAGGGGTGGCCACATGCTGCCAAGCCAAGAGAATGCCGCAGGCATCTCACCTGCTTTGACGCCTAGGCTCCAGTGCTCACGTGCCGGCGTGGAGCGGTCAGGCAGCAGGCCACCAAAGACATGCAGACGACCATCGCCCAGCATGGCCAGGGCAGGCGAGTACCTGCAGATGCAACAGGCCGGGGTGGGCAGATGAGGGAGAAGGGGCAGGCCAGGCAGGCAGGTAGGCAGGTGGGCAAACTTGTGCTGCGTAGGGCACTGTGAGGCAATCCAGCCGCCCACCTGGGCTCTGGCAGCTCTGGGATGGCCTGCACCCTCAGCGTCCACACATCCAGTCGATACGCCTTTGCTGTGGCGGGAGAGCATGCAACCCCGCTCTGCAGCAGGCCACATGGCGTAGCACAATTAAGGCTGCTTCCACACACGTGTGGCGGCCGTTGAGGCTGAGAGCCGTCCAGAATGTACATGGCACAAGTGGCACAACTCAACAAGCACACTCTTTGCAGCCCCAGCATGCATGCACCCCCACCATGCATGCTCACCTGACCGGCTACCATGAACAAGTGGCGGCCGCCCACCAGAGCTGCGCCTGTGTGTGTTTCAGCCAGGTCAGCAGGCAGGGCAACCGACTCGTTCTGCCACGTCTGGCTGCCCAGGTCGATCGACAGCAGAGCGTGCGGCACCACACTAGAGCGGTTGGAGTGCCCTGCAATAGCACTGCTGGCCTGCAGGCCCACTGCCGGGGCAGCAATGGCGCCGTTCAGTCACATGTCGTGTCGTGAGACCTCACGGTTTTCCCGGGCCCAGCAGCCGGCGTGTGCCCGGCGGGTGTGGCGGCGTGCGGGCCCGGGTGTGTGATCTCCGCCGCAGCCACAGCCGCACAGCCACACCACAGAGCCACAGCCGCACAGCCACACCACACAGCCCAGAGATGGTTTGGCTTGTTTGCACGGCGCGGAATTCAATGTGCTCAATGTGCCCATCACGCTGCCACAATTGTTACCTACATGGTGAGCTTGCATAAGATGCCCAGCAGGTGACACAAAGTCCTGGAAAGGTCAAGAACCCGCTGGCGGAGGCCAGATCTCCAGCACAGCACAGGCAACACAAAGTTGGTCTCAGAGAAGCCAGCCAGCGCGAGTACGTGGCCGGTGCACATTATGCTTCAGGACTGCTACTTCGGAGGTATCAGAATGTGTACCCGACGGGCGGGGGCGTGCGGTGTTTCAGCACTGCACATATCTCAGCGCCGCACTCAACAGCCAGGAACTGCTTGCCCAGGCGCGGCTGGGCACAGTAGTCCCGCCAGCGCCTAGACATGCGCTCCGGCATGGCTGAGTGGCAGTTCATAGCATCGATGGCATCCTGCACACGGTTGCACTGAGGCTGGGGTCGTGTCAGCACAGTAGCAAGCAATCACTAAGCACCCCTTGCAGCATGCACAGAGGCGCACACCATTGCCAGCAGGAGGAGTGGCGAAATCCAACCAGCCTTGTTGATGGGCAACCTCGATCGGCCCAGCCTGCTCGCCTTGATGAACGGGATGAAGGCACCCTCCGCCGAGCCTGTAGTGTCATACTGTTCCCAGTAGCTCGTCAGCAAGTCCTCGACCTGTTGACCGAGATGGAACATGGCAGGCAAACACACCATGAGTACAATCGGGGCTTGCACTGGTGCTGGCCTACCTGAGGTGGGCGCACATCATTCACAATCAGCACGCCCAGCAACAGACTGGTGCTGCATGGCGACACGCCCCTAGCTGCTGAGGCTCGCAGCCGGCACATTCCACTTACCACGTACACACCGCCTGGCCGCAGCGCAGGCCACAGCCCCTCCAGGCTCTGGCGCTGGTGTTGTGGGTTGTGCCCGCCGTCATCGACAATCATATCAAAGCCGCCGGTCTGGTTTGCCCAGGCCACCGCCTCACGGAGCACCTGTTGGCAAGCAGGCGGCCGCGGCGGGGTAGGCAGGCTGGGAGGTAGTGGAGCAGGCTGCGGCTGCAAGTGACATTTGCTCGCTCCAACTCACTCCAACTGCTGCACCCTGCTTCCAGTTCCCACCTACCATGGGGTCCGCCTGCGACCCCAGGAGCAGCTTGCCGCCGGTAGCCTCCACAGCACTGCGGTACTCCTCCGCACACTGTACACTGAACTCGATGAAGGAGATGGCAGCATGGGGGAACAGCGCCTTCCACAACTGCCAAGGAGCGAGACGGCACATGGAGCGCCAGTGACACATGGTCGGGGCCAGTCCAGTTGCTCACAGGTGCGCTGCTCAAAGCACAGCCGGCCGATGAAGATGGTGCATCCCCAAACATGGCCTCCTGGCTAATTGTGCCTTGCCTTGAGGGAATTGCCAGCGCCACCCCACTCCTGGGGCATGCCGCAGCCCAGTCCAATCTCCAGGATGCGCAAGGGCGTGTCCTGCTTGATTGAAGAGCAGACCGTGTCAAGGCAGTTTGACTGGCTGCTGCCCATACACCGCTGCATGGGTAGCGCGGAGCAAGTGGCCACAGGTGACAACTATAACCATCAGGCAAGTCACAACCATGTAGCCGTACCTCTGGGACGAAGCTCAGATACTTGTCAAAAATGGACTGGTAGTGGTGAGAAAAATGCCCTGTAATGTTTGGGCACGGGCGGCGGCAACTTGGGTTGACCTGGGGTTTGGTTGCTCAGAAAGCAGCAGCAGAAGTTATGCTCAGGCATCAACAATGCAGACAAGTCAGGCACAGATTGCGCGTCCCAATCCGTTGGCCTCACCATTGCTGCCTGGCGGCGTCACTTTGGCATTGCGCAGAGCGGCGGCGGCAGCATAGAACCGGTTGGGCAGGTCCGTGAGCGGCGAGTTCTACATCAGCAACGAAACAGCGCAAAGAGATGAGCCCTGGGGCGGGATGAGCACACGGTACTGCATACAAGCAAGCAAGAGGAGCAGGAGGACCAGCACCACCTGCTCACTTGACCATCGTCCCAAGGCTGCCACTTGGTGCTGCTCAAAAAAGTGCCTTGCGAGCCATACTTGAGCGTGCACGCTGTGACAAGCAGTACCTGCAAGCAATGGGTTGCGAAATGTCTGCCAAACTTGCAGGTAAGGCGGTTTCAATAGATTCGGTGCTGCTCCGGCTGACTGCGGTCTTGCTGCAGCCCGCAAAAGCGCTGCAGGACATGCGGCCGCAAGCGCACGGTTGCGAACAGCAGCAGCGCCACGGGTGAGGCAGGCAGCACAAGCCGCAGCAGGCCGTGCCGCGGCAGGCGCTCGGCGTCTGGTGGCAGCGACACCGCCAGCCGGGGCCGCTGCCGGGGCCGCAGCCAGGACTGATTGTCCTTGATGTGTGTGCGCTTTTTGTCTGCATTTTGCCCAAGAGCAATGCAAATTGTAGTACGAAAAATCCCCCTCCCCCCTTTCATCTCTGGCCGCTCACATGTCCGGAAACCAGAAATCTATTTGAGACTGCCTTTGGGCCTAGCAGCTGAGTAGAGCATCACAGGGCAGAGCCAAGTGACCACCCACCACGGCAGTTGCCAGCAGAACTTGACGGAGAGCCAATTGCACTGCCTTCATAGTGGTCAGCAAGCGTGCCAGTTGATATGCTCCTGTTGATGGCCGCAAGATGGCACATCAGTAAATTTGTACCCCTCCGGCGGCGGCGGTGGGGCGGCGGCGGCGGCAGCAGCAGCGGCAGCAGAACAGAAGCGGAATGCCCAAGCGTCAGCCTCACGGCAGGCGCACAGTCGATCCTCGCTCCCTGCGTGACTTCGCGGGGGGGAGCTTGTTTGAATGGCGGGAGCAGAACCAGAACTATTTGGATTTGGCGGCCCGCGTGATCAGAGCGGCCGGATTAATTGTTGTAACCAGGGGCCGACGGCCAAACAGCGAGCCAGCACGCCACCATGAAATGTTTGACTAGGAGGCAAATGCAGAGGTGGATTGGGAGGTGGTACATTGCGCCAGGGGCATGAATTCCGAGTCGGTGGCCTCCGAAACCACTTTAAGCGGGGGGGCGGGGTCCGGAGAGGGGGCGACACGCGCGTCCCCATGGTCGGCGCCCGGAGGGCCGCCGCTATGCTGAAAGCAGTTGAATGGATGCCAATAAGCTTTAAGGAATGGCGGTGGGGTCGCGGCCTCTGCCGCCTGGTGCCGCCGCCAGCGGCAGCAGCATGGACCGCGGCGCGCCGTCTGCAGCCCTGCTCCGGCGGATGTTGAGGACACCACCTGGCCAACTTGTTGTGAGGTCACAAAGCTTTGGCGACAGCAAGCGGGAGGCCCTGTGTCGCCGGCACCGAGAGCTGCGCGGCACCCGCCGCTGCCGCCGCCGCACAGTGGCGGCGGTGGGCCGCTGGAGCAGCCATTTTGACCCACTGCACACCTTGCCCACCTGCATGCTGCCTAGTGTCACCAATGGGTACACCTGGCAGCATGCCGATACCAGGGCAGCGGGACCAGCGGCCTTAGACCGCTATTTAGCACGTTCCCATCGGATTTGAATATCCGAGCTGCCTGAGCAACATCAGCTAGTATAAAGTCGTGCTCCAGGTACTCTTGCCGCACAACAAAGTGAACCGCCTGCTCAGCAGAAAATGCAGACAGGTTGAGGCTCTCAGCAATTAGGCGGTCATAGGTCTCCAGTTGGTCGTGGCCACATGCAGGAACCACAGCACCCCGCGCAGCAGAACAGCAGCAGCAGACAAGAGCAACTAATTTCAACCTTCGAGCACAACATGAATCAGCCTGAGCAGGTGCCGCTCCAGTGCCGGAACAACAGGGCCCTAGGGTTTAGGGCCTCAGCTGCCTTATCGGCCATCAGGAGTGTGTCAGGCCTACTCCCCTTGCTCACCGCTTCCCAACCAATCGATTTCGTTTGTTTCTGCGACTTCCTAACGCCCAGAACCCTTCTATACCGAATGGATGCTGGCTGCCCTCTTCCGGCGCCCAAAAGTGCACCCTCTGTCACCGATGATCGACGATGCTGTGCCTGCTCCGCTGGAACTCACGATCGTCGTTGATGCACGAGCCCTCCAGCAGGCTATATTCTGGACTCTCTCCCTCACCATCTGTGCTGCCAAACCTGCGCAAAGCTCGACCCCTCTTCCGTCCCTCGCCTGCCGCCGCACTCTTGCTGTGAGCCCTCTGATTGGGCATGTAACCGCTCTCACACCAACGAAGGGTCCTCTCAGTGTGGGCAGGCCTCACTGAGCAGTACCATTCACAGCCGGCTCTCTCAGCGGTGGCTGCCACAGCAGGCTTGGAAACTCAATCGGCCAGTGCCCCTCTTTTGTGACGACAAGATGTCATGCACGGCTTGAGCGGAGCCAGGTCGCTATTTCAGTCTCACGGCGTCGATCATGTACTGCACACGTGAAGGCACAGCAACTGTGACACCACTTACATGACCGGCAAGTGCGCCCGCTCACGGCAGGGCGGCAGCAGGCGACTTGCGGCACTCTTCCATTCTTGCCTTGTCACAGCACTCAGGGCGCAGGACGCAGAACTTGGCCAGCACAAGTGGCGACTCGCAGAAGCAGTCCAGTCTAGGCCAGCTGACTGTTGGGGTGGGTGGCACGCGTGCAAGTGTGGGGGTTGGATGCTAGTGTGAGTACGCATGGGTGGAAAGTGGGCGTGGGTGGCTTTAGAATGCGTTGTCTGCTCTCCCAGGCAGCTGCAACAACCGCTTATGTACAACTGGCATGTGTGGGCGAGCGACTCCTCAGCGGCATGCTACTCACCGCTTGCAGGCACTGCTTGGGCTCTGTCCGACACCTGGTGCCAGTGGGGTGCAGCATACAGTCGGTAGGCATGAGACCGGCTGGCGCTGTAGATGGACGGAGACCCAGCCAGACCCAGGCACCTTAGCTGGTAAGGAAGCCACTTGCAACCTCGAACGATGTTCCCACAAGCTGCCTTCGGGCTTGGTGCAGACACACCTACTGCTCGCTCATCTTAGCGAGGCACTTCCACCAGGCCCACCAGTGGACCAAGTGGGCCTGGTGGCCCAGGTTGAAAGGTTGGCCACCTCTTGGCTTCTTTCCTCCGGCCTGACATCCTGGCTCCAAAAAACCGCAAGCAACCTGGGGGTTGGGCACCGTACGGGGGCATTATCGTGGGACGGGCAGGCAGGCGGCAAAATTTTAGTGCACCAAATCAGCGGTGAGGTCCGTTCGTTGCGAACTTCTGAACCCCCATTGCAAGAAGCTGCTCCTAGCTGAAGCGCTTTGAGATGCATGAGCTGTGTTATCATCCCACACAGCCACCGCAGGAGGGCAGCAACGACACCTTTGAGTTTAACAGCTTATGCTGGTCGATGCGGAAGCAGTTAGAATGCTGCTCGGGTAAATGTAGCAGCTCGCAGACCGAGAGAGGGTGCAACTACAAGTGCATGGATCAAGCAACCGTGCCATGGACCCAGTGGGTCCGACCCCTGAGTCAGGGTGTGCAAACCTACAAATTGAGCCTGCAGCAGGCCAACATGCGTTTTGTCTCTCGTCCAGTACTTATCGAGCCTCGCTGTGCCATGTTATCATACAGTGGTGGCAGCACGCACAAACGTGACTGGCGCCAAATCACCGCGCGCCGCTGTAGGGTGCACCGCACGAAAGAGTGCACCGCATGCTGCTGCAATATCATCATTCATTTCGACTCGCTGCAGCTCCATATCGAGGGGTCGTTAGCACCCCAAAAGGTTAGTCTGCAGAGCCGTTTGTCAGAGACAGCTGACCCAGTGGAGCCAACATCGCGACGATCGGATCGCAAGGGCATATGGCCAAATGGTGGGGCTCGCAGGCGCCGTCGCCATTCATGCGGCTCTGGACGAGCTGAGCTGCGCTGCCGCTCGCCATGCTCCCGATCGCCGGGTGGCACCGCTGCGTCTGCCACTCCCCCTCTGATAGGATGTGCCGCCTCTTGATGCAGATACCGCGCACTGTGAACCCTACGGCGCAGCAGCTTCAGTCTGCCGTCTAAGTGTCCATGCTGGCGCTTTCTGACTGTCTATGCCATGCGCTGGTGCACTTCAAGTTGAGAGACTGGAATGGGGCACCGCCACCCTGCCATCCTGCCACCCTGCCATCCTTTCCTCCTCAGTCCTTATTCAGACCACTTCGCTGCACCTTGCCCGGCCAGCTTGAGCCTGCAGGGCCGCCCACAAGCCGAGACCAAAATTTGTATGCCAGCACCAGCCCTGAAAGCTTGGTTGCTGGTGTTGCTGTTGGCCGCCTGCTTCTCAGGTAGGCAGTGAGAGGTGTGGGCGCACCCAAAGCCACGTGCCCTCGCTCGCAGGGCGGTCCTGACCGTTAGTCTGCCCTGCCCGTAACCGTCGCCTCCGTTCCCCATGCAGGTGCAGTTGCGCAGCCCAACGGCCAGCTATTGCTACATCTTTTGTGGCTCAGAGCACCGGCAGAACTATGCCGCCCACGGCGACCCCCACACTGCTGTGCTGGTCAAGCCCAACAGCCACATCATTGACGGCCAGGCGCTGGCAGCACTGTTCCCCCACCTCGCTGCCGCGCTGCCCGGCGGCGTGTCCCACGCCAACCGCGCGCTGCTGCTGATGGACCACCACAGCAGCCGGCTCGACCCTACTGCGCTGCGGGTCGCCCAGCAGCAAGGCTTTGACATCCTGCTGCTGCCTGGGGGCTTGACGCACCGGCTGCAGCCCTGGGACCAGTGCTTTGCGGCATGCAAGCGGGCGTACCGGCGCGTGTACGACCGCTGGCTGGCCGACAACGGGGCAGACGCCCCGTTTGACCGTGGCACGTGGGTGCGCCTGCTCACGCAGGCACAGCAGGAGGCATTTGCCAAAACCCCACAGCTGCTGGCAAATGCCTGGGAGACATGCGGCCTGTGGCCGTTCAACCCCGACAAGGCGCTGGCACCCATGCGGGCGGCGCTGGCGGCGGCGCAGCAGGCACAGCAGGCAGCCGACTCAGCAGCAGCTGGCAAGCTAGCAGCGCAGCCTGCCAGCGGCCAGACTGCGGCCAAGCATGCCTGGAAGCAGGGGGCAGCAGCAGCAGCAGCACAGGCCTCGCCTGACCCTGCCACTGTGGCGGCCGTGCTGGGGGTGCGCCCGCCGCTGCGGCACCAAAACGGCGCCCGCACCAAGGCGGTGAAGAAGCGGCTCTCCGCCGTGTTTGTGACCGACAATGAGTATGTGGCTGCTCTGGAGGAGGCAGCAGCAGCTAAGCGGCAGAAACTTGAGGCTGTGGCACAGCGCAAGGCGGCGCGTGACGCAGCCAAGGCAGCCAAGGCGGCGGCAGCGGCGGCGGTTGAGGGAGGCCGCACAGCGCAGCGCGCCCAGCAGGCCACAGCAGGCGCAGCAGCGCCGAAGCAGCAGCGGCGCGCTGCAGCGCTCCCCCGCTAACAGTGATGGCCAGCAGGGGTGACCTGCCTGCAGCGCCAGGCCTGAAAGAGCGGCCAACTGTGCTCTCAGGGAAAGTTCGAATTAACCCAGTTTTTGGCACACCCCGCCTTTTTGACCCACGCGACTTTGACTGCACATCGTTCCATCAATACCACAGCTTTTTCTGCTGGCTCTCCTCTGGTGCAAGCCTGACACTTGCCCAAAGTAGCGACAGCAGGGGGAGTCAGAAGCAATGCAGCTGGCTGCTGCTAGGATGGGAAAGGTTGTGTGAGAGTTCAAATTAACCAATGTTACTGTAGTGCAGTGTAATGTAGTGCAGCATGCGGCTTGTCTAACTGCCCTATGCTCAACCCCAGCGAAAATTGGGCTGAGCGCCGCAGCAGTGGGAGAGAAAGTCCCAACAAACCATCATGCCACAAAAGATTAACCTAGGTGCCCCATGGTCGTTTTCATGCCACTTCTCGGCGCAAGAGCGCGCACCTAGCGGCGCTGCTTCTTAATGGGCCGCTCCTCCGCCGGGGGTGCCGCCACCGCCGGGGGGCAGTGCTGCGCCTGCTGCACCGCGTACCACTGCATGAACTGCGCCTGCTGCGCCGCGTACCACTGCATGAACTGCGCCTGCTGCGCCGTGTACTGCTGCACGAACTGCGCCTGCTGCGCCGCCGCTGCCGCTGCCCGGCGTGCCTTACGCACTTCTGCTGCGGCAGCTTTCGCTGCATGGCGGGCAGCCAGTGCCCCCTGCACTGCCGCTGCCAAGCCTGCCGCCACCGCTGCTACTGCCTCCTCCTTGCTGTTGTACGTGCCAACGCACACTCGCTGGCCGGCGACTGGGATCTTTGTCTCCCACCCACCCGATGCGACGTTGCTGTAGTACTTCGCGTCCTTGCGGCGGCGCGCAGCAGCGCTCTCGCCTGCCGGGA
>RRZL01000080.1:2431667-2472829 GCA_006782975.1 Chlorella sp. Dachan | reverse complement strand
GAGTTCTGCGTCTAAATGGCGGCTGCCAGCGCTTCGACATGCGTCAAAAGCACATTGGGTGCCTGTCACGCAACCTTGCTGAACCGCATCTGAACATTACTCACAGGGGTGGTTCTTGCTGAACGTCATGGCCACGTTGCGGATATAGTTTGGCGCAATCTCGTCGCAGTAGCCTGCAGAAGGCAAGGGATTGGTGAAAAGGCACAGTATATTCACATTTCCTGAATGGACAGGTACTTGTTGCTTCCATCTGTGCCAACAACAAGGTTGCAATCTCCCGCTCTCACTCATGATGGTGCCGCCGCCGCCGCCAAAGGCTGTCGGCGCGCTGCTGCACTTGGGCACGATGCCGTAGCCGTTGGGCTGGGAGCAGCCGTTGTCCGACTGCTTGCAGTAGTCCACGGGCGTGTTGTCGCCCCAGCCGTCCTTGCCGCAGTAGTCAAAAGCGTGAATGGCACCAAAGTTGTGGCCCACCTCTGCTTGGGAGGAGGGGCAGGTAGAGAGCGGTGAGCCATGAGGTGATGGTGTTGGCAGGGTGCCGGCAAACTGAGTAGCCACAGCTGGCGCAGCAAGGAACAGCTGCCTGGTCCAGCCCCATCCGCCCGACCCTGAGCCTGTGAACACACACCGTGGGCAAAATTGAAAATGTCCCAGCTGACGGCCTTTGGATTCTTGCCCTGAGGAGCGAAGGATGCATGGGAGTTTCAACACGTTGGGCGCTTCTCCGCGCAAACGGACCCTTGGCTGCCGCTGTTTGCTGTTTGCTGCCTGTTGTGTTGCATAGTCACGTATACGAATAATGGTTCCCTAACCGCACGTCCCAACCTGCGCGCCCACCTGGACACCGCTCCAGGTGAAGTCGCCCTCAAGGTTGGAGGTGAAGCCGTAGGCCCAGTTGTTGCCCTTGCTGCCGTACCAGCCACATAGCACGCCCTCCCAGGCCATGCCCTGGGGCAGGCAGTGTGAAAGCAGGTGTTGGTTGCAGGACTGAGCAGCAACCCTGCACCAGTTGCCCCACAGCCTGCACAGCCGCTGCGCATTGTCCGCAGACAGCCACCGGTCCACTCACCACCCAGTCGACATCCTTCTTGCCGCTCAACAGATGCGCCGTGCAGCGCTTGATGTCCTGCCTGTTCTTGTTCCAGTAGTTTTGCAAAGCAGTCTGTGGCAATGGAAGGGAGTTGACATGACATGCTGCATGCCTCCCATGGTTCCTGAACTTGATAGGCCGCAGCTGCCTCGCCAGTTCGCAGAGCTGGGTCTGCTCTTCTAGCAAGCTGCACACTAACATGCAGCATGCAGCTCACCAGGCCAACTTCAGCGTCGGGGAAGGACCGGTAAGGGTATCCACCCGCGTTCTTGTCCGGGCGCAGCTCCAGGTGGCCTGCACGGGACGAGCACAGCAGGCGGGATGGGCTGCACGGCCCGCATGCCAGTCACCCAGCCGCACCCCAGCCATGGTGCCCTGCAGCACTGTCCCCGAGCAGGCAACGAGCTGTTGCTGCTGGATGACGCCAGCGGCTGTTGCTGCTGGATGAGGCCAGCGGCAGCACCCACCCAGCACAAGGTCCACGCCAATCTCGCGAGAGTACACCACATCGGCATCTGCAGGCAGTGTTTGTTAAGGAAGGTGGAAGGTGGTAGCAGTCGGCAGAGCTGCCGCGGCAAGCCGTGCTGCAGCGAAGTGCATGCATGCGGCGACTCAAACAGCCGCCTCATGCTGAACCATGCGTCCTGCCATCCTGCAGCCCCCACTCGACTCACATCCGACCAGCAGGGCGACATAGTTGGTGGCGTCGTCCTTGTTGCCAAACAAGGCATACACCTCGGCATCAGTGTCAATCGCCAGGGAGCACTGCAGCGGCTTGTCGATCACCACCGTGGACTGCAGGGCAGCAAGACGAGAAGGGGGGAAGCGTAAGTGGGGGGTCTGCACACGGGAGGCCGAGGGGCAGGAGAGGGGCGGCCACAGGCAGATGGCTTGCGTGCTTCAAGTGCACGGCTGGCGCAATATGCCAACTGCTGCTGAGTTTTGTCGCTGCACAGGATTCAGCGCCTCCACACGCATCTGCTCAAGCCCAAACCGCACCTGTGCCAGCTTGCGGGCCGCGTTCTGCAGGAAAGTGCTCGCGTCGGGCTGGTTGCGCTCCGGCCCGTGCGAGTGCCCCGGGCGGTTGCCGCACCGCCGCGACTTGGGCTTGGTAGTCTCCGCTGGCTGGGCTTCTTGCTCCTCCTGGAGCCGCGCCAGGCGGGAGCCCAGGCTGAGCAGCCTGCGGCGGCCTGCTGGCGTGTCGCCGCCACCATCGCTGTCACCTCCCTGCTCCGGGGCCGCCTCCTCATGGCCCAGCGCCCAACTGGCGTCGCCACGCATGGCCATGCCCGTCATGCGGCCGTCCTCGTGCACGGACAGCAGCACGGAGGAGCCAGGCTGGCCCTCAATGGTGCCGCGGAAAATGCGGGCGGTGGGGGGTGGCACCTCGGTGGTGCCTTCTGCCGTGTGCACCACCACCTTGGCGCCAGGGGCCCACACCTGGTGGTGCTTCAGCTGTAGTGTGGCCGCACCCTCCTCGCCCTCCAGGCGGTAGCCGGTCACTGTGAGGCGGCCCCCGGAGTCCAGGCTGTGGGCCGCGGCCGCAAAGTCGGCGGCTGACCCGGCTTGCACGGTGGCATGGGGCACAGCGGCAGCTGGCGCCACCGCCGCAAGCAGCGCCAGTGCAGCGACTGCAAGAGCCGTGCTGGGGTTGATTTGAGGTCGCATTTCGATTGGCTGTGTGCCTGCAGAAGCGGGAGGGACGAAGGGGGCGCTGGCCGGGGCGGTTGGGCGGGGAACTGCCGCTGGGTGGCAGGAGGGGAGCAGGCGGCGGCGGCAGCTGGTGCAGCTGCAGCGCCGGGCTGTGCGGGTAGGCACAGCGACCCCATGTAGGCACGCAAGGCAAGTTTGAAGCCGGCGCGCAAATGGTGGGCGCTCGGAGCCGCGCCCCCGTGAGCGGTTACTCCGTGAGTGGCCCGTCGCGCACCGGTGCAGCAGTTGATCTGGTGCTCGAGTGACAAACGAAAGCCCCACGAAGGCAGAAAGATCCGCGGCTTTCGCGCTTGCGGGGACCAGCTGCCTCCGCCACCCACTTGCAGGGGAGCAGCGGGCGGCTTGTTTTGGAGGCCACTTGGGCAACAGGGATGCCCAAGAACAGAAGGGATGAACGTTGAGCCATGGGAGCTGAGCAACTGCACTGCTTCCAACCCCCTTCGTGCCGCCATGCAGGGCGTGCACCCGTACGTGCTGCAGCATGCTGTCTCTCTGCTTTCATCAACAACTGCCCACATTGCTCTTCCCTTCTGCCTTCCTTGTTACTCGTGGGGTATGCAGGGGGCCTGCCGTAGCAGGCTGCACGGAGTGGTTGCTCAGCGCCGCGTCTTGGCGTTGGTCTTGGCTTGTTCAAACGCGTTGGGGCACATGCCAGACCCTGCGCGTGTCAGTTTGGAGGGTCCACATACGGTGGTGCCATTTACGTCTGGCCTGACATCTGGGTTGACAGGCTGTGCGTAAAAGGCGGCAGAAGGAAGTTCATTGGCGTGGTGGGGCCTTGAACCGCTGCGGCAGTCGCACGACTCCGAGGTGAGCAGCAGCTGTGTTTTGACTGACAGCTTCAGTCTAGCAATTCTGCTGTGTTGATTGTCCTAGTTTGATTCATGGGACAGCGTTCCACGTGCATGTCTGGCACTCACGCAAGTTGCAGCGACAATGCCGTGGCGCGGCGGCCAGCAGGGCGCTGAGAGCCTTTCTGGCGCGTTGCAGCCGACCCGGCCCTCTTCTTTTTTGTCTCTCTCCCCTAAAGCCGCCCAAGCGTGTCACGGCTTCTAGTTCTTCTTCTTCAGGCCGCGTGGCGGCCTTCCTATTTCGTCTGTAGCCCTCGCCGCCCCGAAAGCCCTCCACCATGACCACAACATGGCGGGAGCTCAAGTCGCAGGCCGAGCTCTGCTTCAAGGCTGAGGACTATGGCGCGGCAGCCCATGGTTACTCGGCGGCCTTGGCAGCTCTACGGGCCCAGGACGACTCGGCAGCGATGGACCAGGCGAAGCTGCTGGCTAACCGCTGCGCAGCCCTACAGCGCCTGGGAGACTGGGAGCAGGCGGTGGCGGATGCTAAGGCGGCAGCAGACCTCGCTCCTGCTTGGGAGAAGGGTAAGCCCGCCGGGCAAAGTGCCCCCTTTCATGGCGGCGTGGCAACTGCTGATGCTCTGTTTCTTCTTGGTCCTTACAGATTGAGCATCCACCCATGTGTCGTTTGCAGCCTGGTACCGCCTGGGCACGGCGTACCTGGGCCGTGGCGGCTGCAGCGCCCAGGCGACGGCCGCCTTTGAGCGCGGCCTGGCGCTCAAGCCCGGCAACAAGCAGCTGAAGGAGGCGCGGCAGAAGGCGGAGGCAGAGGCGCTGGGGCCGGCAGAGAACCATGCGCCGACAGCTGCAGCGGCGGGCAAGGGCGGCAGGGCAGAGGGCGGGGCGGGCCTGGCCGGTGGGGGGGCGCCTCTGACGCCCGAGGCTTCGGGCGAAGCGGCAGCTGTAACCTCGCCGCCCCAAGCTGCCGGCCCAGCGCCCAACTCGCCCCGCCACCTGGCTGAGGCGCAAAAGGCGCTGGGTAACGCGGCCTTCAAGGCGGGGCGGTACGATGAGGCGGTGCGCTGCTTCACCGCCGCGCTGCAGCTGTGCCCCTTCACGGCTGTCTACCTGGGCAATCGTGCGGCGGCGCACCTCATGGCGCGGCACTACCCGGATGCCATCAGCGACAGCCTGGCAGCGGTGGAGCTGGATCCAGGCTTTATCAAGGGCTACGCACGCGCAGGCAAGCAGGCCAGGAGGGGTTGGTGTGGGCGCCCAGAGACGTTGCACCTGCCTGCCAAAGGTGCTGCCACAAGAGCCTTCCAGCAGTTATGCCAGCCGCCGACACACCGCTTTCGGCCCTGGGCGCCCCTGCTGCCTGCAGCCAAGGCGGAGATGCTCACAGGGCGATTTGCGGAGGCGGAGGCGCTGTACCGGCGGGGCATGGAGCGCGATGCCAGCCTGCAGCAGGATCTGATTGCCTGCCAAATTGGTAGGTCGTTGGGCATCCCATGTCGCTGGCATTTGGTGTCTGGCCAGATTGCTGGAGACAAATTCGTGCAGCAGTGGCGCTCTCTCTGTTGGCTGGCTTGCACGCTGCCTTCCCAGCCTGTTGCAAGGCACCACAGCTGACCCCGCTTCCAATTTGCCCGCCCGCCTGCAGTGGCTCGCAAGGTGCGGGCGGGGCAGGAGGCGCTGGCGGCAGGCGAGGCGGAGCGTGCCCTAGTGCTGGCTGAGGCTGCCTGCGAGGGCTCCGTGCCAGCGGCAGAGCCAGCCGTTCGCCTGCGGGTGGAGGCGCTGCTGCACCTGGGCAGGTGGGCAGCCAAGGCTCTCGGCAGTGGTGGTGTCCTTGGGGAGAGTCAGCTGAGCAGTGGGGCGCATAGTTCTCTGCGAGCCATGCTGAGCTGGCCAGGGGTGGCAATCCGTGCTTGATGACCGGTGCTTGCTGCCCTGCCGTGCCTGCGCATTACACAACAGGCACGCTGAGGCGGTGGCTGAAGCGCGCAACATGACGCTGGGCGGCGATGCCCAGGCTCCTGAGGTCCTGGCGCTACGATCGCAGGCCCTCTACCTCTGCGGTGCGTGGCAGCCCAGCTGGTGCATGTTCAGTTGCTGTATGCTGCTGTGTCTGTTGCAAACTGCGGTTGCTGGGATGACATGGCACCCTGCCCTGGCTGCTGTGCAGCACAGCTTCAGCTGCCCGAGCCTTGTGGGTGCCATCTTACTCTCCCACTTCTCACCACCTACAGGCAACATGCAGATGGCGCAGCAGCTGTATCAGCAGGCGCTCAGGTGCGGCGGCGCCCCAGCAGGGCGGCAGCAGAAATGCGGGAGACCGGTGGAGGGGTGATGTAGGCCTGGGGGCGCATGCGACAGTTGGGACTGCCGCTGCGCATGCGCTCTGCACGCCTGCCTTGCCACAGCAAATCCCCAAGACCCGTCCCACCGTTTTGCAACCACCCTGGCAGGCGCGACCCCGACTGCGTGCCGGCGCAGCGCGGCCTCAAGCGCCTGCGCTCCGTGCTAGCAGGCAAGGAGCGCGGCAACGAGTGCTTCTCACGGGGCGCCTTCCAGGAGGCGTACGACCACTACAGCGCCAGCCTGGAAGCTGACCCCCAGCTACGCACCGCCTTCATGGCGCAGGTGGGGCTTCTGCTGGCTGCCAGGAGCCGGCTTTGTGGCTGCATGTCAACAGTGTGAATCGTAAAGGCCAACTGGCCAGCGTGGTACACAGCGCTGCATTACTTTTGTCAAGGCACACCCCCTTGCTGCAGGTAGTGTGCAACCGCGCAGCAGCGGCGGCCAAGCTGGGGCGGCACCAGGACGCTCTGGCGGATGCGGAGGAGGCCATCCAGCTGGATGCCTCGTACGCCAAGGCGTATGTGCGGCGCGCACAGGTGGGCTGCCATGCCACCTGGAGGTCCTAGCATGGGGTTAGAGGGAGCCAGGGTGGGGGCTGAGGCCGTGGGTGTAAGTTGCAAGGCCCTGCATGACCTGCTATGACATGCTTGTTGTTGCTGATGGTTCACAAGGACCATGCCCTTCTGACCTACACGTATGCTGCCCCTACCTTGTACCGCAGGCGCACCTCGAGTTGAAGAACTATGATGCTGCCATCATGGACTTTAACAAGGTGGCAGAGCTGGATGAGTCGTACCCGGGTGAGCGGAAAGCGGCGTGGCTGGGCGCCTGGGTGGTTGGCCTGCACTTGACTTGCAGGCAGAGGGCTGAGAGGCATGCAGTGGGCAGGCAGGGCTTCCCTTTCAGCATCCGGTCGGTCGTTAGTAGTTACAACCTGCATGTTTTGCGGTCTCCCACGCAGGCCTGCGGGAGATGCTGCGCGACGCCAAGCTGGCTAAGAAGAAGGCCAACCGGGTCGACTACTACGCGGTGAGTGGCGCTGGGAGGTGGGCTTGCTTGACTGGGAAAGGGTGCTGGCACGCAGGTAACCCTGCTGTGCTGGCCAGGTGTGCATCTGCGCAGACGTTTGCTTCTGCCCCGGC
Source organism: Chlorella sp. Dachan (assembly GCA_006782975.1). Classification (NCBI taxonomy): domain Eukaryota; kingdom Viridiplantae; phylum Chlorophyta; class Trebouxiophyceae; order Chlorellales; family Chlorellaceae; genus Chlorella; species Chlorella sp. Dachan. The sequence goes on along the minus strand of RRZL01000080.1, from coordinate 2,465,732 downwards.
GATGCAGGTGCTGGGCGTGTCTCAGGATGCGGACGACGACGAGGTGAAGCGCGCCTACCGCAAGGCAGCACTGAAAACACACCCCGACAAGGTGGGCTGCGGCTCAGAGGTCGTGTCAGGGACAACGGCCTGGCCTCAGTGGCCATGTGGATGGCTGCTCGCACAGCTCCTCCCAACGGCTGGCCTGTACCACCAATCACTGGCCCTCTGCAGGCAACCGAGGAAAACCGGGAAGAGGCGTCCAAGCAGTTCAAGCTGGTGGGCGAGGCGTTTGCCGTGCTGAGCGACCCAGCCCAGCGGCGCCGATATGATGCCGGCTGGAGCCTAGAGGTGCGTGCCGGGCTGGGTGCTCGTCCTAGGGAGGCCAGTTGCGAAAGTGTTTTCGTAGGGTGTTTTGGCAGCTCGCCCAGGCATAGGCACGCTGGCTATCCTGCTTGCTGTGGCTTGCACCACTTGCGTGTGCCGGCTCCTAACCATCCTGCTTTCTGGACCGCACGCGCAGGAAATCAACCAGGGCTATTCCGAGGACAGCATGGGCGGCAGCAGCTTTGGTCGCTCCGCATACGGCGGGTTTGGAGGCATGGATGAGGACGACTTGTTTGCCCACATGTTCGCCTCCCAGGCAGGCGGTGGGGGGCGGCGCTACAGCGGCGGGTTTGGCGGCGGCGGGTTTGGCGGTGGGATGCCGCGTGGGGGCGGCTTCCCGGGGGGGTTCCCTGGCAGCGCTTTCGGCGGCTTTTGATTGTGCTGAGGTTGGCGGTGCCGATGCACCGCACCCCCAATGAATGCTGCTCCGCTCTTCGCTGCGCTCTCTCGTCCTTCCAGCCTGCATGTACATGTCCACCAGCTCCTGTTGTGTTCCTGCTGCGCCTGTATTGCTTCATTTGTTGCACTGAGGTCCCCATTCATTTGAGAGTCGTGAGCAGTTGAGCACACAGGCAGGGGCCCATGATGATTGGCCACCTGGGCGCCTACTCCCCCTGCTCCCCCTGGCCGCCACCTAGCTGCCGCTCTCGCTCTGCAAGTGTGTGCTGCGGGCTCTTCCCTTGCTGCCCAAACGCCTCCGTGCTGCACAGGGGTGTGGTGGGCAGGCAGAGGTGTGGCACATGGCTGCCGCCCAGACTTTGATGCAAAGCGACAGACGTGCACGAGTTTGTCCCACGTGCCTCTTAACCAGCCCTTACCTGCGCATGTAGCTCTCCAGCGCTTGCCGCTGCGCCTTGCACTTGTCGTAGCCGTTGATCAGATCAAGTAGTGTGCCTGCACCATGTGGTTTGAGTGACTGGCTGCTTGCATGGCACGTGCTTGCTGGGGTGCACGTGCATGCCCAGCCGCATGCGGATGCCGAGCTCCCACGCATCAGCAGGCACCAGTACACCACCTGCTAGACCCAGGTACACCACTGGCCAGTACGACTTCTTTTTGGCCTGCCCAACGGAGTCCGGGCGTAGCTCGGACGTAGTGGGCATAGGCCAGTGCATCCCGCCCGGAAGCGAGTTTGTGCCACCATTTCACGCACAGCAGCGACACGCGCTGAGGTGGCTTCCGCCGGCGAGTGGCTTGTCCGTCCGCAGTCAGCAATCGCACCCGTGAACTCTGTAATTGCCAGATCCAAAGCCCCCAATAGGCCCACTTGCTTGCCCAGCTCGCCGTTAGCGGCATCTGCTCGCAGGTGCGAACCCGGTCCCCGCGCGCCACTGCACTGCATTAAATGGCTGCCGAACCGCACACTGCGCCGCCAGGCATCCTGCTTGGCACCTTGCTTCGGCATCGCCGCGGTGGAAACACCACTTGCAGCGACCTGCGCTTTCCGTTCTCGGTCAGGACTGCGCCTTAACGCATGCTGGTCTTCCGTAACGCAACAGCGTCGTAACGCAACAGCGTGCACTCCTGCTTCCCCTGCCGCTGCCGTTGATGCCTGCGCCTGTCGCCTTCGCTGTCGTCTGCACTGCCCACCGTGTGCTGCCACCACCTGATCACCCGCTGCCACCAAAACGCTTCAACCATTACAAACGGGCAGGGCAGGCCCCCATCGCGCAGGCCGATTATTCACGCCCAGCGGCACAGCCAGGGCAACCCCTGCGACGCACTGCAAACAGGGGAGGCATTGGGATGGCCGCTTGGAGCACACCCAGCAGCAGAAAGACTGACTGTGCCATTTACAGCAGGGCCGGCGAAAGGCAAGCTAATCCGGCGATAGGCAAGCTAACCCTACTGCGCTCACAAAGAACCAGGAGGAGTTCAGCACGCAGTCCCCAAGCTCCTGCTCCAGCTGCCGCTTGCGGGCGTCCATCTGCGCGCAGCACGGGCGGCAGTGGCGACGGTGGCGGCGGCAGTGGAGGTGGCGGCGGGCCAGTCAGGCGCCCTGTGCACTCACCCTAGTCAATTCTCCCCTATAAGACAAAACCCCGAGGCTGTGGAGAGCTCCCAGTCCCGAGAGGCGCTCGACCGGTTCAGCTTGCGTGTACAGTGCAGCAAGGTCTCCTTGCTTGTGTTTTAGTTGCAAGTCTGGTAGGGGCTTGAAGTGCTGATGGGAAGCCCATGCGTCCAAATGAAACACCCCGCGAACCATCCAGTGGCGCCTGGCCATTGATCACACGGTCGCAGGCATACGTGCGCACTTCATAGCAGTCGCGGCCCTCTAACGCGCACCAGCCCGCCCTGCTCCTGGCCGCTCAGCCGCTCCCAGGCTCCTAGGAGCCTCCGGCCGGGCCCCACATGGCCCGTGCCAACGTAGCCGTGACCTTCGAGGAGGAGCGAGGATGGACGCTGCGCCTCCTTGGCGGCGGCGGCGAGCCGCCACCGCCGCTGGCACTGCGGCAGAAGCCGCCGCCCGATCCGGCAGCCGTGCTGGTGCAGGAGCTTGGGGACATGCCTAGTCCCGGTCCGCTGGAGCTGACGGCGGGCCTGGGCAGTCCCAGCACAGCATGGCGCGAGTCACTGGCGGCTACCGCCGGCTTGGGCAGCAGCGATGCACGTCGATGCGCCTCAGCTGAACCCGCGCCTGGCAGCCGTTCGGCAGGACTGCAGGATCAGCAGCCTGCTGCGAAGCATGCAACCGGGGAGGCGCCCACTCGGCTGGCAGCGGCAGCAGGTACAACTGCAGGGCCACCCCCGGGGGCGGCTGCGCTGCCTCCTGTGCTTGCGGCGGTGCAGGCCGCTTCGGAGCGCGGCGGCGAGCACAGCAGCCACGGCCAGGCTGCTGAGGCCTTTGCCAGCGCAGCAGTGGCTGCAGCACTGGCGGACACGCCCCTGCGGCGCCGGCAGGGCGCGGGGGGCATGGCAGGCAGCGGCAGCCTTGATGACGTGTCGCCGCTGCCCAGCCCCACCTGCACGGCAGCAGCAGCGGCTGGGGGCGGTGGCCAAATGGCACAACGAGCAGGTGGCAGTCTCAATGGCGGCGGTGATGACGCTGGTGTTCACTCGGGTGGCGGCGGCGATGACAGATCCCCTCCTCCCGAGCTTACCAGCGGCCGTGAGGGGCGCAGCATGGATGAGGATGAGGAGGATGGAGAGGATGCAGACGAGGCGCAGCAGCAGCAGCAGCAGCAACAGCAGCAGCAGTTTGACACGCAGTGAGTTTGATGGGGGATGGCAGCGTTGGCATGTGGTAGCTGCTGAGTGCGGCCCTTCGCCTTGAGCCCCTGCTGTGTGGTCCATGAGCTGAAACCCCAGCACCCACACTGCTTGTGTGCAGGTGTGCGTTCTGCGATGATGGCGGCAACCTGCTGGCGTGCGACGGCCCCTGCATGCGCTCCTTCCACATAGGTGGGCAGCATGAAACTGCATGCGATCGGTGGGGAATGTGCATGTTTGTTTGCGAAGTGCTGCATGCTGCACTCCACTCCGTGCGGCTCCTTCAATGTGCGCTCACACACAGTGGTCCTCTCGCACACAGGGCTCGCTCCATGCCCTGCTCTGCAGGCAAGGGCACAGCGTGCAACCTGTTGGGCCTGCCTGCCGACCTGGCTGAGCTGCTGGCCACCACCAGCGACACCTTCCGCTGCCCCAACTGCCTGGCGGGGGTGCAGCAGGCGAGTGGCATGGGCTGCGCATGCCAACGTGGGCTGCAGAACCTAAGCACAGCGTATGCTGAAAGAGTAGGGGCTAGAGACCATGCTGCACGCTCCTGTTCAGCCACATGCTGTGCCGCACCACTGCTGCAGTGCTTCATCTGCAAGAAGGAAGGGGAGGAGAACAAGGATGTGTTCAAGTGAGCCAGCCAGCCAGTGCATTGCTCTTGTGCCGGTGGAGCGGCTGTCATGTGAACAGCTGGCGGCTGGTGGTTGGCTGGTGCTGGCCTCGCTGGCGGCAGGTGGGAATGCACCCGGCCCACCCTGGGTCATGATTGCCAATGCTGACTGGTCAGCTAGACCCTGAATTACCCCGCATTTTCGTTTGTGGCGCAGGTGCATCCACGCCTCGTGTGGGCGACACTACCACCCCAAATGCGCTCAAGTGGAGTCGGGCAGCCCATTTGCCTGGTGCGCATTTCTTGTGGGGCGCCGAGTGCCTTGCATTTTGTATCGCCCATGCAGTGCTGCCCTGCCCTGCTGTTCACAATACAAGGTCCCCATGTGTCTGTACACCCCCTCACTGTCACTGCCCTCTGGCCTCCACTGGCCCTCCCGCAGCAAGCTGCACACTTGCAAGTCCTGTGGGCAGGCCGGGGAGCGCGGCAGCAAGGATGGGGAACTCGTGCCATGCCGGCGCTGCCCGCAGGCCTGGCACCGGCGGTGCCTGCCATCCAACCTGCCGCTCGCACGGGACTCGGCCGATGGCGCGCGCGTGTGGCTGGCCGACTTTGACGAGGAGCAGGGTGGGATTGAGACAGGGTGTGCTTGGGACAGGGCCGGCGTTCCACGCTACTCACGCTGGCGTTGCCCATCCTGTTCTTGCCCTGCTGATTCCCTGCTAATTGTTCCACCTTCCTACCCCAGAGGAGTGGCTGGACGGTGTGGAGACGTCCCTGCTGTACTGCAAGCGGCACCCCATGGACTTGAAACTCGGCCAGGCCAAGTTCGTGCGCCGGCTGCGCAAGCAAGCGGGGCAGGGTGGCCAGGTGAGCTGGCAGCACGAATGGCTGGAGGAGCGCGGTGTGGTATAGCGCCAGCATGCTGCGTCAGGTGCCTGGTCGCCTGGAGACTCAGTGGGTGTGCAGGTTCTGACGCCGCTGTGTTCGCTGTTCCTTTCGTGTTCGTCCTTCAGGTGCACGAGGTTCCATACCTGCTGATTCGGGACGACTTGAGCCGCGCCTTCCTGCTGCACTACGCGCAGCAGTACCGCCACCTGGCCTCCTCCCGCCAGCGGCTGGCTGCGGTGAGCTGGGGTGGGAGGGCGGGCTTGTGTGGCGTGCAACAATTTTGCAGGGTGGCGTGCATCAGTGCTACACAGTGCTGTTCGCCCAGCAGCGGCAGTGCGGCGCCGGCGGGAGGAGGCCAGGTGGCGGTACTGCTGCGGCCCCTGGTCTTGAAGGCACACATGGCGCTGAACCCGCACGCTCAGCTGCCATTGCCCGCACTTGCAGGAGGCTGAGAGCGCCAAGCGCCCTTGGCCGGCGCCGCCTCCTGCTGGCGAGGAGTCAACCTCTGAGGAGGATGTGCCACTGGCCACGAAGCGGCGCCGCCTGATCAAGGCCGGGGAGGCCAAGAAGGCGCCCCGCCCGCAGGCAGCGGTTGCAGCGACTGCAGCAGCAGAAGATGGGCAGCCGTTGAGACAGCGGCTGCCCGCTGACGCGGCAGCGGCGGGCGCAGCAGGCGCTGCACCATCAGCACCGTTTGTCATCCCGAGAACGCAGCAGGCGGCTCAGCCGGAAGGCAGGGGGCAGGCTGAGGCAGGCGAGCCCTCGGAGTCGAGCGCTGTCACCGAGGACATCCTGACGACCGCTTTCATGGGCGAGGAGGAGGTGCAGCAGGCGGCGCCAGCAGGCCCCCTCGCAGCAGCTGTGCGCCGGCCAGCGGCGGTGGATGCACAGCAGCTGGAAGCTGCGCTGGAAGGGCTGGTGCACATGCCCAGCCGGCACCGGCGTGCGGAGCGGCGCAAGCGCCTGCTGCAAGCGGCCGAGGTAGGTGAAGGAGGCTAGCATTCCAGTTTCAGTGCCGCCGCTCCATCGTGCATGGTGGGTGCATGTCCTGAGCTGGGCGCTGCTTACGATGCCTGCTGGGCAGGTGCCAGCCAGTGGCTGCCCCACCTTGCTCTGAATACGTGTAGGACGACCAGCGGCTGACCAAGGACTCGCTGCGCATGGCCACGCGGCGGCCGGAGCCCTACAGGCACCCCATGAAGAAGACGATCGACGAGGTACGGGGCTGCTTGTGCAAAGCAGCAGCAGCTGCTGCGTGGTGGTACGCATGCGGCCTGTGTGCAGTTAGCATTGGCTGGGCAAGCACTATGTGGGCGACTAGTGTGCGCGAGCGATGTGCGAGGCGGAGATCTCATGAAGCACATCCAATGCTTGAGGGATGTACAGTTCTGCATGCTTCTAATGCCGTATTGCGGACATCGTTTCCTCCTGTTGCAGAGCCGTCTGCAGTCACTGGAGCGCAGCGTGCGGTGAGTTGCCGGGCAGCTTAGTTGCCGACCGTTTAGCGCACACAGCCTCAAATATCACACTTCCGTGCTGCCCTGTCTGCCTTTCCTTCCGCCTGCTGCCCAAGTCGTCATCAACCTAACCTTTGACCGAGTTGTCATTAACCTAACCATTGGCCTTCTGTCACCGCCTCTTGTATTGTCCGCAGGTATGCGGTGGACGCGTTCCGCAGCCGAAGGTTGAGCGAGGGCGAGCTGATGCAGGTGCTGGACGCCGGCACCGTGCGGGTGAGCGCTGTGGGTTGGTGCGCCCTGGGCTCGCCAGCGTAGTTGCTGCAATACGTTAGGCGCGTTGCTCTGTGCGCTGCTCGCTTCATAAAGTGAAGCTGCCCTTGCGTTGTGAAGCACTTTTGGTGTTTATCCTTGCATCCAGCGTTGCAGCTGCCTACTGATGGGCCTTACAACAGCGCAGGTGCAGTTGATGATAGCCTGCTTGATTGAGAGCTGCCTAGCCTGCATGTTTCCATTCACGCTCCGCAGGCGGCGCTGGCGCACTACGACGACCTGCTGATGGTGCTGGCCCCCTACCTGCATGGCGAGAGGTACTCCTCCTACGGCCGCCACTTCACCTCGCACAAGCTGCTGCACGACGTGGCGGAGCGGTGCGGAGCGGGCTGGCCAGCTCGGGGTGTTCGGGCGCAAGCCAGGTGCCCAGGCTCCGTGCTGAATGTTTGGCAGTGAGCTGGGGAGGCCCAGCCCAGTTGACGTTCAACTACTACGCAACTCAGCTGGCTGGGCTGCCCTTCTTACACCGTCATCCCGCTGCCTCCAGGCTGCTGCCCTTCCTGCACGCCGGCGACCAGGTGGTGGACTTCAGCTGCGGCGAAAACTATTTCATCCCGCACATCAAGCAGCTCTGCAAACAGTGCGCTGCGTGTTCGCTGCTGCCCTGCTGCCGGTTGCGTGTGCATGCAGCGTGTTGCATAGTTACGGAGGGTGTCCGGCTGGGAGCAGACGTTGCAGCGTGTTTGAGCACAAAGCTGTGCCGCTGCGCCTCCAAGCCACCCAGGTGTAGAAGCTCGCCGCCACAAACCCTCCCGGCTTGCAGGGACCAGGTGACCATTACTGGCCGCGCGTACGACATCATTATGGCGAAGGACTCGATGGACTTTGTGCTCAAGTCGTGGTTTGATGCGCACCCTAGGACGGAGGGGCTGGCGCTGCCACACCGGCTGGTCATCGGGCTGAACCCGGTGGGTGGTGTTGCAGGATGTGGTGGTGCAGGTGCCGGGCAGCTTGATCTGCCGGGAGGCTGAGCGGCTGGAAAATCTGCCCTGCAGCTGCCAGATGATGCCGCAAACTTTAGAAGGATGCCGCCATCTGTGCAGCGATATGAATGCCTTGTTTGCGCTGATGCCCCTGCAGCCGTTTGGCAAGAACAACAGCCTGGCCGACCGGTTTGTGCGCAAGGCGGCCGACTTCCAGCCGCGCCTCATGGTGCGCTACTGGTTGCTGTTTGGTCCTTCTTCCTCTCCGTTTTCCTTCTCAGATTTCCAAACCTGGCCAGCGGCCCTTCAGTGCAGGCAACCTTCACAGCAGGGTGCCAACCTGCCCGCGCTCCGCGCCCTGCTTCAACCCAGGTGCTCATCGTGCCGCCGCGCACCATCATCCCGCCCGCATACCGAGTGGTGCTTGAGAACAAATTGATGTGCGGCGGTGAGGAGTTCTACGTGCCGGGCTCCACCCACAAGTCCTGGAACAAGGAGTGGCCTGTGCTGCGCATCATGGAGCGGCAGGTGCGCAGCACACTCCAGCAAATTGGAGCACAGAGTGGCTCTTCCCAACTCCGCTTGCCTGCTGAACTTCAGAGGGGGGCGCAGCCGTGGAGCCGCTTGGGGCAACCATGCTGGTTTGGGGCGCATGTGCATGATGTTAGTCCCCGCCTTCCTTGCCATGGTGCTGCTGCGCACTCAAGGCCCTGCCCTGCATGCCTTCTCCTCGCTCCTCACCCACAGGAGGCGATGGGCATGCCAGGGGTGCATGAGGAGGTGTTCGATTGCTCTGCAGCGGTGCACGTGCACCAGCCGTTCGGCGCGGGGGCCTACCCACCAGTGGCTGGCGCCTACCCACAGGTGTGCGATGACAAGCGAGAGGCCCTGAGGCTGGCAGCCGATGCGATGCGGTCTACGTGATGTCAATTGCAATGCATGCTTGAAGCGACATCAGCAGAATTGGCTTACCGCTGCTCAGCTGGCTTACACCATGTAGCTATTTTCTCACCTGCAGGCGGGCTTTGCTGCCGGCTATGGCGCACCCGCGGGCCCCGATGTGTACGGAGCCTACGGCTACACAGCCGGATACCATCCACACCAGATGCAGCAGCAGCTGTACGACCCTGGCTATGCCCGGCAGCTCAGTGGCAGGGACTGGCATCAGCCGCAGCAGCCACCCTACCGGCCTCCGGCACCGCCCCCCGTCAGGCCACCCCAGGGCATGCCAGGCCGCGACAGGCAGCACTACGGGGGCAGGGGCCGCGGGCGGGGCAAGCGCTGATTGCGCCACTAGTTATGGGCCCTGGCCAACCGCAGGCTGCCGCTCAGCGGTTCCTCACTGCTGGCCTTGTACATTCAGGTCTCTGTACTTCATACTCACTGCCCTGTGGGTGCCTTTGCAACGACTCACTTGCATCTCTGTACCTGTTCTTGCCAGATGAGCACACATAAGTTGCAAGCATGTTTGTGATTGTGGACTGGAAAAGCGGAAAGGGGTGCGTTGTGGAGGTGTGGGTCAGGGGAGGCAGCCTGAGAAGCTGCTCATTCAGGCAGCGGCCTTGCAGAAAACAGCCCGACCCCCAGGGGCCCCAAGTGTGACGTCCTGCACGGGGCAGCCGGGAAGTTGCAAATGACAGCACGTTCCTCTCCCGGGGTCCGCGTTAATGTGGGCTGGGTCCCGGCAATCTGTTAAGTAGGTCCACAACTGAAAGGTTCCCTGCCCCTGCTGTGTTGGGCCAGCACCGCTAGTGCAGGGCATGCTCGCCTGCTTGGACGGCGCGTTGCAGTTGCTGCAGCATTGCTGCGGGCGGAAGCTTGTGCAGATCATCAATGTGAGGCCGTTGGTGCACCCTGTCCTCACTTCCTGCCACTGGCAGGCCATCCTCAGCTGCCATCAGCAAGCGGCGGCACACAGCACGCATGGCAACAGCGTGCGCAGCACCTGCTGGCCGGGAGCCTTGGCGCCCCCAGTCTCTCTCTGACCGCACATGAGCCATCGAGCTGCAAGTCGAAGAGCCAGACCATCAGCCAGCAATCACACTGTGCTTCTGGGTCAACCAACGCGACGCACCGAACAGTGGTGATGCGAGTGCGCATGGCGGCCCATGTCGGGCTGGTGGGGCGTCGGCCCTCTGTGAAGCCGCAGTCTACCATTCTACGGACTGGCGGTAACCAACTGGCTGGTGTGATTGACGGTTGCGCAGGCCAGCGCTATCGGCGGCTTCGAACAACCGTCGCGCAAGGCGGTCCAAGCAGCGTTTCCCAAGTCAGAGGTGCACATCGAGATGGGCGCGGCTGAGCCGTGCGGCCACGCCAACCCGCAGTCGCAGTTGCGCCGCCGGCGGCTCGCTGTGCTCGTACTCACCTTGGTGCTGCTGGCCTTCGCCGCCACCAAGCTGCTGCCACCTGCTTCAGCGGGCCTGCGCCAGCCCATTGTCTTGCAGCAGCTGCTGCAGGCCGCTGGGGGGGCCAGCGCGCCGCTGGCTGGGGGACCTGCAGCGCACGATGCGCCTGCCGCCGCTCCCAGCCCTCGGCGCCCCCTGCGTGTCCTGATGCTGACCCACGACGTGACGCTGACGGGTGCGCCTCAGGTGCTGCACGAGACCGCACTACACCTGCGGGCCCAAGGGCACAGCATCAGGTGAGGCGGTGCACGTTACTGGCAGGGGTCGAAGCTTGGGGGGTAAGCTTGGGCTGCCGACGCCCTCCGCCATCTGGTGGCCATCTGCAGCCGTGCCCGTTCGTCTGCCTGCGCCTTCTGCGCTCAAGTTGTGATGCAATTTCTGCCTTCCCGTGCAGGTTCCTGTCCCTGCGCGGTGGTCAACTTGAGCGGCAGTTGAAAGAAAATGGTATACCCGTCTCCTTCGATGCAGATGTCCAGGCAGGCTTGCTAGGTTTGCCAAGGGAATGCAATGCATGTATTGCTCTCATGCACTGCAATTGCTGCTGCCTACCGTTGCAGCTACTGTTGCCAGTTGCGGCGTGCATGTTCACTCGGACACCCGTCAGGTCAACAATGGGCGCCGGTGGCATGCAGTGCGGACCGCGTGCGCTCAGCTCGATGCCCAGGCTTGCTGTCCTTGCTTGCAGACTCACCCTCTAAACCACAGCACACCGATCGACCCTGCCTCATTTGATGTGGTGGTGGTCAACACCATTGTCACGGCCCACTGGCTGCGGCACCAGGTGGAGGCGTGGGGCCTCCCCTTCCTGCGAAAAACGGTCTGGTGAGGCGTGGGCAGGCAGCATGCGGTTTGGGCCGACTGGGTGAGGCTGCTTAAACCTTTGCACAGCCTGCCAGCCTGTATCCCGACTCTGTGCAGGTGGCTTCATGAGCAGCCGCTCAGCACAACCGACGGGTTTGCAGCCAGTGGGGCATCGTTGAAGCGGCACCTTATGGCCCGCTGTGGGGCTGTAGCAGTGGTGTCCACGGTTACCTGGCGCTGGTGGGAGGCGTGGGCCCTGGAGGGCGCCCACCGGGCGGGGTTGGATTACTCGCCGCTGGTGGGGCGTCAGGAGAGCATTGGACGCCAGCCGCTGCTGCCACCCGCACTTCCCAACCTACTTGTGGTGCGCAACCCGCTGCCCTCTTGGATAGCACCACTGGTGGTGCCCAACAGTGACGGCAACAGTAGCAGCGGCAGCAGCATAGCCACACATTTGCCCGAGTGCAGCAGGGCCAGCCTCCATTGGCCGCTTGCCAACCTGCGCCAGCGCTTCCGCCGGCTCGTCAATGCGTCAGATGAGGGTGAGGAGGAGCGGCTTGCGTTTTTACAAATGCATTTTGGGCATTTCAGTTCTTCAAGGCCTTCTTTGCCCATGCAGTAGACAGTCAGTAGCAACACTCCGCGAGCCCTCTGCGATGTGTGGTGAGTTGGCAAATACCGTGAATGTACCTCCCCCGCAGACTATGTGGTCCTCATGGTGAGCGCCAACTCGGTCCACAAAGGCGTCAGCAGGATGCTGGCCACCTTTGTACGCGCATGGCAGCAAGCAGGCGTGCTTCACAATGGCGCACGCGGCCGTCTGCTGCTTGTGGCTGTGGGTGGCGGCATGGTGAAACTGGAGGATGAAGTGAAGCGGATATCAGCCAGCCTGGAGCAAGCCCCCAAGCCTGCAGGGGCTGCTACACGGGGGGCACGCAGTGCGGCTGTTGGCCGACTGTCGTCTGCTGTCCACCTGTTCAACCAAACAGACAACTCCACACAGCGACTTGGCTGGTACGCCGCCGGAGACGTGCATGTGCTCAACTCAGGTAGGCAGTGCTGTGCAATGTGTTGTTGAGTGCAACAAGGTTGTTGGCTGGGGGCTGCTGGCCGCTTGCTGCTGCAAATGTGCTTCACACCAATTTTAGTGCTCCCCCTGCGGCCCGCCTCCTCCCCATCCCCATTCAGAGTGCGAGTCCTTTGGGCGAGTGACCGTGGAGGGCATGGCCGCCTCACTGCCGCAGCTGGCCACCGCCTGCGGTGGCACCCTGGAGGTTGTGCTGGATGGCGTGACCGGCCTGCTGCACCCTCCGCCCAGTGCTGGTGATGCAGCCGATGCGATGCTGCTGGAGCACATCCTGCGCGTCGACCGCCGCACAGCCGGTGGGCGCGCCCTGAGCGAGCGCCTGGGAACTGCCAGCTGTCGCCGCGTGCATGCTGACTTCATGCCACAGCCGTTTCTCGACGCCTCTGAGACACTGCTGCGCCAGGTGGCAGATGGCGCGGCGGTAGCTGAGGCAGCGGCTGCAGCATGCCTTGGAGCAGCCGCTGCCCAGGGCCTAACACCAGGGGCCGCTGCGATGTTGCCCAGTGGCTGGGCCGCCTCATACATGCCATCGCCCGCCAACCAAGCCCGGGTGGTGCCGCGCGACATGCAGTGAGCTGTCGGATTGCGCTGAACATACGCGTCGACATGTTTGTGGGTTGAGGCTGTTTGTGCCAATAGCGCCAGCGGCCTTCTTGCTCACCCGCATGCATCCCGTTGTCGTCACCGCAGGTGGGAATGGGAGGAGCTGCCTGCCGCACCACTGGTGGCTGAAGAAAGCATTGCCGTCCAAACCGGCAGCAAGCTGTTCATGTGAGCCTGGGCAGCTAAGGCACTCGAAATGCTGAATGTCTGCAGTCAGGCTGTTTAGGCATACCCTGCTCACTGCTCTTGCTCTGCTTGGACCCCACGTTTGCAGCCTGAATGGCAACGTGCACTCCAACCGCTCTAGTGTGGTGCCGCACGCTCTGCTGTCGATCGACCTGGGCAGCCAGACGTGGCAGAACGAGTCGGTTGCCCTGCCTGCTGACCTGGCTGAAACACACACAGGCGCAGCTCTGGTGGGCGGCCGCCACTTGTTCATGGTAGCCGGTCAGGTGAGCATGCATGGTGGGGGTGCATGCATGCTGGGGCTGCAAAGAGTGTGCTTGTTGAGTTGTGCCACTTGTGCCATGTACATTCTGGACGGCTCTCAGCCTCAACGGCCGCCACACGTGTGTGGAAGCAGCCTTAATTGTGCTACGCCATGTGGCCTGCTGCAGAGCGGGGTTGCATGCTCTCCCGCCACAGCAAAGGCGTATCGACTGGATGTGTGGACGCTGAGGGTGCAGGCCATCCCAGAGCTGCCAGAGCCCAGGTGGGCGTCTGGATTCACAGTGCCCTACGCAGCACAAGTTTGCCCACCTGCCTACCTGCCTGCCTGGCCTGCCCCTTCTCCCTCATCTGCCCACCCCGGCCTGTTGCATCTGCAGGTACTCGCCTGCCCTGGCCATGCTGGGCGATGGTCGTCTGCATGTCTTTGGTGGCCTGCTGCCTGACCGCTCCACGCCGGCACGTGAGCACTGGAGCCTAGGCGTCAAAGCAGGTGAGATGCCTGCGGCATTCTCTTGGCTTGGCAGCATGTGGCCACCCCTGCCTTGCGGCAGGCCGCCGCTGGCATTGCGCTAATCTGTGTGTGTGCCACCCCATGCTGGCGCCTGCAGACGGCAGCACTGATGATGCCTGGGTGACTGAGGCCCCGCTACCGACACACCTGGGCGGCTCCCACGCTACCGTGGTGGAGCTGCATCCGCGGGGCGCTGGTAAGCAATGCATGGGCGCGATAGCGCCCCGGGCCAAAGCTGGATATGCTTTGCTGCGTTACTACCTGTGTTACATGGCTTTGCATGCCCTCTATGCCCCCATGCAGCTGAGCCTGCGCTGTACCACTGGGGCCGCATCAGTCAGGAGGAGCAGCCACGGTAAGCGTTACGACATGTGCCCGACTGGGGACGAATGCATCTGCTGGTCTGCAACCAGGTGCCACCGTCACGACCCTCCATGCTGCCGACTTACTCTGTTCCCGCAGGGACGCAGAGGCAGGCAACTACTCTTGTGCGGCCAACCGCGAGTGGGGCGATGCGGCACTGTGGTCCTTTTCTCTGCAGCGCGGCTGGCGCCGTCACCGCGATTTGCCGCTGCCCCTCCTGCACGCCGCCGGGTGCACTGTCAAGTTGGGGCAAGGTGGGTCGTGGATGTGCCCAGCATGTTGTTGCAGCTCAGAAGGTGGCTTGCTAGCGTATGCGTCGGAACTGAGGATTCTTGCATGCAGGCCGCCAGGCTGGGCGGCCTGTTACCTGCTGCTTGGGCAGCGTGCCTCTGGGACTTCAGTTTCCTTCTTTCCCATTTGCGATTTGCAGACGCTGCACTTGTTGTGGGTGGCCAGCACTTTGATGGCTGGCTGTCTCGCACAATGTGGATGTACAATGCAACCGAGGACAGCTGGGCCCGTGTGGGGCACGCGCCTCTGTACAGCCGCGGCCACGTGTGCGGCCTGCACGAAGGCCACCTGTTCATGGCACTTGGGCAGCAGGGGCAGGGTGAGTGGCTGGGAGTTGTTGGCTGGGAGGTGTTGGGCAGCGGTTCGTGAGGTGCAGGTGTGTCCGCTCACGGGCATGTCCTGCTAGTTAGATCTCTTGCTTTGCCCGGCCCTGTGCAGAAAACGGCTTGTCTTACGAGCCAGGGCCTCTGAGCAGGCGCCAGTTCTGGGCAGTGCTGCCGCCTGAGTTGGCTGCTGAGGGTGGGACGTGATCCGCAGCAAGTGCGCACTTTCTGGCGTGATAGAAAGTGCCTCTTGCTTAGTACGTGCCGGTCTTTCATTAACTTAACAAGCTCATAGGATGTAACACGGCAGTCTATGTGCGTGGCTGGCCTGTAGGTGATGTGGACAGTGCACGACAGGCGGCCAGCATGGTCATCAAATGCGGCCTTGTGGGTCCTTGATCACTTGACAGCTGGTTATCCTTTAATGTGAGCACCCATGGGCAAGCTGTGGAAGAGGAGCAAGAGTAGCAAGAAACCGAGCGGCGCCCAGAGCGCTCCGGTGGCGGCCAGCTCTGACTCAGACATCTCGCTGCTGAGCGAGGAGAGCGACTGGGAGGCGGAGCGGGCGGCGCTGCGGGCCAACCTTGCGGCCGCGACCAGCGGCTCAGCTGCAGCCCCCGCGGACCCCTTTGAGCATGCCTCGCTGTGGGCCGAGGTGAGGGCCTGCTGCTGGCGTCCGATCGCTTCAAAAAGCACAGGCTGCGGCCGCCCGCCGGCGCCGCTCACGGCCGCAAGCTTGCAAGCGTCGGTTGACCATGCCCCCGCGTTGCCGTCCTGCGCTCCAGGTCGACCGCGATGAGCTGGAGCGCATGGCGCTCAATGTGGCGCGCAATGCAGTGCCGCCAGCGCCTGCAGGCGAGGGCGCCGCTGCCGACGCTGCGGCGCGGTTGAACATGGCAGCTGCGGTTGCAGAGCGGGCAGAGGAGCATGACAGCACGGACCCCCTGGGCCGCGGGCGTATCGACACCCGCCTGCTCACACTGGTAAGCAGCGTTCATCCACATGGGCCGGGTGCTGCAGATGAGCCACTTGTGGGGCTAGCATGCCAGGCTTGGGTCATTGGCTGGCGAGTGCCTCAAACCCCAGGCCGTATACCGGCGCCTATACACCTACTGCTGCTGCTGACCTGCAGGCCAAAGGAGACAGCAGTGCCGCATTGAAGCAGCGCTACAGCCGAGTCAGTGGTGGCGGACTGTTAGACAGCACCGGCCGGCGGCCATGGGCATCGGGGCAGGCCGGCGAGGAGGCAGGGGGTGGCGGCGAGGCGCCGCCCGCTCTGCGGGCCCGTGTGCTGCCGGGGAGCGAGCAGTTTGATCCGCAGCTCTATTTGGGCACCATTCATGCGGTGGGTTTGTTTGCTTCCGGTGGATGGTGGGGGTGTGCTCTGCTTTCCTGCAGTATGGGCATGTTGCTGTGATGGAGCGTTGCAGCCTCGCCTGCCGCTGCTTGCGACACCCCATGCAGTCCTCCACCTCTAGCACAGCCTGCGCAACCATACATTCACTACCAGTCGCTTCCCTCTTGGATCTCATGACAGGACACCACCCTGCCCGACCTTGTGCGCGGCCTGGCGGCGCTGCGCAGCCAGCTGAGCGAGCACATGGGGCAGCTCAAGGCGCTAGTGAAAGAAAACTTTGACCGCTTCATCTCCAGGTGCGCCCCTGGTTAGGCGGCCCAGCATCCTGCCTGTTGCTGCCAGCCACCACAATGCCCACCAGCCTCAACACGATCCGTGACAATAGCAAGAATCAGCATGCGGTCGGGCATGGTATGCTTTTCAATTAAGAGGCACACGGCCGCCTGGTTAGGCGGCCCAGCATCCTGCCTGTTGCTGCCAGCCACCACAATGCCCACCAGCCTCAACACTATCCGTGACAATAGCAAGAATCAGCATGCGGTCGGGCATGGTATGCATTTCAATTAACAGGCACACGGGCAAGTGCTGCCCCATCCTCTCCCCACTCACCGCTACCAACCGCACCTGTGGCGCCCCACCCTCTCGCAGCAAGAACACGATTGACACGGTGTACGCCAAGCTGCAGAAGGCGGAGGCGGAGGGAGAGGCGGGCGTGCACGGCGCCAGCACCGGCGAGGTCATGGAGTCGGTGTTGCAGGTGGCTGCTGGGGTGGTGGTGTGTGCATGTGGTTGAGTGGTTGAGCGACGCGCATTGGTGCAGGATCATCTGGAGGTGACAGTGGGCTACCGGTGACCAGCTGCAGACGCTGATGGTGCCCTGGTTGCCGCACCCCCCATTGCTGCCCAGGTGCAAGGCGAGGCGCAGCGCACGTTTGGCCCCCTGCTTGACCGGCAGGCCAAGGCGGACCGCATCCGGCTGGTGAGCCGCCCGGCAGCCGAAAACGATCTGCCATGCTTTGCTAAGAGGGGTGGGGCATCTTATACACGTCCTGCTGTCAAGCCTGCATGGTCAATACTGCCCGGGTCATACACGGCCTCAGGCAAGCGCCGCCCTGCTTCCATGCACAGGTGCTGGGGGTGATGCGGCGGTACGAGGCCTTGCTGGCGCTGCCCTCACGAGTGCGGCAGCACGCAGAGTCTGGGGATTATGAGCAGGTGGGGTCTGAGTTGGTTAAAGGATGTGGTTTGCTGCCTCAAATGCTTCTTAAAAGCTTGCAGAGGGCTGGAGGATGACCTGCAAGGCTGAGCCCAACTTGCCCCCCTGCCGCTCGTGCTCAGGTTGTGGCCGACTACCGCAAAGCCAAGGCGCTGCTTGCAGACCAGGGAGCGCCCGCCAACAGCCCTGGTGCAGCTGCGGGGGCAGGCCAGCAGCAGGGCTTGCAGCAGCCCGACGGCGGCATGTGGGCCAAGCTCATGGATGAGATTGACAAGGTGGGCATGCACAGGCCGCCGCCCTCGGGCACTCAGCTGGTTCGCAACTGTTTGTGCCTGTTTGTGCCAAGTTACCTGCACCATGCTGCTCATTTCATGGTCATGGAGCTGCTCCTCTATTGCCTGGCGGCCCGTCTGGTCTGCAGGTGGTCAGCTCGGTGGCACACAGCTTGGACGCCGCGGTGCGCAGCGTGCAAAGCAGCCCGGCAGAAGCGCATGATGCTATCAAGTAGGCATGCTGTTAAGGCCATTGTGCGTGCAGATGCTGCAGAGAGAGGGCGTGGGGGGCTAGCAGGCTTCGAGTCTGCCTGCACACATCTGTTGCCACGCAATGGCCAACCATTCCGTCTTCATTCCCGTTGCAGGCACATTTTGGAGCTTCGCGCGGTAGGGGTGCCTGCCGCAGCGCAGATGGACCCCATCAGGTGGGCGGAACGTGTGAAGCCTGCCGCAGGTGCAGTTGCATCCTTGGCCGGCTGCGCGCGCGCTATTGGGCAGAGCACCTGCGGACTTTTGTGAGCCTTGGGTAGATTGGGCAACTATTGTTGCTCTGTTTGCCGTCGATCTACGTCGATCTCATTGCATGTTGATCCAGTGCTAATCTACTGCCTTGCTCGCTGCAGTGTGTATGTTGAGGCTCAGGAGCGGCATGTGCGAGCCATGTTGGAGGGCCGGCTGGCGCAGCACACGGCGCAGTTGGCGGCGCTGCGGCGGCAGCAGCAGGAGAGCGCTGAGCTGGAGGTGCGTGAGAGCTTCGTAGCTCTTGGTTGTGTTCAGCAGCCGCAGCGTATTTGGTGGAAGAGTGCTGTGTTTACCTGCCGCTCAGTCGCTGGCACCCGTCTGCCTAGCTATGGAGTGCGTGGAACACCGCACACGCGCTCCCTTTGCATATTGCGCAGGCACAGGCTGCATCGCTGGCCAGCCTGGGCATTGGCGGCTTGTCAACTGCATCGCCTCCAGCAGCAGCAGCAACAGCAGCAGCAGCAGCAGCAGGCACCCGTGTTGGCAGCAGCAGCCCATGTCCAGCCGCCTCCCGCCCCTCTTCAGCCTTGCCCACGCCCCGCGGCGGCAGCAGCAGCAGCGAGGCGCTGCCTGCGGCCTTGGAAGCTGCCGCAGTGAGCTACATCTCCCTCATCACCACCGGCCTCTGCGAGTGGCTGCCCGACTACTGGGTGCTCACACAGCAGCGCCTGCCAGGGCTGGCGACCATCGGTGACGCAGCGCCGGCGGTGAAGCACGGCATGGCGGCAGCTGAGCGCAGCGTGCTGCTGCTGCTGCGCTTGTACCGTTCTGCGGTGCAGAGGATATTGGGCGACTCTCCTGGCGCGGGGCTGACCCACAACGGCCTGCTGAAGATCGCTGCAGAGTTGGCAGCGTGCTGCGAGGCGCTGCAGGGGGCGTCCACTGGCGGGACCAGCAGTGTTGCAGCTGTGCCGCCGCCCGGGGCGGCCGTGGAGTGCCTGCAGCAGCTGGCTGAGCAGGCGCTGCTGGGCAGCCTGGGGCAGGTGGCGACCCACCTGTCGGCAGCGGTCGCTGCCCTGTGCGCTGCTGAGGACTTTCGCCTCACCTTTGCTAGCAGGCGCACCGGTGCCCCAGCCACTGCTAGCGTGGAAGGGCTGCAGCAACTGGTGCTGCAAGGCATGCAGCATCTGCAGGCGGCACTGGAGGTGGCAGCCCTAGCAGATGTGCAGCCGCTGCACACATCGGCAGCGCCCATACGAGATGCCTTCTTTGGCTGCTTCTCGGCATTTGCTGCGGGCATGGATGCGCTAGCGGCCTCCCTGCTGCATGATGTTGCAGGAGGGGCAGCCGGTGGTGGCGCCGCGGCAAGCACGCCAGCCGGCCATAATCAGGTAAGCTGAGGCAGCCTCGTCCTGCGTTTGGCAGTGAATGTTGGCCTCTCTCGGTCCATGTGAGATCGCTCGCTTCAGCCAGTGCATTTCCTCACCTCCTATAACCTGTTCTTCTTGCGCCGCAGAGCCTGGCTGCTGAAGCTGCGGCAGCCGCAGCAGCAGTGGCCGCCACCACAGCGGCAGCCAGCGGCGGCAGGGAGTTCGCAAGTGTGTCTCCCACGCGCCGCTTGTTGGTACTGTGCGCCAACCTTAGCGCTGTGCGCAGCAGGCTGCTGCCACAGCAGTTTAAGCGCTGGGCGTCATTGTTGCAGGCGGGCGGAGGAGGCAAGGAGCTGCAGGCGGCTGCCCAGGCCTGTGCCGCTGAGCTGGAGGCAGTGGAGACGCGGCTAGCAGGCGCCTACATTGACCGCAAGCAGGTGGGCAGGTGGTGCAGTACAAAGGCATCTACAGATGCTTTCAGTTGCGCGGTGCACCCGCATCCTGCCCTCTGTAACCTCTGTTTGCAAAGTGCTCATTGTATGCAGCTGATGTTTGTGAAGCTCTGGCCCTCTCCCATTGTGCACAGGCCATCTTAGACGACGTGATGGAGCAGCTGCTGTTCATGGATGGCACCCTGTGGGAGGCAGCACCGCCGCCCACCGGCCTCCGTCCCGTAGCACTTGAGCTGGTGCACACGCTAGTTGCAGTGCAGGCAAGGCGGCCTGCTTTGCTGCTGGCAGTTGAGTGTGTGTTCTTGTTGCAGCAGCTTGCACATAGTGCTGTGCTCCTCTGCTTGTTGGGCCAATTGGCGCGAACAAACCAGGCCCTGGCGCCACCCGGTCTCGCACAGGCTGAGCTGGCGGCCACAGCACCGGCGCTGCTGGCAGAGGCCGTGGAGGAGCTGCTGCTGGGCATGCTGGACGGCTGGGCACAGGCGAGCAGGGCAGCGGGTGGTAACCCTGGGTTCTGAGCTTGCTCACAACTCAACAGTTTCTTGTTGCCTCTTCCCTGCAGGTGCTGTCGCAGGGCAGCCTGGCAGCCTCACCAGGTGGTGTCCTGCAGCTGTGGCTGGAGGGCAGCTTTGTGCTGGCGGCAGTTGCAGGGCTGGGCAGCGATGCGCTGGGTCAGGCTTGCAGCCGCCTTCGCACCGCTTTGGACTATCAGCTAGACGAGGCTGTGGCAGCAGCGGTGGGCGGGGGCGGCGACCAGGCAGCAGCATTGGCTTCCTGGGTAGCTGGCAGCGGTGCAGCTCAGAGCCTGTCTCTGCCAGCCTGCCGACAGCGCCTGGACGGCCTGTTGGAGCAAGCGCAAGCTGCGGCACGCTGCAACCTGGCACCCCTGCGTCAGCTAGCCGCCTCACCACGCTGATTCCATGGCAGGTCCAGGTCGAATTGCAACAGTCAACTGTAACAGAGTCAACGGTCAAGGCAGGGTCAACATGGAGACCATGGCAGCCAGCAGGCATGGAACATGCAGCAATGAGAGCAGGCAAGGGCGGGAGGGAGGTCGGCAGAGGCAAATGGGTGCACAAACAACGCCCGATCGGATGCTGTCCAGCTCCTGTCCCAGATTGGGTGCTTATCAACAGCTTATCAAAGGTTAGGTTGATGACGACTTGGGCAGCAGGCGGAAGGAAAGGCAGACAGGGCAGCACGGAAGTGTGATATTTGAGGCTGTGTGCGCTAAACGGTCGGCAACTAAGCTGCCCGGCAACTCACCGCACGCTGCGCTCCAGTGACTGCAGACGGCTCTGCAACAGGAGGAAACGATGTCCGCGAAACGGCATTAGAAGCATGTAGAACTGTAACATCCCTCAAGCATTGGATGTGCTTCATGAGATCTCCGCCTCGCACCGCTCGCGCACACTAGTCGCCCACATAGTGCTTGCCCAGCCAATGCTAACTGCACACAGGCCGCATGCGTACCACCACGCAGCAGCTGCTGCTGCTTTGCACAAGCAGCCCCGTACCTCGTCGATCGTCTTCTTCACGGGGTGCCTGTAGGGCTCCGGCCGCCGCGTGGCCATGCGCAGCGAGTCCTTGGTCAGCCGCTGGTCGTCCTACACGTATTCAGAGCAAGGTGGGGCAGCCACTGGCTGGCACCTGCCCAGCAGGCATCGTAAGCAGCGCCCAGCTCAGGACATGCACCCACCATGCACGATGGAGCGGCGGCACTGAAACTGGAATGCTAGCCTCCTTCACCTACCTCGGCCGCTTGCAGCAGGCGCTTGCGCCGCTCCGCAAGCCGGTGCCGGCTGGGCATGTGCACCAGCCCTTCCAGCGCAGCTTCCAGCTGCTGTGCATCCACCGCCGCTGGCCGGCGCACAGCTGCTGCGAGGGGGCCTGCTGGCGCCGCCTGCTGCACCTCCTCCTCGCCCATGAAAGCGGTCGTCAGGATGTCCTCGGTGACAGCGCTCGACTCCGAGGGCTCGCCTGCCTCAGCCTGCCCCCTGCCTTCCGGCTGAGCCGCCTGCTGCGTTCTCGGGATGACAAACGGTGCTGATGGTGCAGCGCCTGCTGCGCCCGCCGCTGCCGCGTCAGCGGGCAGCCGCTGTCTCAACGGCTGCCCATCTTCTGCTGCTGCAGTCGCTGCAACCGCTGCCTGCGGGCGGGGCGCCTTCTTGGCCTCCCCAGCCTTGATCAGGCGGCGCCGCTTCGTGGCCAGTGGTACATCCTCCTCAGAGGTTGACTCCTCGCCAGCAGGAGGAGGCGCCGGCCAAGGGCGCTTGGCGCTCTCAGCCTCCTGCAAGTGCGGGCAACGGCAGCTGAGCGTGCGGGTTGAGCGCCATGTGTGCCTTCAAGACCAGGGGCCGCAGCAGTACCGCCACCTGGCCTCCTCCCGCCGGCGCCGCACTGCCGCTGCTGGGCGAACAGCACTGTGTAGCACTGATGCACGCCACCCTGCAAAATTGTTGCACGCCACACAAGCCCGCCCTCCCACCCCAGCTCACCGCAGCCAGCCGCTGGCGGGAGGAGGCCAGGTGGCGGTACTGCTGCGCGTTGTGCAGCAGGAAGGCGCGGCTCAAGTCGTCCCGAATCAGCAGGTATGGAACCTCGTGCACCTGAGGAACGAAAACGAAAGGAACAGCGAACACCGCGGCGTCAGAACCTGCACACCCACTGGGTCTCCAGGCGACCAGGCACCTGACGCAGCATGCTGGCGCTATACCACACTGCGCTCCTCCAGCCATTCGTGCTGCCAGCTCACCTGGCCACCCTGCCCCGCTTGCTTGCGCAGCCGGCGCACAAACTTGGCCTGGCCGAGTTTCAAGTCCATGGGGTGCCGCTTGCAGTACAGCAGGGATGTCTCCACACCGTCCAGCCACTGCTCTGTAGGAAGGTAGGGGTAGGAAGGTGGAACAATTAGCAGGGAATCAGCAGGGCAAGAACAGGATGGGCAACGCCAGCGTGAGTAGCGTGGAACGCCTGCCCTGTCCCACGCACACCCTGTCTCAATCCCACCCTGCTCCTCGTCAAAGTCGGCCAGCCACACGCGCGCGCCATCGGCCGAGTCCCGTGCGAGCGGCAGGTTGGATGGCAGGCACCGCCGGTGCCAGGCCTGCGGGCAGCGCCGGCATGGCACGAGTTCCCCATCCTTGCTGCCGCGCTCCCCGGCCTGCCCACAGGACTTGCAAGTGTGCAGCTTGCTGCGGGAGGGCCAGTGGAGGCCAGAGGGCAGTGACAGTGAGGGGGTGTACAGACACATGGGGACCTTGTATTGTGAACAGCAGGGCAGGGCAGCACTGCATGGGCGATACAAAATGCAAGGCACTCGGCGCCCCACAAGAAATGCGCACCAGGCAAATGGGCTGCCCGACTCCACTCGAGCGCATTTGGGGTGGTAGTGTCGCCCACACGAGGCGTGGATGCACCTGTGCCACAAAAGAAAATGCGGGGTAATTCAAGGTCTAGCTGACCAGTCAGCATTGGCAATCATGACCCAGGATGGGCCGGGTGCATTCCCACCTGCCGCCAGCGAGGCCAGCACCAGCCAACCACCAGCCGCCAGCTGTTCACATGACAGCCGCTCCACCGGCACAAGAGCAATGCACTGGCTGGCTGGCTCACTTGAACACATCCTTGTTCTCCTCCCCTTCCTTCTTGCAGATGAAGCACTGCAGCAGTGGTGCGGCACAGCATGTGGCTGAACAGGAGCGTGCAGCATGGTCTCTAGCCCCTACTCTTTCAGCATACGCTGTGCTTAGGTTCTGCAGCCCACGTTGGCACGCGCAGCCCATGCCACTCGCCTGCTGCACCCCCGCCAGGCAGTTGGGGCAGCGGAAGGTGTCGCTGGTGGTGGCCAGCAGCTCAGCCAGGTCGGCAGGCAGGCCCAACAGGTTGCACGCTGTGCCCTTGCCTGCAGAGCAGGGCATGGAGCGAGCCCTGTGTGCGAGAGGACCACTGTGTGTGAGCGCACATTGAAGGAGCCGCACGGAGTGGAGTGCAGCATGCAGCATTTCGCAAACAAGCATGCACATACCCCACCGATCGCATGCAGTTTCATGCTGCCCACCTATGTGGAAGGAGCGCATGCAGGGGCCGTCGCACGCCAGCAGGTTGCCGCCATCATCGCAGAACGCACACCTGCACACAAGCAGTGTGGGTGCTGGGGTTTCAGCTCATGGACCACACAGCAGGGGCTCAAGGCGAAGGGCCGCACTCAGCAGCTACCACATGCCAACGCTGCCATCCCCCATCAAACTCACTGCGTGTCAAACTGCTGCTGCTGTTGCTGCTGCTGCTGCTGCTGCGCCTCGTCTGCATCCTCTCCATCCTCCTCATCCTCATCCATGCTGCGCCCCTCACGGCCGCTGGTAAGCTCGGGAGGAGGGGACCTGTCATCGCCGCCGCCACCCGAGTGAACACCAGCGTCGTCACCGCTGCCATTGAGACTGCCACCTGCTCGTTGTGCCATTTGGCCACCGCCCCCAGCCGCTGCTGCTGCCGTGCAGGTGGGGCTGGGCAGCGGCGACACGTAATCAAGGCTGCCGCTGCCTGCCATGCCCCCCGCGCCCTGCCGGCGCCGCAGGGGCGTGTCCGCCAGTGCTGCAGCCACTGCTGCGTTGGTAAAGGCCTCAGCAGCCTGGCCGTGGCTGCTGTGCTCGCCGCCGCGCTCCGAAGCGGCCTGCACCGCCGCAAGCGCAGGAGGCAGCGCAGCCGCCCCCGGGGGTGGCCCTGCAGTTGTACCTGCTGCCGCGGCCAGCCGAGTGGGCTCCTCCCCGGTTGCATGCTCCGCAGCAGGCTGCTGATCCTGCAGTCCTGCCGAACGGCTGCCAGGCGCGGGTTCAGCTGAGGCGCATCGACGTGCATCGCTGCTGCCCAAGCCGGCGGTAGCCGCCAGTGACTCGCGCCATGCTGTGCTGGGGCTGCCCAGGCCCGCCGCCAGCTCCAGCGGACCGGGACTAGGCATGTCCCCAAGCTCCTGCACCAGCACGGCTGCCGGATCGGGCGGCGGCTTCTGCCGCAGTGCCAGCGGCGAGCCGCCACCGCCGCTGCCGCCGCCGCCAAGGAGGCGCAGCGTCCATCCTCGCTCCTCCTCGAGGGTCACGGCTACGTTGGCACGGGCCATGTGGGGCCCGGCCGGAGGCTCCTAGGAGCCTGGGAGCGGCTGAGCGGCCAGGAGCAGGGCGGGCTGGCGCGCGTTAGAGGGCCGCGACTGCTATGAAGTGCGCACGTATGCCTGCGACCGTGTGATCAATGGGCCAGGCGCCACTGGATGGTTCGCGGGGTGTTTCATTTGGACGCATGGGCTTCCAACCCATCGGCACATCCCAAGCGCAGACTTGCAACAAAAACACAAGCAAGGAGACCTTGCTGCACTGTACACCAATCTGAACCGGTCGAGCGCCTCTCGGGCCTGGGAGCTCTCCACAGCCTCGGGGTTTTGTCTTATAGGGGAGAATTGACTAGGGTGAGTGCACAGGGCGCCTGACTGGCCCGCCGCCACCTCCACTGCCGCCGCCACCGTCGCCACTGCCGCCCGTGCTGCGCGCAGATGGACGCCCGCAAGCGGCAGCTGGAGCAGGAGCTTGGGGACTGCGTGCTGAACTCCTCCTGGTTCTTTGTGAGCGCAGTAGGGTTAGCTTGCCTATCGCCGGATTAGCTTGCCTTTCGCCGGCCCTGCTGTAAATGGCACAGTCAGTCTTTCTGCTGCTGGGTGTGCTCCAAGCGGCCATCCCAATGCCTCCCCTGTTTGCAGTGCGTCGCAGGGGTTGCCCTGGCTGTGCCGCTGGGCGTGAAAAAGAAGTCGTACTGGCCAGTGGTGTACCTGGGTCTAGCAGGTGGGGTACTGGTGCCTGCTGATGCGCGGGAGCTCGGCATCCGCATGCGGCTGGGCACGCACGTGCGCCCCAGCAAGCACGTGCCATGCAAGCAGCCAGCCAGTCAAACCACATGGTGCAGGCACACTACTTGATCTGATCAACGGCTACGACAAGTGCAAGGCGCAGCGGCAAGCGCTGGAGAGCTACATGCGCAGGTAAGGGCTGGTTAAGAGGCACGTGGGACAAACTCGTGCACGTCTGTCGCTTTGCATCAAAGTCTGGGCGGCAGCCATGTGCCACACCTCTGCCTGCCCACCACACCCCTGTGCAGCACGGAGGCGTTTGGGCAGCAAGGGAAGAGCCCGCAGCACACACTTGCAGGCGAGAGCGGCAGCTAGGTGGCGGCCAGGGGGAGCAGGGGGAGTAGGCGCCCAGGTGGCCAATCATCATGGACCCCTGCCTGTGTGCTCAACTGCTCACGACTCTCAAATGAATGGGGACCTCAGTGCAACAAATGAAGCAATACAGGCGCAGCAGGAGCACAACAGGAGCTGGTGGACATGTACATGCAGGCTGGAAGGACGAGAGAGCGCAGCGAAGAGCGGAGCAGCATTCATTGGGGGTGCGGTGCATCGGCACCGCCAACCTCAGCACAATCAAAAGCCGCCGAAAGCGCTGCCAGGGAACCCCCCCGGGAAGCCGCCCCCACGCGGCATCCCACCGCCAAACCCGCCGCCGCCAAACCCGC
Organism: Chlorella sp. Dachan; assembly: GCA_006782975.1. Classification (NCBI taxonomy): domain Eukaryota; kingdom Viridiplantae; phylum Chlorophyta; class Trebouxiophyceae; order Chlorellales; family Chlorellaceae; genus Chlorella; species Chlorella sp. Dachan. The sequence goes on along the minus strand of RRZL01000080.1, from coordinate 2,439,409 downwards.
CGCTGTAGCGCCGCCCCCCACCGCCTGCCTGGGAGGCGAACATGTGGGCAAACAAGTCGTCCTCATCCATGCCTCCAAACCCGCCGTATGCGGAGCGACCAAAGCTGCTGCCGCCCATGCTGTCCTCGGAATAGCCCTGGTTGATTTCCTGCGCGTGCGGTCCAGAAAGCAGGATGGTTAGGAGCCGGCACACGCAAGTGGTGCAAGCCACAGCAAGCAGGATAGCCAGCGTGCCTATGCCTGGGCGAGCTGCCAAAACACCCTACGAAAACACTTTCGCAACTGGCCTCCCTAGGACGAGCACCCAGCCCGGCACGCACCTCTAGGCTCCAGCCGGCATCATATCGGCGCCGCTGGGCTGGGTCGCTCAGCACGGCAAACGCCTCGCCCACCAGCTTGAACTGCTTGGACGCCTCTTCCCGGTTTTCCTCGGTTGCCTGCAGAGGGCCAGTGATTGGTGGTACAGGCCAGCCGTTGGGAGGAGCTGTGCGAGCAGCCATCCACATGGCCACTGAGGCCAGGCCGTTGTCCCTGACACGACCTCTGAGCCGCAGCCCACCTTGTCGGGGTGTGTTTTCAGTGCTGCCTTGCGGTAGGCGCGCTTCACCTCGTCGTCGTCCGCATCCTGAGACACGCCCAGCACCTGCATCGCCGGGGCAGAAGCAAACGTCTGCGCAGATGCACACCTGGCCAGCACAGCAGGGTTACCTGCGTGCCAGCACCCTTTCCCAGTCAAGCAAGCCCACCTCCCAGCGCCACTCACCGCGTAGTAGTCGACCCGGTTGGCCTTCTTCTTAGCCAGCTTGGCGTCGCGCAGCATCTCCCGCAGGCCTGCGTGGGAGACCGCAAAACATGCAGGTTGTAACTACTAACGACCGACCGGATGCTGAAAGGGAAGCCCTGCCTGCCCACTGCATGCCTCTCAGCCCTCTGCCTGCAAGTCAAATGCAGGCCAACCACCCAGGCGCCCAGCCACGCCGCTTTCCGCTCACCCGGGTACGACTCATCCAGCTCTGCCACCTTGTTAAAGTCCATGATGGCAGCATCATAGTTCTTCAACTCGAGGTGCGCCTGCGGTACAAGGTAGGGGCAGCATACGTGTAGGTCAGAAGGGCATGGTCCTTGTGAACCATCAGCAACAACAAGCATGTCATAGCAGGTCATGCAGGGCCTTGCAACTTACACCCACGTCCTCAGCCCCCACCCTGGCTCCCTCTAACCCCATGCTAGGACCTCCAGGTGGCATGGCAGCCCACCTGTGCGCGCCGCACATACGCCTTGGCGTACGAGGCATCCAGCTGGATGGCCTCGTCCGCATCCGCCAGAGCGTCCTGGTGCCGCCCCAGCTTGGCCGCCGCTGCTGCGCGGTTGCACACTACCTGCAGCAAGGGGGTGTGGCTTGGCAAAAGTAATGCAGCGCTGTGTACCACGCTGGCCAGTTGGCCTTCACGATTCACACTGTTGACATGCAGCCACAAAGCCGGCTCCTGGCAGCCAGCAGAAGCCCCACCTGCGCCATGAAGGCGGTGCGTAGCTGGGGGTCAGCTTCCAGGCTGGCGCTGTAGTGGTCGTACGCCTCCTGGAAGGCGCCCCGTGAGAAGCACTCGTTGCCGCGCTCCTTGCCTGCTTGCACGGAGCGCAGGCGCTTGAGGCCGCGCTGCGCCGGCACGCAGTCGGGGTCGCGCCTGCCAGGGTGGTTGCATAACAGTGGGACGGGTCTTGGGGATTTGCTGTGGCAAGGCAGGCGTGCAGAGCGCATGCGCAGCGGCAGTCCCAACTGTCGCATGCGCCCCCAGGCCTACATCACCCCTCCACCGGTCACCCGCATTTCTGCTGCCGCCCTGCTGGGGTGCCGCCGCACCTGAGCGCCTGCTGATACAGCTGCTGCGCCATCTGCATGTTGCCTGTAGGTGGTGAGAAGTGGGAGAGTAAGATGGCACCCACTAGGCTCGGGCAGCTGAAAGCTGTGCTGCACAGCAGCCAGGGCAGGGTGCCATGTCATCCCAGCAACCGCAGTTTGCAACAGACACAGCAGCATACAGCAACTGAACATGCACCAGCTGGGCTGCCACGCACCGCAGAGGTAGAGGGCCTGCGATCGTAGCGCCAGGACCTCAGGAGCCTGGGCATCGCTGCCCAGCGTCATGTTGCGCGCTTCAGCCACCGCCTCAGCGTGCCTGTTATGTAATGCGCAGGCACGGCAGGGCAGCAAGCACCGGTCATCAAGCACGGAATGCCACCCCTGGCCAGCTCAGCATGGCTCGCAGAGAACTATGCGCCCCACTGCTCAGCTGACTCTCCCCAAGGACACCACCACTGCCGAGAGCCTGGCTGCCCACCTGCCCAGGTGCAGCAGCGCCTCCACCCGCAGGCGAACGGCTGGCTCTGCCGCTGGCACGGAGCCCTCGCAGGCAGCCTCAGCCAGCACTAGGGCACGCTCCGCCTCGCCTGCCGCCAGCGCCTCCTGCCCCGCCCGCACCTTGCGAGCCACTGCAGGCGGGCGGGCAAATTGGAAGCGGGGTCAGCTGTGGTGCCTTGCAACAGGCTGGGAAGGCAGCGTGCAAGCCAGCCAACAGAGAGATCGCCACTGCTGCACGAATTTGTCTCCAGCAATCTGGCCAGACACCAAATGCCAGCGACATGGGATGCCCAACGACCTACCAATTTGGCAGGCAATCAGATCCTGCTGCAGGCTGGCATCGCGCTCCATGCCCCGCCGGTACAGCGCCTCCGCCTCCGCAAATCGCCCTGTGAGCATCTCCGCCTTGGCTGCAGGTAGCAGGGGCCCAGGGCCGAAAGCGGTGTGTTGGCGGCTGGCATAACTGCTGGAAGGCTCTTGTGGCAGCACCTTTGGCAGGCAGGTGCAACGTCTCTGGGCGCCCACACCAACCCCTCCTGGCCTGCTTGCCTGCGCGTGCGTAGCCCTTGATAAAGCCTGGATCCCGCTCCAACGCTGCCAGGCTGTCGCTGATGGCATCCGGGTAGTGCCGCGCCATGAGGTGCGCCGCCGCACGATTGCCCAGGTAGACAGCCGTGCCGGGGCACAGCTGCAGCGCGGCAGTGAAGCAGCGCACCGCCTCATCGTACCGCCCCGCCTTGAAGGCCGCGTTACCCAGCGCCTTTTGCGCCTCAGCCAGGTGGCGGGGCGAGTTGGGCGCCGGGCCGCCAGCTTGGGGCGGCGAGGTTACAGCTGCCGCTTCGCCCGAAGCCTCGGGCGTCAGAGGCGCCCCCCCACCGGCCCGGCCCGCCCCGCCCTCTGCCCTGCCGCCCTTGCCCGCCGCTGCAGCTGTCGGCGCATGGTTCTCTGCCGGCCCCAGCGCCTCTGCCTCCGCCTTCTGCCGCGCCTCCTTCAGCTGCTTGTTGCCGGGCTTGAGCGCCAGGCCGCGCTCAAAGGCGGCCGTCGCCTGGGCGCTGCAGCCGCCACGGCCCAGGTACGCCGTGCCCAGGCGGTACCAGGCTGCAAACGACACATGGGTGGATGCTCAATCTGTAAGGACCAAGAAGAAACAGAGCATCAGCAGTTGCCACGCCGCCATGAAAGGGGGCACTTTGCCCGGCGGGCTTACCCTTCTCCCAAGCAGGAGCGAGGTCTGCTGCCGCCTTAGCATCCGCCACCGCCTGCTCCCAGTCTCCCAGGCGCTGTAGGGCTGCGCAGCGGTTAGCCAGCAGCTTCGCCTGGTCCATCGCTGCCGAGTCGTCCTGGGCCCGTAGAGCTGCCAAGGCCGCCGAGTAACCATGGGCTGCCGCGCCATAGTCCTCAGCCTTGAAGCAGAGCTCGGCCTGCGACTTGAGCTCCCGCCATGTTGTGGTCATGGTGGAGGGCTTTCGGGGCGGCGAGGGCTACAGACGAAATAGGAAGGCCGCCACGCGGCCTGAAGAAGAAGACCTAGAAGCCGTGACACGCTTGGGCGGCTTTAGGGGAGAGAGACAAAAAAGAAGAGGGCCGGGTCGGCTGCAACGCCAGAAAGGCTCTCAGCGCCCTGCTGGCCGCCGCGCCACGGCATTGTCGCTGCAACTTGCGTGAGTGCCAGACATGCACGTGGAACGCTGTCCCATGAATCAAACTAGGACAATCAACACAGCAGAATTGCTAGACTGAAGCTGTCAGTCAAAACACTGCTGCTGCTCACCTCGGAGTCGTACGACTGCCGCAGCGGTTCAAGGCCCCACCGCGCCAATGAACTTCCTTCTGCCGCCTTTTACGCACAGCCTGTCAGCCCAGATGTCAGGCCAGACGTAAATGGCACCACCGTATGTGGACCCTCCAAACTGACATGCGCAGGGGCTGGCATGTGCCCCAACGCGTTTGAACAAGCCAAGACCACGCCAAGACGTGGCGCTGAGCAACCACTCCGTGCAGCCTGCTACGGCAGGCCCCCTGCATACCCCACGAGTAACAAGGAAGGCAGAAGGGAAGAGCAATGTGGGCAGTTGTTGATGAAAGCAGAGAGACAGCATGCTGCAGCACGTACGGGTGCACGCCCTGCATGGCGGCACGAAGGGGGTTGGAAGCAGTGCAGTTGCTCAGCTCCCATGGCTCAACGTTCATCCCTTCTGTTCTTGGGCATCCCTGTTGCCCAAGTGGCCTCCAAAACAAGCCGCCCGCTGCTCCCCTGCAAGTGGGTGGCGGAGGCAGCTGGTCCCCGCAAGCGCGAAAGCCGCGGATCTTTCTGCCTTCGTGGGGCTTTCGTTTGTCACTCGAGCACCAGATCAACTGCTGCACCGGTGCGCGACGGGCCACTCACGGAGTAACCGCTCACGGGGGCGCGGCTCCGAGCGCCCACCATTTGCGCGCCGGCTTCAAACTTGCCTTGCGTGCCTACATGGGGTCGCTGTGCCTACCCGCACAGCCCGGCGCTGCAGCTGCACCAGCTGCCGCCGCCGCCTGCTCCCCTCCTGCCACCCAGCGGCAGTTCCCCGCCCAACCGCCCCGGCCAGCGCCCCCTTCGTCCCTCCCGCTTCTGCAGGCACACAGCCAATCGAAATGCGACCTCAAATCAACCCCAGCACGGCTCTTGCAGTCGCTGCACTGGCGCTGCTTGCGGCGGTGGCGCCAGCTGCCGCTGTGCCCCATGCCACCGTGCAAGCCGGGTCAGCCGCCGACTTTGCGGCCGCGGCCCACAGCCTGGACTCCGGGGGCCGCCTCACAGTGACCGGCTACCGCCTGGAGGGCGAGGAGGGTGCGGCCACACTACAGCTGAAGCACCACCAGGTGTGGGCCCCTGGCGCCAAGGTGGTGGTGCACACGGCAGAAGGCACCACCGAGGTGCCACCCCCCACCGCCCGCATTTTCCGCGGCACCATTGAGGGCCAGCCTGGCTCCTCCGTGCTGCTGTCCGTGCACGAGGACGGCCGCATGACGGGCATGGCCATGCGTGGCGACGCCAGTTGGGCGCTGGGCCATGAGGAGGCGGCCCCGGAGCAGGGAGGTGACAGCGATGGTGGCGGCGACACGCCAGCAGGCCGCCGCAGGCTGCTCAGCCTGGGCTCCCGCCTGGCGCGGCTCCAGGAGGAGCAAGAAGCCCAGCCAGCGGAGACTACCAAGCCCAAGTCGCGGCGGTGCGGCAACCGCCCGGGGCACTCGCACGGGCCGGAGCGCAACCAGCCCGACGCGAGCACTTTCCTGCAGAACGCGGCCCGCAAGCTGGCACAGGTGCGGTTTGGGCTTGAGCAGATGCGTGTGGAGGCGCTGAATCCTGTGCAGCGACAAAACTCAGCAGCAGTTGGCATATTGCGCCAGCCGTGCACTTGAAGCACGCAAGCCATCTGCCTGTGGCCGCCCCTCTCCTGCCCTTCGGCCTCCCGCGTGCAGACCCCCCACTTTCGCTTCCCCCCTTCTTGTCTTGCTGCCCTGCAGTCCACGGTGGTGATCGACACGCCGCTGCAGTGCTCCCTGGCGATCGACACTGATGCCGAGTTCTATGCCTTGTTTGGCAACAAGGACGACGCCACCAACTATGTCGCCCTGCTGGTCGGATGTGAGTCGAGTGGGGGCTGCAGGATGGCAGGATGCATGGTTCAGCATGAGGCGGCTGTTTGAGTCGCCGCATGCATGCACTTCGCTGCAGCACGGCTTGCCGCGGCAGCTCTGCCGACTGCTACCACCTTCCACCTTCCTTAACAAACACTGCCTGCAGATGCCGATGTGGTGTACTCTCGCGAGATTGGCGTGGACCTTGTGCTGGGTGGGTGCTGCCGCTGGCCTCATCCAGCAGCAACAGCCGCTGGCGTCATCCAGCAGCAACAGCTCGTTGCCTGCTCGGGAACAGTGCTGCAGGGCACCATGGCTGGGGTGCGGCTGGGTGACTGGCATGTGGGCCGTGCAGCCCATCCCGCCTGCTGTGCTCGTCCCGTGCAGGCCACCTGGAGCTGCGCCCGGACAAGAACGCGGGTGGATACCCTTACCGGTCCTTCCCCGACGCTGAAGTTGGCCTGGTGAGCTGCATGCTGCATGTTAGTGTGCAGCTTGCTAGAAAAGCAGACCCAGCTCTGCAAACTGGCGAGGCAGCTGCGGCCTATCAAGTTCAGGAACCATGGGAGGCATGCAGCATGTCATGTCAACTCCCTTCCATTGCCACAGACTGCTTTGCAAAACTACTGGAACAAGAACAGGCAGGACATCAAGCGCTGCACGGCGCATCTGTTGAGCGGCAAGAAGGATGTCGACTGGGTGGTGAGTGGACCGGTGGCTGTCTGCGGACAATGCGCAGCGGCTGTGCAGGCTGTGGGGCAACTGGTGCAGGGTTGCTGCTCAGTCCTGCAACCAACACCTGCTTTCACACTGCCTGCCCCAGGGCATGGCCTGGGAGGGCGTGCTATGTGGCTGGTACGGCAGCAAGGGCAACAACTGGGCCTACGGCTTCACCTCCAACCTTGAGGGCGACTTCACCTGGAGCGGTGTCCAGGTGGGCGCGCAGGTTGGGACGTGCGGTTAGGGAACCATTATTCGTATACGTGACTATGCAACACAACAGGCAGCAAACAGCAAACAGCGGCAGCCAAGGGTCCGTTTGCGCGGAGAAGCGCCCAACGTGTTGAAACTCCCATGCATCCTTCGCTCCTCAGGGCAAGAATCCAAAGGCCGTCAGCTGGGACATTTTCAATTTTGCCCACGGTGTGTGTTCACAGGCTCAGGGTCGGGCGGATGGGGCTGGACCAGGCAGCTGTTCCTTGCTGCGCCAGCTGTGGCTACTCAGTTTGCCGGCACCCTGCCAACACCATCACCTCATGGCTCACCGCTCTCTACCTGCCCCTCCTCCCAAGCAGAGGTGGGCCACAACTTTGGTGCCATTCACGCTTTTGACTACTGCGGCAAGGACGGCTGGGGCGACAACACGCCCGTGGACTACTGCAAGCAGTCGGACAACGGCTGCTCCCAGCCCAACGGCTACGGCATCGTGCCCAAGTGCAGCAGCGCGCCGACAGCCTTTGGCGGCGGCGGCGGCACCATCATGAGTGAGAGCGGGAGATTGCAACCTTGTTGTTGGCACAGATGGAAGCAACAAGTACCTGTCCATTCAGGAAATGTGAATATACTGTGCCTTTTCACCAATCCCTTGCCTTCTGCAGGCTACTGCGACGAGATTGCGCCAAACTATATCCGCAACGTGGCCATGACGTTCAGCAAGAACCACCCCTGTGAGTAATGTTCAGATGCGGTTCAGCAAGGTTGCGTGACAGGCACCCAATGTGCTTTTGACGCATGTCGAAGCGCTGGCAGCCGCCATTTAGACGCAGAACTC